>JAFIRS010001919.1:0-274333 GCA_018342105.1 Gonioctena quinquepunctata | reverse complement strand
AATACTTACCCGAAACAACCTTATAATAATATATAACTCCCTGGCAGAGTCGATCAATAGATACGGCATTATTGTTTGGGGTGGACTCTTCGACAACAACCTTAAAAACCGTCAAGCGATGCAAAATACTATATTAAAAATAATTTTTCATAAGAAAAAACGGTTCTCTACTGAACAACTGTACAAAGAAACGGAACTTTTCAATGTAAGAAGCTTATTCATTTACAACAGCCTAATATGGGTCTATAAAAACAAGCCTACAGATATCATATATAGACGACTACAAAACACTAGATCAACAGAAAATCTAAATATGCCTCCCCTATCTTCAAAAAATCACATACACAAAGAACACTTAGCTACTTCGGTCCCAAATTATACAATTCACTGCCTAGGAACATAAAAGAAAAAAAATCTCTTAGTCAATTCAAATATGAAATTAAAAACTACATTACCACACATTACGCAAACCTAATGAAATTATTTTGAGAAAAAAAAAAACCAATCCAGCTCACAACCTCTAACTCTCGACCCCCAGGATCTTGAGAGGGTCCTATAAAAATGTGAACTAGTGCATGTCTATATAATGGTATAATAGATACAAATTTCCATGTCCATTCACACCATGTATGTACACAAAATACCAAAATACCATTCCGGCAATCCTAGATGCAAAACAAAACAAGTGCATCAAGTTAGGTCAGCATCTAAGATATGGAAGGATATAACATATAATAATATATAACTAATAGATGGGTATGTATATGCATGTATGTTATCTGATTTTCACCATGTAATGTAATTTCAATTCAATAAATTCAATTCAATTCAATTCAATTTTGAGTCGGCGCTAAACAAACAATCAACGGAGATCATTAAATTACTTCAAAAAAATTTATCAGAATGTCACCGCGCAACTCGATGCCATCATTTTACGCCTTATCTAATTCATTTGCTTGTTTGTTTGGCGCCGACTCAAAATTAGTTACTTACATTAGTTTAGGAGCTCAGTTATTGAGACTAAGAAGGTTTATTTTATTTTTTACTTTTCAGTTCCGTATTTCGTCGGTTTAATTTTTTGTTAAAAAGTTTTTATCTTTTATGTTGTTCAAATGTCTGAACAAAACTAGACTTTTGGTTCTGCCCCTTACATACAGCCCTACTACTCCCAATAAACGTTATGCCTCCACCAAAATAACTCTCAATCAATACTCAATGAGCCTTTATTACCTTTTAATTATAATATCGCTTCTTCACCAAACTGATATTTTCAATAGACTGACTCCACTGAAAATCAAAATGAAGCTCCCAATAGCCGCAGAACCGTTTCGCCAACAAAGACACGAACATACTTATTTAAGAAGGTAATAATTTCAAGTGCTCACCGAGATCCATTGGATTGCATTCCTTCCTGCGGAAGGAAGGATTTATACAGAGCTATGCTCCGATAAATGGCCATGAAGGTCCAATCGATGGACATAAAACGGATTTGTTTCTTTGTTTCTACGACAGAGATTGGGAGTTGGGGGTAATAACTCTTTTCTACAATCGCAACTACAAAAAGGCAGATTAAGATGGCTGAATCGTTTTGTTGGAATTTTGGGGATGTTGTTCAATAACAGAGGCTGAATGAAATATTTTATTGAATTTTAAATACTGAATATAATGCAAATTATTGATAATAATTATTATTCTTCTTCTCAAAGACATAACTTAAATGTATAGGATTCGTCCATATCTACTTCACTATATGTAAATACTTTATACAGCATTTACAAGATTAAAAACACGAAAAATACTATTGCTAAAAAATGTTAAAGCATGAAATGCCAATTTATCAATATAATCCTTTTAAATGCGTTCATATACTGAGATTATTAATAAATGATTTCCCAATTACTTTTGTGAGAATCAAAAGTAATAAACCGTTATTTCGTGTTTGCATACTATGAGTTTCAGATTTGACGATTTTGTTAAATAAGATAAATATATAAACAGACTAGGAAGAGTCATGACTTCGTCGAAATATGTTTCAGTCTGCTGAACTTCTAGAACAGTTTTCAAGTTTCTAAATGAGTAAGTAGTTGAATAGGCCAACCAATAGAGGAAAAATAGAGGCTATTTTTATACTTGAAGACGCAAATAATCTGTACTACTTTTTAAAACATAATTCTTAGATGAAAACCGCGGTGTCAGCCCCAGCAAAATCGCTTTGTGGAATTTTTTTCAAACAAGAAATGTTGTAAAAAATGAAAACTATTTTGTTTTTTTACAAATATCTTGAAAAGTATTAAAGGAATCGTGTCACCTTCAATGAAACTTTTGTTCATAATTTTTATAAATTTAGAAGCTGGACAAACAATCTTGGTGGAAATTATAGGTTATAACATATAACTCAACTGTGCGCAAGATGGTTTCTCTCCTGTGTAGTTTTTGCACAATCGCGTTATATACAATTTCAGGGCTTGTCTTGCGAAATGCGCCGATTTAAGGGGAAAATAGTAGTATTCAAATTCTGTAAACGGCGTCTGGAAGTAGAGATCAATCTCTACAATTTGGATATTTTGGATTTTCACCTGAGAGGTGGGACATGTGTTGAACATGTCACTGAAAGTTGCTCCAAACGCTTGAAAGAGCGCTCGAGACAGAGTCAAGAAGCGTTAGTGGAGGAATTGAATTGAATCCTCCCAAACAGATGTGTTCTCAAGCTTGAACGCTTCTTTCGAACTTTTTATACAACGTATTAGTTTTAGTTGCCAAACAGCATTCAGAGCCTCCGCAGGTACTGCCCAGCTCACTTTAGAGATTTAGTAATATTGTGTCTCGAGAGATTTATCGATTCGTATTAAGGAAAAATACAGTACAGTAAATATTGACTTTTTATTTATTAAATTCACAAGAGAGTAATGGTTCAAATAAATATATACAAAACAAATACATTGACCATGGATATTAGCAGTGATGAAACCCAAACCTTGGAAGTTTCTGAACTAAAAAATGAAAGGTAAATTTCAAAAATATAAGGAACCCGCCGCGCGGTGATACAGTCTTCTCCGCTGGCTCGTTCTCCCACTACCGCTACTTTACTCTGCCTCGAGCGCACTTTCAAGCATTTCAAAATTCAAAATTTGCACATTGTAGATATTGATCTCTTCTTCCAGATGCCGTTTACAGAATTTGAATACGACGATTTTCTTTGAATCGGCGCATTTTGCAAGATAAGCACTTAAATTGAGTTGTTTGAAAATATGAACAGGATGTTCATAAAATCAGATGTGGAATCATATGCGACTGAAAGATAAACTTTGGTCACTATCTTCCATCGTTCAAGATAACCTCTTGTGGGGTATTCATGTTGAAAAGGGAAACATTCTCAATTGTTTTTTTTTTTTCTGTAAATTGAAAAATCCACGATAAAAATAAAGTTATTTTTTGTGAATGTCTAACAGAAAACAACTACTTCACAGAAAAATATTTCTATTCAATATTCAATTGAGAATGTTTTCCTTTTCAATAAGCACTTAAATTGTTTATAACGCAATTGTGCAAAAACTACACATCGGACAGAATCTTGCGCACAGTTGAACTACATGTTATCATCTATCATTTCTCGCAAGATTGTTTATACAGCTTAAATTTAAAAAATTATAATTTTTGAAATATGGTCTCTTTTTAGAGGTTTTTCCGAATTTTCTCAGTGGAAAATGCACCGATCCGGTCGCACAAAAAAGCATTTTGTAGGTTTTTGTATTCTCTACAAAAGTTCCATTGAATGTGAAACGATTCCTTCAATACTCATTTTTAACAATATTTCTTGCGATTTTGCTGGGGCCGACACCGAAGTTTTCATCTACGAACTATATTTCAAAAGATAGTATAGGCTATTTGCGTCTTTATTCAAGTGGGAAAAAAACCTCTATTGGTTGGCCTAGAATTCAAAGTGGCAACCATTTGTGCGGAAATGTTCTTTCAAACTAAGACACACTTACAGGCCGAGGAATTTTGTTTGTTCATCATAATGAAGCAATTCATCATATAAATAGACTAGCTGACCCGACAGACGTTGTCCTGTCCAAATTTCTATATAACCTAATTTTTTTTTCTCGAAAACTCTCGTTTGCGTAGAATTTGTTTTCCTTTGTGTTTCTTTCTGTTGTTTCATTCAGTTCATGCCTATGACTTGGTCCGCTTCCCGTTATCCCGTTATCTCTTCTTCCCGTTATCCCGCTATCCCGTTATCCCGCTATCCCGTTATCCCGCTATCCAGTTATGCCGCTATCCCGTTATCCAGTTATCCCTCTATACCGCTATCCGGTTATTTCATTATCCCGTAATTCAGTTTTCCCGATATTCCGTTATCCCCGCATGCCGCTAGCCCGTTATCACGCTATCCCTTTATCCTTCTATCCCGTTATCTCTGCCGGGCTGATTTGTGAATCTGAATCATCCAGGCCCCCACTTGAATGCATTCACAAAAATTCATTCAAATCGATCCAGCCGTTTAGTTGCAGTATAGATGAATAAACCAGATACCGACTGCAGCGCCATCTGCCGGGCTGATTTGTGAATCTGAATCATCCAGGCCCCCACTTGAATGCATTCACAAAAATTCATTGAATCGATCCAGCCATTTATAGATAAATAACCTAGATACCGACTGCAGCGCCATCTGCCGGGCTGATTTGTGAATCTAAACCATCCAGGGTGCCACCCAAACGCATACAAAAAAATTCATCCAAATTGGTCCAGCCGTTTAGGAGGAGTTCAGTGACATACACACGCACAGTAGAATTATATACAGTGCTAGTCAAAAGTCCCCTCCCCCCCTCGTATCTTTTGAACGGGTATACTTATAATAATGAAATTTGGAGGGTGGAAATAAACGGATGTAGGCTTCTCAACTGGTCATAACAGGTGACGCAATAGTCATAAATGACGTCACAAGGCCACTGTGACCAATAATTTTAAATGGGACCCTATGGCAAGTGACAGCTCGTTTGAAAGGTACTGAAAATACCTATTCAGTCATACCAATTTTGTTTGGGTTTCGGCTGATTTTAATTGATAAATTGAAGAAATACGAAAATTATAGTTTCGCATTTAATTAATAAAGATTTTAAAGTACGCCTCTGGTTAATTGTCAAAAGGTTGACGTTTTGAATTCTCTACTTGTCAAAGTGTTTATACCTTGAAAATTTACCTAAGCTATTGTTTAACGAGACGTTTAAGTGTTTACATAGGCAAAATGGTACGTACTGTAGCCGACATAAGTAGCAGCTATCTTAATAATTGGTTAATGTAGACACAATTTCCATGCAGTGGAACGACTGTTTAATGAGAGGTACCCCGATCGCCCTATATCGAGGGTTTATTTGAGGGAGCTTCTTCGGAAGTTTGAAGCATCAGGTAGTGTTCAAGATGCCGAACGATCTGGTCGACCAACTATTAGTGATGACAAAAAAATTGACATAATTGGAGAAATTGTAGTAAACCCTACTTCTTCCACAGCCCAAGTTGCGTCTATCTGTGAAGTCAGTCAAAGGACAGTACATAGGGTGTTGGCTAAAACAAATTTCATCCATACAAATTAAAATGGTGCACCAACTTCAGATGATGACCCCGACCGAAGACTAGAATTCTGTGAAACTATGTCAATAAAATGAACCAACAACCAGGCTACATACAGACAATTTGTTTTAGTGACGAAAGTACTTTCTTTCTCAATGGAAATGTTAACACTCAAAATGTGGGGTATTGGAGTGACACAAATCCTCACATCTTTCGTGAAAAACATGTTACAAAATGATATTGAGGCGTTGATTCTTGAAATTCTAGAAGATAATCCAGATGAATTCGACAACTTGGAAATAACGTTTCAACAAGATGGTGCTCCTGCACACCATTACGGTGCAGTAAGACGTTACCTAGATGAAGAATATCGTGGTAGATGGATTGACGACGAGGTTCGATCGAATGCCAGCTCGGTCACCGGACCTTACACCATTAGATTTTTTCTATGGGGGTACTTGAAATCTAAGGTTTACGCTACAGCACCTGACAGTATTGCCATTCTGAAACAACGAATTGTTGAAGAATGTAGGGCAATTTCCGCTGACACACTGGGACGAGTACGACAAGAGTTTAGCAGTGGATGCATTACTGCAGGAAGTAGATGGAGCACATTTTGAACACTTATTATAAGAACTGGTTCTTAAATCTTTATATAAATGCGAAACTATAATTTTCGTATTTCTTCAATTTATCAATCAAAATCAGCCGAAACCCAAACAAAATTGGTATGACTGAATAGGTATTTTCAATACCTTTCAAACGAGCTGTCACTTGCCATAGGGTCCCATTTAAAATTATTGGTCACAGTGGCCTTGTGACGTCATTTATGACTATTGCGTCACCTGTTATGACCAGTTGAGAAGCCTACATCCGTTTATTTCCACCCTCCAAATTTCATTATTATAAGTATACCCGTTCAAAAGATACGAGGGGGGGAGGGGACTTTTGACTAGCACTGTATATAAAGATATGTGGTGTCATACACATTTTTTGATGATTATGAATACGTAGGAGATTTGTTTTAGACATATTGCAGATAATTGAATTTTGGTTGAAGCACGAATTGACACCATTGATTACATGAGAATATTTCGGGATATTTTTATTTTTATCAGAGATCATCACACTTGTGTCATCTGCAAATACCACAAGCGATCCTCAACTTATTTAATTGACATGTAGAATGAATGAGCCCGGACCGAGCCTTGCGGGACACCCATACTCATATTATAGTTACAATATTAGAGCTTATAACGTAATTGATGTTATTTTCTTCGTATTGAATGCTTGCGTACTGTTGAGGTTCAATGATAAAAGAAGCTAACCAATTTTTGCAGCACCTTGTGTGCCAAACTGCACCAATTTTGGTACCAAATTATCATGATTTAGGCGTTTTAATGCCTTACTGAGGTCACAAAAGACCAGACAGGACAAAGTAATTCAAAAAGGGTTGTTGGCTGTGAGAGTTGATTTCTGTTCAAGAAATCCCTGCTGGGATGTTGATAATATATCATTTCTGCTCAGAAACGTAAGCAGTCTATTGAAATATGGATTTTCAAATATTCTTGAAAAGCTGCCACTCTTGAAGGTATATAGTTATTCATGGGATGTGGATCTTTATTTTTGATAATAGGTACAAATTTTAATATTTTCAGCATATTATGGAACTTGCCAGTGCAAAATGACAAGATTTGGGCTAGGTTTTTATCGAAGGTAATGTCATAAGTGCTAGGAATGAAATAGAATATTTTTATTCATCCAGTAAGATCATGAATTAGGAAATAGGACGTGTCTACAAAATAGCAGGGTTTTACATAACAGTAATATCAAACATGAAAACCATACAACAGACAATATAAACGAAACTTTACATCTAATGATATATAATTAATGTTTAATTACATTTTCCAGAAATTCGTGTATTGTGTAAAGACACAGATCTACGAGAATTTTTTTAATTTTTTTTCCTTTTTTATTCAACGTCGGCCTATTTCTGCTACCAAGGCTAAACACCGACGCCGGTGAGCAAGCTCCTCCCAACCGATTTTTTTTGCCGAATCCTCTGTTGTTTCAGAGGTAGGGTTCTTTAACGAGCTCAACATCCATGAACTCGGGACCGCCATCTTAACGCCCCCTCTGAAGGACAGCATATCTATCGTCTTATCTCGTGCTCATTGATAAGATGCCTGCAGCTGCGAATATGCTACTACGCTGCAGTTGTTAGGACATTCAACGCGGAACTTCCTTGTATCGGTGGTCACCCATTCAAGTACTAACCACGCCCGACGATGCTTGGCTTCAGATATCGATAAGACTCTCGTCAACCTGACCAGCCATGGGTGCCCATAACATTTTTTAATTGACGTTTAGGAGAGTGTTTTGGCAGACTCTCTAAGTTCTGT
This sequence comes from Gonioctena quinquepunctata, assembly GCA_018342105.1. Taxonomy (NCBI): domain Eukaryota; kingdom Metazoa; phylum Arthropoda; class Insecta; order Coleoptera; family Chrysomelidae; genus Gonioctena; species Gonioctena quinquepunctata. The sequence goes on along the minus strand of JAFIRS010001919.1, from coordinate 266,360 downwards.
GGGAGAGAATTGTAAAGTACAAACCAAAAGTATCTGGTGCTTTTTTGGACAGTTCCAGGTGCTTGAAGGGCACGTGAAAGTTCTCTTTTTTCCTAGTATTATGATTATAAGTGTCACTGTTCTTCATAAAGGTATTTCGCTTACCATGTATATATGTCAATAGCTCAAGAATTAAAATGCCTCTAAACGTTAATATTTTGTATTCTTTAAAAATGTTTCGACATGAGTGATCGGATGGGCAGCCCACAAGACATCTTAGGATGCGCTTCTGAGAAAGGAAAACACTATGTGTGTTTCCCCATACAATAACTCCATAAGAAATTCTGCAGTTAATTTCGGAATGGTAGAATTTGAGATGATTCAAACTTAATGCACTTTTCAGGTTTCTCAGTTGATAACATTTTGAGTTCAGAGTTTAACATAATTCAATACAATGAGACCTAAAAGACAGAATACTCCTGAAAATTTAACATCTGTTATTGAATCAATTGTACTATTACTTAAATTGATGTTCAGGGTCGGTTTATTTGAGTATTGATGGGTATGGAATATTGTATAGTTAGTTTCACTAGAGTTTAGTAAAGGATCTGCCAGAGGACCAAGCAGACAATTTGTTGGGTGAACTCGTAATTTTTATTTGTATAATTCACAATCTTTATCATAGTATCATAATAGAGTAGTAAAGTAGAGCCATCTGCGTGAAATGTGGTGAAAGAATCCGATAAAATCAGGGGCAAGTCATTAATATATAAGATAAACAATACAGGGCCCAATATCGACCTTTGCGGAACCCCAAGTGCATTAATGTCCATTGAACAGAGAACAGACTTCCCATATTCCCATTTATCGATTTTTTCTTTAATTTCAAGAAAGCATTTTGCCTATAAATTTGACCGAGTGTGATTTACGGTCTTGATATCTGATTAAATAGTAGATGGTAGATAATCCACATATAGTTTTCGAAAAAAAATGGGAGAATTGTATTAACTTCGATTTATTGATTGATTGATGAATACAATGACCAGTTGTTAGTTGTGCAGATCTCAATATTGTCTACGCGTTCCCATCATATTCGATAACAAGTTATTGTAGAAGAAAAATAAAAGAATAAAGTTTTGAAATAGGTGGTTGTGATTTAAGTGTATTTTATAAAATTAGTACCTTTGAGCTATATAATTTTTCAACTCTCCTTATCGAAAGGAAAAATCTGATGTTGCATTATCGGTTTGAAGGGCTTCATATACTTTCGGTGGGAATCGAATTGTAACAAAAAATAAAAAAAAGCCATACAATTCGATTCAGAAAATTCCGGTAACTATATATTGTTTGTTATGTATTTAAATCACTTAGGGAAGATGAGTGGTAACGAAACACCTCTTGCCTTAAATTAGGTTTTATTCTCCACTTTCCTTTTACAACTGAGCTACGAATCGTACTCGATTCATATCGAAAGTGTCTATACAAAAAGAGACCCTTTTTTTATTCCTGAACCAAAAGAAGTGGCACTCGCCAGAAATAACCATAAAAACTCAATATATGACACCTCTTTCCTCAAGCTAATATACGTAACCTAAGTATAATCATCAAAATTACATTACAAGTCTCTCTGGCACCTTGATTTGACTGCGCCGCTTCAGTACTACCTTCGCCCGAATTGTTTCTCACTAGTACTGGTTCTTCGCACTCAATACTGGTCGGATTTGTTTCACTGTTCTTTTCGTTAAATTGTACATTGTCATATGAAATATTGACGTTCAAATCAGATCGTGGTACAAAAGAAAGGACATCCTTTTTCAATACTGAAACTTCGGACGAGTCCTTTTGCTCCGCATGATCTTTTTTTTATCTGGTCAGTGTGCCTTTTCCAAGTTAAACCACGATCTGTTTCAATCAAGAAAATTTTTCTGCCCAAATTTTGTAAAACCCTACCCTGACACCATTTTTGTAAATTTGCCCGGTAATCCCTCACATAAACCCTGTCATCTATCATGAATGTCTTTTATTTTTATAATATTTTTTTTGGTAGTTCTGTAGTACTATATATTATTTTACTGAAATATTGCACAGCAAAATAATCTTTCCAAACTGAATCACTTGAATTGAAAATAAAACTTTAAGAAGAACTGACCGAATAGTGAAAAAAATAAAATTAACCTTCTAAGTCTAGATAACTAAGCTCCTAAACTAATTTTGAGTCGGCGCCAAACAAACAAGCAAATGAATTAGGTAAGGCGTAAAATGATGGCATCGAGTTGCACGTGACATTCTGATAATTTTTTTGTAGTAAAATGATCTTTGTTGATTGTTCGTTTGGCGCCGACTCAAAATTAGTTAACTTAAATTAGTTTGGGAGCTTAGTTATTGAGACTAAGAAGGTTTATTTTATTTTTTACTTTTCAGTTCCGTATTTCGTCGGTTTAATTTTTTGTTAAAAAGTTTTTATTTTGCAATTTTTTGTGGCTGACATCTACTGATTACTACCTACTTGTTTTTGTTACTTCCAAAATACCTTTTTACCCACCTTGCTTCAACTATTACCAGTTAAATAATATGAGTATCTACTTCTACTATTTGTTGTAATATAAATTATTTTTGTTGTTCTGGTTAGTTTATTTCATTACTTTGTATATCATTCCATCCTCTCATAGAATATAATGATTGTGACGGATGTAGGAGAACAAAAATAATTACAATAGCGATCTGTCATTGTCAACTACATATGTGTGCCAATGTTCACAAGTGAAAAATCAGTTATCCCCTATTTTTCTACCCGTAAGGGTGGACAATTCCATTCGAAATCCAAATATGATCAACTATGAGGTAAACCCTATCTAATAAAAATAGAATCATCCAAATCGATGAACCCAGTACAAAGTTATGCCTGATAGAATCGGTTAACGGACCAGAATTCAGAGGGTGAGTGATCAATATCCTTCATTTTGCTACCCTTAGGGGTGGATTTCATCTTTTAAATTCAAATGGGACCAACTTCGAAGTACACCCTATCCATTGGGACAATAATTATCGGAATCGGACGTCTCAGTGAAAAATTACGCGTGGTCATACATAAAAAAAATATACGCGTCGACTAGAGAACCTCCTCCTATTGGTTTCGTCGGTTAAAAATGACGAATAAATGGAAACAACTCTTCCTTGAAAAAACTTCAGAGCCAGAGGACGTCGAAGTAACTCATTTCCTGGAACATTCTATGATGGTTCTATTACGGTGGTTTGTTTATTTCCTGTTCTGGAATGGTGCTGGAAATATTTCCGTTTCGTCTCCGTATCCTTTGCGGTAAACAATACGTGGAATCGTAATTTTTATTTCCAGGAAACGCGCATTTCGCCAAAGGGCCCCATGTTTTTCAATTTAATGGAAACAACGTTAAAGAAATGGAAAATGGTATTTGGTTTGACGATAGGAAGACTACGCTGAAAGGACAGATTCATTTCCAAGATGATGTGATTTTCAAAGGAGACATACATGTGAAAGTGAGTAGAATTTTGTTGGTATTCTTCTAATTCAAATCATTTTTACTTGGGAGCTGCCAGCATTATCCGATTCCCAAGTTCTCCAGAGAATAATGAGAGTGATTCTCTCGACAAGAATATCGTTTCTCTGGTCTTGACTTTCCGTTCTCAATTCAAAGATCGACAGATGTCGAATAACATATCTTGTATAGCATGAATGATATTATTACGGAATTGGGGAGTAAGGCCCTGTTTAACTCGCACGTGTCAGACCATGCGACCCTCACGACTTTACGATGACGTCATCGAATCATCGAGAAGAAGCCAGACGGTTCTGGAAATGACCTCGGAAATTCTAGACGTATGTTTTTGAATATATTAGCGGTTTGCACGCGACCGAGTTCAGTTCAATTCATTGATATTAGGTGTGTGACTTATGCGAAGTTAGTATAGAGCAGTTATTTTTTCTGACACCATTCGAAACAAAATTGAATTCCAGGATGAGTAACTCAAGCATTCCCTACACCTAACTTCAACCTCTATAGAGTTATTCTATAAACAGTCAATTGCAATTAAAGTACAAGCAATTCAATAAAATATTTTATAACATTGAATGCATTTACTGACAATTGTCATGAAGTGACAATTGTTACTAGCACTGTCAGACCATCACTTCGAATTGACAAATGTCACTCACAAAATATTTAGAATTGCCACTTTGAACTGACAATTGTCACTTCAAACTGACAATTGTCTAACTCGACATTACTTCAATACGAAATTGTCACTCAAACGACAATTTCAGTTTAAAGTGACAATTTAATTCATGACAATTGTCTAGTTTAAATTGACAATTGTCAATTTAAATTGACAATTGTCATTTCAAGATGGCAATTCCAGATGTTTTCGAAACTGACAATGGTCACTTCGAAGGGACAATTGTCAGTTTAAAGTGGCAATTGTCACTTCAAAGTGACAATTGTCAGTTCAAAGTGGCAATTCCAAATGTTTCCAAGTATTTTGTTTTTGGCCCTTCTACGCCTCCGTAGGAATGTGATATTTTGTGAAAGTAAAAACGAGTTGTGCTAATCCTTGAATCAAATTGCTTCGAATATGAAAAATTATTCAGCGAACTGCTGGTGAGTTTAATTCGAAATTTCCAAACTATCAAGCATGACCCTGGGAAAGTTATCACGATAGATATTTTTTTAAACGTGGCTAGACCCATTACGATAGTCAAACTACTAACTGGCATTGAAGTTAACGAAATTACCATTCTCGGATATTTTCAAGCCTATCTATCCTCAAGCCTCAATACGAACGGCGTCTTTGGAATTGGGAAATTCATATTCTGCAATACAAACCATTTTACACTTACATAAGCTAGATAAGCTATATCTATCATCTTTCACCAAAAAAGTGCAATTGAGTTGTTAACTGATTCTGGAATTGAATTTTGTAATTTTTTGTGCAACTGACTATATTCAATTCTCTTTATTTTTATGGATGTATGATGTATGGAAGACATGTATTAATTTTTTGATGAACTCTCAAACCTTGCATATTAGAGGGGTATTAATTAGTTGGAGTTACTTTTCGATATGCATTAATACCTTTAAGACATGTCATTCACATTTTTGTTTTTTTTTCATTCAACGACATTTCAAGACTGGATAGAATCCGTTATGATTTTTGAATGCAGCTAGAAAAACAATGAAGCAAATATTCAGAGACCGGAATTCAGAATGAAAATTAAGGGATTATATCTTTACTCGAACTCTGGTTTGTTCATAAGGAACACCACGATAATGTACAGGGTGATTCTTTATCATATCTCAGAAATTAATCGGAATTTGGATCTGTAGTTATTTATTTCACAAATCGATATACAAATTCCCAGACAGAAAAAATTCTGGTTACAAGGAAATTTTCTCTATATGAGTTCTTAATTAAGAAAATAAATAACTATCTGAATGAAAATGCAAATTTTTTATTTCAGATTTTCTCTTTTGAGTTATGGTCCTTTGAGAATATCTATCAGATGTAGTTCAATGTCCAGCGTGGCTTTAGCCGGGGAAGTAGTTATTTTCTGTTAGACATTCACAATAAATATCTTCATTTTTATCTTTTTATTCAGTATTCAATCGAGAATGTTTCCCCTTTTCAACATGAATGCATGATTATTTCAATTTTTTTTTAATAAAAACGGAGAATAATATAAATATAAATGAAAATTTAAATACTTAGACATTTGAACATGAAAAGAGTTCAAATTCACTGATTTTTTGTTTCTGTTGTTCTTCTACTGAATCGATATTTTTCCAAACATAGAAGCTATATACGGATTTCTTTTGTTTCCATTCATTCATTCATTCATGTGGTAATTCTTTATAGAGATAAATAGAATCGTGGACCATTTTATGCTCTCCTTGATTGTTCTCGATTCTTTATTCTGTTTTCATAACATTTTGTTTGATTTCTTCTGAAGTGTTTATGGATATCATCTCTTGAAATTCCAAAATTGTGATTTTGTTGATTTTTTCATAATTTACATTCTTCGAATAAAATCAATTTATAAAACTTTAGAATTTTCTATCATCAGGTGTTAACAAAAGATTCTAAAAAGTTGTTTGACTGGTTTGCTTTGAATCCTACATATTGAATTTCGATTTCTTTCGGATTGGTTTGGAATGGGCATAATGATGAATGTGGTTCGGCCTACATTTCCCATTCTTTTAATAACACCTATTATTGGTATCAACTTTTTTCACATGTCTATCCCAGATGTATTTACCATCTATCAACTATCAACAGAATATTTTTCATTGTCAACTAATTGAATATTAGAGTCTACTAATTTTACATAAGAATTGAATATTGGATGTATTTCTCCAGTTTTAAGAATGATTTTTAAGGGGCTCCTGAATGGTATAGATTACGCCTCTTATCGAAGAACTATTTGAGTAAAACAAAATACCAGAAAATAGCAGCAAACCTGAACTTCCTGGATGGGGTATTATTTGAGGATGATGTTTGCACTCCCAAAGTAATTTTGAAGGGTGAATTGAATGATGTCAAGATTTCGGATCTACCAAAGAATATTCTACTACATCGACCACAACTTTTCGAAGACCAACTATATTTCGAAGATATCACTGCAAAACGTGAGTACCATTAGTTTTACGATTAATTTTATCAGAAATGAAATATTCGAAGACAACGCAACAATTGTAGCACTATCATTTTGTTGCTATGTTTACGTAATACGTATATATATATATATATATATATATATATATATATATATATATATGTATATATGTATGTATATATATATATATATATATATATGAAAAGCATCAAATTATAGATAGTGACACCTATAATCTGTGCGTACTTGCTGGTAGGTATTAACACTACGATATTTGATACGAATTTGAAAGAGACCACAAGCCGTCCTGATGATTGGGAGACCATGAAACAGCTGTTGGCGGACTCTCTTGGATTCGTAACAAATTTCTCATTATCTATATATATATATATATATATATATATATATATATATTTATTATTTCCCAAGAAAATAAATGTTTATAACAGGAGAAAAAATATATTTAAAACAATGAAATCATAATTTCAATTCAATTATGAAAAAATTCAGAATCATAAGTATTTTTGTAAATTATTTTTGAATCCCATTTTGCCATATTTTTTTCAGATAATTTGGTAAATCATTATAAAATTTTATACTATTTAAAAAAATTGATTGTTGACCAATATTTATTTTTATTTTTTAGTAAGGATTGTTTGAATGTCTAGCTGAATGATTGTGTTGATCACTATTAACACGAAAAACTAAATTTGAATGTTTTAGATAATTTTCTACTAGGTGAATGAATTTTGAATTTATATGATGAACAAATATTAAGTAAGTTCCTTGGTTCATATAAACTGACTGTAGGTTATTTTTAATTAAGTTTGAATATGCAGCTTTATTCTGAAGTATTTCCAATGGTTTTTTTGAAGATTTTTTTGCTGATCCCCAATGTAATTAAATATTGAAGCTTTGAATATACTAAAGAAAAGTATATTAATTCCAAATATTTCAAAAGCATATAATTTCTTATTTAAAAAAAAAAATTCCAATTAGTGGGCCTATTTGTTTTCTTAATTTTTCAATATGTTTTGATCATGATAGATTTTGATCTATGAAGAGCCCAAGAAATTCAATTGTGGCGGAATATTTCGTTATTTAATTTGATATGATCTCTCAAATCGATAGATGAATTTTTCGTGACTATAAACATAACATTTTGAACAAGTAGAGATTCTGCTGAGATCATTCATCATACTAATTTTGATATCTTATAAATTACATCCACTAAATATTATGGTGAAGTAATATATGTGAATGAATAAAAACATATCGGAATAAAGATTATAAAATTGAATCAGATGGTAGATTCAGGTGACAACACTCTTTTCGAACGAGACTTGATCATGAATTCACTTGAATAATTGCTCTGCCATATGAGATTATTGAATTAATCAAATGTTTCTTTCTGATAAGCTCGATTATGTTTAATTTATGTGTGTATGTGCATAAATTAAACATAATCGAGCTTATCAAAAACATTTGCATTAAATAGTCCATTGATATTATATGGAAGTAGCATGGATTCAGTGAATATCATTCAACGTTCGTGGTATTTGCCAGGAAAGTGTTTTCACCTGAGATCTACCATTTCTGTTCAATTTATATTGAATCCTATGTGAAGAACCGTTAATCGATTTTTCTATTCATTCCACTCACATCACTATCTTCACTATATGCTAGACGGGCTTGCCACTCCTACTGAGAAGGAATCTTTTATTTAGGAACCTATCGAGTTGGGAGATTTTCGGAGTGTTTCTTTCTGTCACTAGGTACCGCCAGTTGAAGTTTATCTTTTCCGGCGTACCTATAGGTGTTACAAGCTCGATGATGGTTTGTTTACGTTGTGTCTCACTTCAGCCAGAGTTCTTTGGACCTTTGGCTGGTTGACTACTCCGTACTGATGAGGGCCAAGAAGCCTGAAACCGGTAGGTGGATTGCTAGGTGAACACGACATAAATTAAACATAATCGAGCTTATCAGAAAGAAACATTTGCATTCAATGTCCATTGATATTATATGGAAGTATGCATGGATTTTCAGGTGAATATCATTCAACGTTCTGCGTGGTATTTGCCAGGAAAGTAGTTGTTTTTCACCTGAGATCTACCATTTTCTGGTTCAATTTTATATTGAATCATTTATGTGAAGAAAACCGTTTAATTCGATTTTTCTAAATATTATGGTAGTAACTTATACTTGACATTCCAAAGGCATATTGTGAAAAAACGTATTGACAAAATTCGAAAAAAATCAGATGGTTGAAAGAAGAATTGAATTATCTTTTCAACGATGTGCCACTTGACTCCCCATGCCATGTCAAATTTTTAAGTTAATGTGCGTCCCCGCGCCATCTATCGAGCAATTTATTTAAAAAAATGTATCGGTATACCATTCCGAACTGTTTTCGTCCCATTGTTCTACGTCGGGCCGTTCAAAAGTTAACAGGAGGACTATAAAAAGCCGCGCTGTATATTTTTTTACTTTCCTACTGTTCTGCCTTGAATATTTTCATGAATCTAGTCAAAATGCAATTACCGGAAATAGACGGAGTGCCACCTAGAAGCTATTCTAACAAATTCTGATGATGTTGATATACTAAATGCATCAATGCATGCAATTAGATATTTGTTTTGGTAAACTCATTGATGTGCATGTTCATCACGGTAAAGTTTGAATTAATGGTCGATTCCACTTCGTGACGGATGATAGGAAATGTTCCCGAGTATTATAATCGGAATTTCTAATGAGGATTTGGTTGCATTGGGATTTCCAAAGACTGATTCGAAATTGGCTGATCACGAATTACCGTGTATACATTCCAATATAAACACTCCGTTATTACTAATTCCTAGTTGTTTAATTAGTATTTCTGGATAGTAGAGCGAAATCAGATAATTTTTGGTAATTAAGTGAATATTTCAAGATACTGAAAAAACAACAACCGCAATATATACGTCAGGCCGGGTACTTCTGAGAATACCCTCGAAATTTCGAAAATCTGAACCATAGAGAAACTAAAAATAAAGAGAGTTGTCAAACCTGCAGACAAAGTTGGCACCATGTTTAGACAGTGGCGAAATATCTCGCAACTGACCGAACTATGTTAGTACAGTTGGTAAAACAGATTTCTCTTTAGTTACCTATTGAGATAAGGCGGGTTTTTTAAATGTGTTACTTTCATATGGGTGATATGGTATATATTTTATAAGTGATCGATTTGCCATTCGTGTATTTCATATGAATGGTTGTATCATATCAAATAAAGGAATGGCAAATCGATCACTAATAAAATATATACAGTAATCGATTCGTAGAATTTGTTAGTTCGTTCGTGGTCAAAATAAAGTTTCAAAATCAATCTTTGTTTCATGATATCAATAACAAAATCAAAGTTTTTATGAAACAAGAATAATAAGTTAAATAATAAGTTAAACACTTTATTTCATCTAGGACAAGGTACAACTACAGACAAAACAATAATATAATTTTATTTTGGCTATTTTTTTTGTAATTGAGGTCGTTAGAAATTGTGATACCGGATCCTTTCAACTTTTTGCAATGTTTCGGACCTCGAGTTTTTTCAAATATGAGATAAATTCAACTCTCAGTGGGTTTGTTCCTTGTGTTCTTAGTCTATATGTATTGATCAAATGAGAAACATGCACCTCGACGTCTAAGAGGTTCATAAGCTTTCTGCAAACCGATAAGGGGAAGGAGTCTTCGGAATTTTCCAGACCAAATATAATGATATTATTCTTTTTTGTAGTAACCTCAAGGGCCTCTATTTCATTTGTGAGGGTAGAGTTTTCAATTTCCAGATTATTTACTCTATAGGTGAGTTCTTAAATTTTAAGTAATAACTTGCTTTCTGATGCCTCGATAGCCGATTTGATCTCTTTCCTATTGTTTATGATTTCGTCTTTCAAAAGTTTATTCACTTTTTCCCATTCATTTGCCATACTGCAATCTGTACTTGGATTGGAGCTATGTGGCAGCGACCTTTGGTGAAATGGTTTACCGCCTTCATGCGCAGGTGTTTACACTCGTGGTTTGTCAGTTGATGTCGATACTCACAATGTAAACATTGATTTCAGGAGTGATTTTTAATTGGATAACACTTGTATGTATGCGGTTGACACTTCACATTCACTTTCACCACTCAATTTACATTTTAATTCCATATTTTGATGGACTTTGTTAATGTTATACAGCCATGAACCGAAATGGTTTTATCTAATCTAATTACCAGATATTCCTGTTTTCCGTATATAGATGGTCTTTTGATAGCTCATCTCAGGATACTATTTGGAAAATTAGAAATAAATTTAACAGTTATCATCCCAGACAAAAGTGAGTTCGGAAAACTTTTCAAATAATTCTTAAGGTTATGGTTTCGAAAGACGGAATGAAACCGACAAACAAAAAAATTAAAAATTATTCTTAAATATCTTATATATTCAACACTACAATAGAATAAAAACATTCTATCTCCTGTTTATTTCCCTATACTCTATTTTACTCTGCGATCCTCACTAAAATATTTGCCGTAGGAATGAATGGGAACTATTTAGTGAATAAATTCAATCTGGAATCCGACGTCATGAGATATGACAAGGCCAAATACGATTACCGGTGCAAAAAGGTTTGAAAATCTCGATATTGGTATTTTACGCTCCGACAGAAACATCACAGTGCAGGATGTTGATGTCAATTATTGGCTCACGAACGCCATCCTGAGAAGCACTGGAAGTTTCAGCATTACAGGAAAGAAATATTTCAGGAACGCCACGATGAAGGAGGGATTGAGGTATGTTATTTTTTATATTCACAACCCATCACGTTTATTGAATTTATAGTGGAAGTTTATTCTAGTTGTAGAGCTGTTTCGTTTTTGAATTCAAAGAACGGTCAGACAAGGCTGTCATTTTCACCAGTAACTCCTAATTTGAATGCTACTCTATTCAGTGGCGTACGCACAAGCAGTACAATTTCAACTCGGAGAATAAGATTGTATGAACCTGTGTTTACTATAAAAAAGTATTTGAGGAAACCAATTTATATACCACATAATACGAAAAAAAAAAAAATATATTTCAAAAGTTTTTATCATTAACTAGGATATAATGGCTGAAGTAATTCACTTAAATAGGTAATTAGTTGAAAAGGGTTCTCAATTAGTCTTATGAAAATGGTAGACAATTTTTTTTTGTCGTTGAATTCATAATCTTGAAATGCAATTTTTTTAGGGTCGGGAATAATAACTATTATCCCTAAAATCGTTACTTTATGACGCCAAGACACATATTATTATTTAAGACTCAACTTTTACCCTCGGGCGCCAGATTTTATAGTGGTTTACTCCACTTACCAAGGGTAGCAACAGATGCAGATAAGGATATGTTCAGGGGTACGGTCTTTTGACTTAATTCAAATCTCCAAAGGTCTGTAGGCTTCAATTGCAGCCCTTGGTTGCTTTTATTTGCACAGACAGTCAGATAGACCTGTCTTTATCCTAACTTAAACACTGTCTGATTCTATAGTTCATAGGTTTGAAGAGGGAAAGGTACTTTCCAAATGTAACCAAAATATAACCATTTTATTGATACTTGAACTCATTCAATTTTCACAATTTTGAATTTATTACACAAGGTGAGACCTTCAACAATATATTTTATTCACTAAATTCAACAGATGAACGTAAATTCATTAGTTGTAGTGATTGCGTCCAGATCTATCTTGTTCGAAACGATTGCAGGGTATTGGACAAATAAAACTAATCTACGTCTTTGCTAACGTTTCGCGAATATATTGTTTGCTTCTTTAGAGCTATGTATAATAAGAAAAAAAAAGTGGTGATAGTTAACGACAACATTGAAACAATACAACTTTAAGATGGAGATATAAACTCACCTTGGGCATAACTAGCGGTGCATAGTACCTGGTCATAAATATAGGAGTTTTGCATTGTGTCAATGCGTCGTTGAACTTTATATAATGTGAAAACAAAAATGTTTAAAGATAGGATAGCAAACAGATCCTCTGACAACTAGTTTTCAAGAATAAATAACACAATTTGGCTTACAGTACAGATAAAAGTTAATATAAAAAGTAATAAAAAGTTAGAAAGGTTTTTTTTAACATCTATAAGTGACTAGATGAGTATATATATATATATATACACCTTTCAAACGAAAGTAAGTTAATGTCTGATATACACTGGTCTCACAAGTTGAAGGTAGCAAAAGTTCAAGTGATGGCGGAAGCGATTATATTATTATAAGTTCTACTAAGATATTCAATGTCCGTTTGTCTGTTGACTGCATTATTATGGCGATTGATATGTACCATTTCCAAAATTAACCTTCTACGCTCGTTGTCTTCACGATCTGAAACTTCTACATTTTCAAAATCAAAATTATGACCCAGATTATGGTGGTGTTCTGATAGCGCGGCTCGTGCAGATCGAGATAAGTCCCTACAGTCATTTCTGTGTTGTTTCACTCTATTTCCTAATAATTGTTTTGTTTGTCCAATATATATTTTATCACAATTTACGCACTCGATTTTGTAAACTAAATTTGACAGTGATTTATTAGGCAGCTCATCCTTAAATTTCAGAAGGATTTTTCTCATTTGATTTTCATTGTAAAGAGCTATGGATAGTTGATCATTCTGCAGAACCCTGCTGATTTTCTCTGATAATCCTTCAATTACGTTGATCTGAAGTGTCTTGTATTTGTATTATCCATAATGATAATTTATTACTTTATAAGTTCCGACCATGAACATAAACTAGAACACCTCTTGCATAATATAATGACACAATCTCCTCGCGAGATGCTCGCTTAATCTTACTTTGTCACCCCATATTTTCTTATTTTTAGAATCTAAGTTCAAAAAGTGATTTTTCTGGTGGTTTCGTGGGAAGTAAATTCACCCACTTCAACTTTATGACTTTGTAAATTCGTCTTCAAACAAAAAAAAAACTTCACAGGCTACTCGTAATAAATGATCTTTTAAGATAAACAAACGTTACTCTGCAAGTATTTGGAGGAAAACAACCAAAATTGTAACTTGTGATTTTATTTATCAGCGCGCTAACTGCTCTCGTTCGGCCATGCATCATAACTTGAACAGCTAGAAAAACTGACATATTATTACTCCCCGACACCACCGAGAACGTAACTCGGGGCGCTGTGAGATCGTGTGGTTCATCGATCTCTTGCTAGAGGATATGGACAGCCCACAGCAGCGGAATACATGCAAAATGTCAAATTCATTATTTTGTTCAATCAATTACCATGACGCTATGCATGCTATTATACTCTAAATACCTGCCAGAGTAAAAAATGAAACAAATGCCGGTGGCAATCCTCCCGAGTACGGTAGGATTGTCAATTAATATAGAATAAATGAAGTTACGACGGTCAATTGTGGGACAGCCTGCAATCGTAGTGAAAGCAATTATTAATATATATATATATATATATATATATATATATATACAGTGTCCGGCATAAAGTTCGCAGCATATGGAAAACTTTTTTATTATAGATTTCTCAAAAAAAGCATTCGTGATAAAAACCTCTGCTTCATCCTAAACCTGAATTGCGAACACCAAAATTGAATTTTATACGACCCTATACGGGGAAAAAAAAGTATGCTTTGTTTTCGAAATAATATGATCCCATCACTTTATTTCTCGCGGTAGAATTCAAATTCATGGGGAAATATTGTTCTAAATCGAATGTTGATCCAGAAATTCGAATCATAGCCACCTATGACCAATTTCATTTTTCAACTTTTTTCCCCATTTTTTCCTCATCGCCCTGTACAACATGAGGAATATTCTCATTTCTCCCTCCCATCGGAAAATCACATCAATTGAATTATGTGACGGAATTTCACAAAATCTTGCTGCAAATAGTAAATAAAACTGAATTGACTCCAAGGTATGATGCCAGAATGCCAATTAATTCATTTTCACAATACAAATAACATTTCTTGAAACAAATATGTCCTATGCTTCATTCTACGTGGAGTCCTCCATTCTCAATACACTGCATAGTACGGCGGTGCATTGCATCATGAACATTTCTTAGTATCTGGGGAGCTACTCCCCGAATACAATCCCTGATAGTATTCTCCAAATGACGTATATTTTGAAATGGTCTTCTTGAATATACCTTCTGTTTGAGATATCTCCATAAGAAAAAAACCAAAGAAGTGAGGTCCGGTGACCGGGCGGGCCAAGCGTTATTGGAATGTCTACCAATCCATCGATTTCGAAATGTTCCGTTTAACCACCTTCTCACTTCTAGCGTAGAATGAACGGATGCACCGTCTTGTTGAAAATACATTCCAGCTCTCATGTCCAGAGGAATATCATCTAAATAATCGGAGAGAAACGTCTGCAGCATTCTCAAGTATCTGGCAGATTTCAGTGGTTGTCTGAAAAATACTGGTCCAACAATAATGTCATTGAGAATTCCGCACCAGACGTTAACTTTGAAGTGATATTGGTCTCTACATTGTATCCTGAAATGGGGATTATTATCTGCCCACCACCTGCAATTCTGGGAGCTGACTACCCCATTTGATGTGAAGGTGGACTCGTCACTATAAAGAATTTTTTCGAAAACTGTCTATTATCTTCCATCATAGACTGAAACCAGAAACAGAAATCCAAGCGATTATTCGGATCTCTCGGTTTAAGTTGGCGGTTTCGTCATTTGATAATTTTGGTTTATACGGTTTGAATTTATTATTACCTAGAACTCTTATCATTGATCGATCGGACATACCAAGATTTTCTCCTCTTTGTGATAATGACATTCTTGGATTTTCAATAGCAGACAGCATAATATTCATAACAGTTTCTTCATTCTCAGTTATCGGTCGTTTATGTGTCACTTTGCATTTTTTTGGAACCGATCCAGATTTCTTGAATGTTTTCAAAATTCTTGTAATTGGCGAATTATGAACGTTTTTACCTGGATGTCTTTCATTAAATATATTGGCAGTGTGTCTACAAGTATGGTAATTATCACCATGTATCATTACCATCTCCACTCTCTCCTGTATACTTAGTCGAGCAGCCATGATTGAATTGAAAAAGTACTGAAAATACTCTACAGATTTGTGAGTTATTCTTGATGCGTCAAAAATGGTTTGTTCACAATTAGAAATGAATTTGTTTTCGAAGCCAACTGTGATCGGCAAATGTACTGTATCTCAATCATTTACAGTAAAATTCAAAGAACAAAACTGTGGAAGCTGGGTATTGCTATCGAAGTCGAATGTAACAACTAACAATATTTCGAAATTCATAAATGATACGTGAATACATTTTTCAAGTGGATCAAAACCTTAATTTTGTACGTTGAATGCCGCAAAAAAATTCAATAAAATATTGTAGATGCTTTCCGATGTCTTGCTTGAAAAAAAACTATAAAAAAATTGTCATATTTTACAATTCCTGATTGTCTTAAAAGATGTTATTCGTAGTGTCAAAATAAATTCATTTTCATTCTGGCATCATACTTCGGAGACAATTCAGTTTTATTTACTATTTGCAGCAAGATTTTGTGAAATTCCGTCACATAATTCAATTAATGTGATTTCCAATGGGAGGGAGAAATTAGAATACATTCAGAGAGTGATATCATCATATCTAACAATATACCATTCGTCTAGCATAATATTCCTTATGTTGTACAGGGCGCTGAGGAAAAAATGGGGAAAAAAGTTGAAATATGAAATTGGTGGCTATTTCTCGAATTTATGGATCAACATTCGATTTTGAACAATATTTTCCCATGAATTTGAATTCTACCGTGAGAAATAAAGTGATGGATCATATTATTTTGAAAACAAAGTATACTTTTCTATGTCCCTCGTATAGGGTCGTATAACATTCAATTTTGGTGTTTGAATTTCAGGTTTGGGATGATGCAGAGGTTTTTATCACAAATGTTTTTTTTTGAGAAATCAATAATAAAAAAGTTTTCCATATGCTGCGAACTTTATGCCGGACACTGTATATATATAAATATATATATAATGGAAGAATTTAATCGGACAGTAGCGCCTCAGAGAAAGTGCGATGAACAACACTGTGTTCATCCTTGCACTTCCACCGTACTGATGAGTGCCGAGAGCTCCGAAAACACGTGTTACGGTTAGCACTTTTCTCTGAGGGCTATGTCCATTAAATTCCTTCCATTTTGTTTTCGACAGTCCCCTCGACATTACTCTCTTTCATATTCATATTCCTGGACTCGGATGTCACGCAGGTAGCTATAGCTGCCTCCGTGGTGACGTTGGTTGTTCCCTGGAATTCAGGGTCTGCTGACCGAAATCACAAATGAGCGGCTGGCTTCTCTGTCTGTTGACTCCGTTGATTTGTCGTTTTCTACCAAGTGTTGTTCATCCTTGCACTTCTCCACCGTACTGATGAGGGCCGAGAGCCCGACACACGTGTCTACGGTTAGCACTTTTCTCTGAGGGCTATGTCCATTAAATTTTTTCCATTTTGTTTTCGACGGTCCCCTCGATATTACTCTCTTTCATATATATATATATATATATATATATATATATATATATATATATATATATATATGTTTTCTCTGAATTTTATTCATCGATGAGATTTTATGTTTGTCTACCTTATAATTGTGAATTTGTAGTATAAATTTTTTTTATTTTTTTTTATATATAAATATATATATATATATATTCTTTGTTAAACAAAAATACTAATAAATAAATAACTTCATTTACCGTGAAAGTCACGGGACTGCAAAATTTTACACCTGTGCGATTAAATTACTTCCACAGTTGAATCGTACTTTCAATGGAATATTTACAACGAACGAAATGAAATCAATCAGGCGTTTCGTTGACCTGATACACTCAAACGGCTATCAAATGCATTGGGTAAAAATATGCACAATAGGGAAATATGGTTATGAAAGGGTCTCACTGACACAAGTAAATCAACAGATTATCAAAGGTTTATACACAATGTTTCACTTACGGTTACCTCACTACTTGAAGAATGCTTATGCTTTACGGAAAACTATTTTCTTCGACGGTGAAGACTCGCAGAACGATTTGTATAACTTGTTCTGGTGAATAAGAAGAACTTTTTCTTGGAACAGAAGCCAAAAGGGCTAGTTTTTGGAGTGGAAGTGAAGAGCCCGGACGGGAAGTGAAAAGAGCGATCCTAATTGAATCTCGGCTTTCATATCCACCGGATTTAAGAGAAACATTGGACAAAAACCGTATAAAGAGAGACATAATTGATTGACATAAGAACTGGACCAAAAAGAAGCTTATCGTTTTGTCCGCTTATGAAAAAGCACACTACGTTTTTACTTATGTGAATTTACCTTTTTCTACGTTCATAGTAAAAACAGTCATAAAAATCTTTGTCTTTTTGTATGGTGGAAAAAGGCATCAGAACTTTCTTTTGATCGGTTTTGTGATCGTTCCAGTAGCTTTGTATATTTACACTTATTTTCTAAACGGGCGTTATTTTGTTGCCAGACCATAATTAATATTAAACCCCAAATAGGCAGGGACGTACCAAAGTTACTTCAAACTTTTGGTTAGCCGTTCTTAGTAACGGAGCTTGGAAAAAATGATTCGTTACAATCTTTGTAACCTCGAGATTACGCCTATTTTATTTCCTCTCTGTTTTGGTGAACTGAATTCCGGATTTCCATTATTTTCCGCAGCCCTACCTTTCGCTTTTTTCATATAAGTTCAAAAATCTTTTTTTTTTTGTTTTGATATTTTACAAAAAATCACAGTTACATCTCAATCAGTCGAAGAACACCGATACAAATATCAACAGTCACTGACCAAAATTAAAACAAAACTGACGATGCTTAACTAATATCACATTATTTTGTAGGAAGCTAGGTAAGCAAATTCTCAGTAAAAAATTAGGATCACTATGGTTATTCACATTGTAATTCAAAGTGGATAGTGCCTTGAAAGGTGTTTTGATTGAATTCATTTACCTATAACTTGGTTTGGGTTATACATTCCAACTTTGTCAATGAATAATTATCTCAACTAATAATTTTAATATGCATTGCCGGTCACTTTTCAATCAAAAAAACTTATGCATACTTACATGTAAATGTAAACATGTACATTTTGTTGATTGGAAATCCACAGACTATCTTTACATTTCTAGAACACTTGAGTTCCACGTAATCATATATATTTTCAAGTGAACAAAAAGGATTTTTATTAATTTTAGAATAATCGTAGAACAACCCAGAATACTGGAACTGTCAACTTCGCAGAGTCAATGCCCTTTCTACCTTCATTCATTATGAAAGTGTACTCGGTTTTATATTGCATCCATGAATTGTCAGTGTTTTTTTATGATCTCTCTATAATCTTATCAGTGTGCATATTACCCAGGCAGACGATCGGTGGTTCTCAGAGTATTGTCAATTTCGAAGTAAAATGATTATTTGAAAAAATTCACTGTATTTCATTATAGAATCAGATCCCACACCCGTCATCATAGGAGTATGAAATTGCGATTACACCCTGCACGAAAAAAGCAGATGTAATATTGGCACTGTCTTGAGGAAGTTGTGCTGTATTCTGTAATATAAATCAAAATACATGAAAGAATGGAATTTTGTGGCATAGTGGACAAATTATTAAATTAAAGAAAAAAAGCATCCTCAAGTGGGAGTCGAACCCACGACCTTATGATCTCTAGCCATACGCTCTAATCAACTGAGCCATTCCAGGACATAGGAATCGACACACACTCGTGAATCCTTCCTTCATAATTTAATGTTCATGTTAGAAATGAATCGAAGATCAAACGTACTTATCAATGACCGTCAAGACCCGTTACCTTTCACTCTAACATCATCGTCGATTGACGATTTCAATGGCAGATTGAGGAAGATGATCTCTAACCACTGATGAGATTTTAGCCAAATATATAATGTGAAAGTGGAATATTGTGTCCGAGAGAAAATACATGGAAAAAAGGAATTTTATAGTATAGTGGAAAAATTATTAAATTAACGAAAAAAAGCGTCCTCAAGTGGGAGTCGAACCCACGACCTTACGATCTCTAGCCATACGCTCTAACCAACTGAGCCATTCAAGGACATAGGAATCGACACACACTCTTGAATCCTTTCCTTCAATAATTTAATGTTCATGTTAGAAATGAATCGACGATCAAACGTACTTTATTTCTAACATGAATATTAAATTATGGAAGGAAAGGATTCACGAGTGTGTGTCGATTCCTATGTCCTCGAATGGCTCAGTTGGTTAGAGCGTACGGCTAGAGATCATAAGGTCGTGGGTTCGACTCCCACTTAAGGATGCTTTTTTTCTTTAATTGAATAATTTGTCCACTATGCCACAAAATTCACTTCTTTCATATATTTTCTCTCGGACACAATATTCCACTTTCATAAATCAAAATGTTGCATTTTATGGTAGATTCATATATTCAAACAAACTGAAATGGACCAATTCATAAGAAATAATCAAAACATAGCCATATTAGTATCGACAAGCATCCAGTATCTCGCTTTGGTCGAAACAATGCTTATCTAGTCATTACCAAGTCAATGACGATATTATTATAACAATTGAACATTCATTACTGAACTTTGGCTTCCAACACTGCCGTTAGGTGGAAATTACTTGAACATACTGAACGTGATATTGCAACTATAAAATGGTATCACACGAATTCTCTTACGTATTAGAATTGGATCCGGGATTAGGATTATCTTCCTGAATATCCCGGAAGCGTGTTCCTTCTGATTACTTTGTGGATTGCAAAAAAGAAGTAATGTATCATTGCCATTTCGATGAGCGCCGGAATATATTTATTTATTAATTTCAAATTTTGAAACCATCTTTTCCGGGATCATTCTGCCTCTCTTTTTTCTTCCTTAACCTTCAACTGAATTTCAATTGAACGAATGATTCACTTCGAAAATAAACATTGAGCTACTAGAAAAGAAGTACGGTCCTGATAAACCGTACGCCTGTGTCTAATTTTCGCTCCCGAAAAAACCCGCAAAAATCAGTGTTTCCGAAGCCAACCAGCGTCTTGTACGACGGAAGGCGAAAGAACCCCCCTCAAGCCATCCACACCATTGGAGATTACAAGAAATTCCACCTCCTCAGCGGATTCCGATCGGCCGACTGGTGAGTGCGATCTGGCTAACAAGGAGTCGGTGCTTGCAGGGATCGGTTCTCTCGACAGAGCCGATCTCCTGAGGTTCTCGGGCCTTGTTGGCCTCTCTTGGCGATGACCTTATCAAAATCCCTGCAGTCAATGCCCTAGTACAATCCAGAATCTCCACACCAGATACCCAAAACCGGCAAGCTCCAGCCAAAAAGGCACCGAATTGATTCATTCCCGGCACTTCCAGTACCGAAGGGTAAAGTGAATCCACCCTCTATATCTCATCCTCAACGTAGAAGCTCTAGAATAGTGGTATATACGAGTCCTGTTATAAAAAATCCAAATTTCATTCCAATTTCGAATAAATTTCACGAACTGTCAAAATTGTCAGATGGCGATATGCACGTCCCCACGATCGAAAACTCAGCTATTCCAGGACCGGAATCAGCTCAAGTGAGAAACATTGAGTCCTCCACCATTTTCTCGGAAATTTCAAATTTATCAAATTCAATCGAAAATTGCGATTCAAACGTCCCCCAAAATTCCAACAATGACGACATGACGATGGAACAGACTGACGTGACCAATATACCACCAACGGAACTGACTCCACAGACGTTGAAAAGACAGAATGTCCCTCCCATCACCGTTAGGGATAAGAATATGTGGACAACAGTCATTTCGTTGTTCAAATCCAATAACATAAAACTTGTTAAACCCGCTAAGAATGTCTTTGACGGAGTAAAAATTTTTCCAGACTCTCCTGAAACTTTCAGGAAGATAAGTAGCGTTTTCAGGGACCAAAAAATCCCATTTCATACTTACAGCCTCCTGAGGACAAAAAAATTACGGGTAGTCCTGAGAGGCGTTCCCGAATTTATTTCTTGCGAAGACATTAAAGCAGAGCTGTCTGAAAGGGGTTTGCCCGATTCAGTGGCCTCGAATGCACAAGTCTGATTCGAAAAAACCCCTTACCTCTTGTCCTTGTTCTTTTAAACAAAGAACAGAAAGAAATTTAAAATCACTGACATATTAAATGTTCAAATCACGCTGAACCCCAGAGACCTAGAGCCTCTGTGGGACAGTGTCATCGTTTCACGTTTCGGCCACTGTCAGCTGAACTGCGTCACCCCCCGCTTGTGTTAAATGCGGGAAAGAACACATCACACGAGAATGTCAAAACCTAGGCAAGAAAAAGCTAGGTGCGCGAACTGCGGTGGGGAACACACTGCGAACTATCGTGGGTGTCCTAGATGCCCACGAATAAGGCGCAGGGTGAACCCCGCCTCACAATCGCAGAATCGAAGATATTTCCCCGAAAATAGGACACGAGCGGGAGTGTCATATGCGGCGGCGGCCCGGGACGCCCCCCCTTCTCAGACAGCCCCAATTTCCACGCCTAAAGACATTCTTAGTACTTTAGATCAAATGAGGATGTTGTTTGCGCAGTTCGCAGAAGCTGCTGCAAAGTTTTCAACTGGTTTTAATCCCAATTAATGGGTGAACGGCAGCTTCCGAATTTCATCAAAGCAGTGAGTTGGAATTGTAATGGACTTCTCCAGAATAGACTCGAGTTTCAAGAGTTTCTTGTAGGAAACAACATAGACGTTGCTTTTCTGCAAGAGACTCATCTTAATGGGGAACCTGTTAGATTTCCTAACTACAAAGTGCTCAGAAATGACCGGATTGGACGTCCGGGTGGCGGCGTTGCCATCTTGGTAAAACGTTGTTATTCGCATGTTCAGTTTGGCATTTCCAATGATGATACTCATGGTATTGAAGCTGTAGGTATAATTTTCAACACGAGGAGTGGTCCTATGCGTTTAATCAGTGCTTACAACCCTCCGCGAAATCAAATAGTTCCTGGGGGCCTTGATGTGCTCCTGATGGAAACAGATCAACCTGTTCTGGTCATTGGTGATCTGAACGCTAAGGACGTATAATGGAGTCGTGTAACCACCGTTAGTTGTAGACGGTTTAGACAACATAGTTACAGGCTTGAATCATCAAGTGTTGGCCCCAGATGAGCCGACGCACTTTGGTCCATATAGGCCCGACGTGCTTGACATTGCCCTGGCCAGGAACATCACCTGGAACGGGGATATACGCGTCCTTCCGAGTTGAGCTCCGATCACAACCCGGTGATATTATCACTGGGGAATGATCCTACGCCCCAATCAGATCGCATTTTACAAAGGTGAATTGGGGAGATTCCGTTCGCTTCTGAACAGCTTACTGCGCTCCTGGTGGATAGATTCTCCACTCGAGTTGGATGAGGTCGTGGCCGCTACGAACTCACCATTAAAATGCTTTGGAGGATTCTCCCGCAGAGAACCGGCTCCTAAGTTCCATGATGAATTTCCAATGAGAATTAAAACCCCATTCGTGAAAGAAACCGCGCCAAAAGAGCGTACCAAAGAAGTCTTTTCCCCTGCAGACAGAATCCGAGCTAACGAACTGAATAGGGAGGTTCGTGAAAACATATCGGAATTTCGAAATGAAAGATTTGGCACAACCCTTCAAAATTTAGAAAATAATGATCAACTTTGGAAAATTCACCAAAATTTAAAATCAAAGACCGATCTCCCCTATTCATGGTGAGGCCGGACTGTGCTACGACCCCGAGTCCAAAGCTCGAGCTTTGCAGATTCGATGGAAAGGCAATTTAGATTGAACGAGCATCCAGACGATGATTTGGGATCGTGATCTTTGTTAGAAGATCGGGTTCGCCGCACCCTCAGGGAACCCAATCACGATGACATTCGTCCAGCTACGTTGGATGAACTTAAGGCTCAACCCAAAAGCACCTGGTTATGATGGAATAACTAATCGAATGATTAAGTTTTTCCGGAAAACCAGGTGCAATCGTATTAAATATCATAAACAACTCTCTGCGCCTTAAGAGATTCCCTCGTAGATGGAGGCATGCCATTGTGGTCATGATTCCAAAACAGGGACAAAACCCGACCTTCCCGCAAAATTATCGACCAATCAGTCTGCTCTGCAGTTCAGCTAAGTTGGCTAAAAAGATCGTCCGCAAAGGCTTGATGAAGAAGTGGAGGACAGAAATGTCCTACCTAATGAACAATTCGGTTTCAGACGTGCTCACTCCACCGAGCTTCAGGTAATGAGGCTGGTGGAGGACACATAACATCACTGAACACCAACAATAGCGCGCATATAGTTTTGCTGGACATCAGCAAAGCTTTTGACAGGGTTTGGCACGAAGGTCTATTCGCCAAACTCATTGATTTTCATTTGCCATTGGGTTTGGTCAAATGGTTAAAATCGTTCCTCTTAGGTAGGACATTTCAAGTCAGGGTCGACAATTTCTCTCGGATTCGAGAGAAATTGAGGCTGTGTTCCTCAGGGGCAGTGCTGTCTCCTGTATTATACGCCCTTACACGTCCGATATACCAAGAAGCGAACATGTGAAGATCTCCTGTTCGCCGATGATACGGCTTTGCTCTCCTCTGCAGCCGACCACTTGATGGGGTCGTTTATTTGCAAAATGCATTAATCGACCTCCAGCAGTGGTATCTGGAGTGGAAAATAAGGCTGAATCCTGATAAAACACAGGCAATCTCGATGGGACGTAAGAGAAATAACCCGGAGGGGAGTGACTATCTCAGGAAGGAGATAGAATGGTCAGAGCAGGTCAAGTACCTGGGGTCACTGTGGATCGCCGGCTCACCTGGGGTCCACACGTCAAAATTGTAAGAACAAGATTGTCAACAAAATCTGCGCGCTATACCCTCTCGTCAATAGGAAGAGTAAACTCTCAT
The DNA here is from genome assembly GCA_018342105.1 of Gonioctena quinquepunctata. NCBI lineage: Eukaryota > Metazoa > Arthropoda > Insecta > Coleoptera > Chrysomelidae > Gonioctena > Gonioctena quinquepunctata. The sequence continues at coordinate 241,747 of JAFIRS010001919.1, read as the reverse complement.
TAAAAACAAAATCATGATTTACAAGATGATGTTTAGGCCTGTCATTTTTTATGCCTCCAGCCGCCTGGGGAAATCTGCAGGTCTAGCATTGGCATCCTGGAACGGGCGCAAATGCGAGTTCTGCGGATGATAACGAACGCTCCGTGGTACGTGCGGAACGATCGGATCCTTGAAGACTTAAATCTGCCTTCCATCAGAAGCATCATTCGAGAACGCAATCAGAAAGTATTTGATTGCGCAACAGCCCACGAGAATCCGCTCGTCAGGGAAGCCACTGATTATGCCATAGACGACCCCTCGCGTTTTAAACGTCCCAGGCACTCTTTAGAGTGATGGGCTACCTGCTAATCCATACTGGGTAGCGAAGCTGCATCCTCAATAGAAATTATTACTTTTTCCAAATTTCATATCAAAATTCCCTCTCGGTCATTTTCGAGAAACACCCTCATGGCAAGTACTAGAGACCGGTCTCTAGTGCTTGACCAGTCAAAATTTTATCAAACCGTGAATGGCTGAGGCCCACATATTCGAAGTCTAAAGAGTAAGAGCCTTAGGGTTACACTTGAATAATTAACAGTGATAGGAGATCATGAGGTGAGCTACTAGAACTGTAGTATCATGAACAGAATCATACCATGTGTTGATAGGTACCTTAAATTTCCTTCATGAAATAAGGACTAATTTTGCGATTGAAATTTGTTGAACTTTCGTTTATGTAAATAACTCGAAATTCAAACCGTTTACATGACAATACATTTCGAAAGTTTGATACAATTATAGTTATATCAACTGTACAGAAAACTAGGATCGCTTGATAATGATTCAACTGCTCCTAATTTTCCTGTTATATTTTGTTTGTTTATTAACAATTTATTTTATTTTTTCTTCGGCCCCTCTATAAACATTTATGATTTTTGAGATTAATGAATGTTATTATTTTTATTATTCTTAAGTCGTCATATCTTGTTTATACAACTAAAATGAAGATGTTTGAGCACAAATGGTCATTTGAATTGATCTTATAGCTTTATTTTCGGTGGTTCTATTACATATTTTCTAACACATATTTTCAATATGTGTTGACCAATAGGAGTCTGATCAATTGTTAGACCAAATAAAAATCGAATTTGTTGAGTTCTTGGTTTAACAGTTATACAGAGCCTGTCTTCGAACGAAAGTTCGTTAGATTCTACTAGTGATTTCTGATTGGCTGGTGAATTGAAAATCTTAAGATCTTGATTAACAATTAAACAGAAAACAGAACGAGGCACGAGAATTATAATGAACATTATTTTCTTTATATTTTGAAAAATTTGCCATTCTATAAAAAAATAAAATCCAATTAGAATTGAAATTTACTATTTAATTCATAAATGCGACGATGATTCATGTTGTCTTATACTCTTCAAAATACGCACGAAACAGCTCGATGTTTAGTTTTGAGAGCCAGCAAAAGACAAAGACAATAATGTTCAAATTCTCCTGCACATCGCGTACTGTTTTCTGATTGGTTGTAATTAGAATCTTAACCAGCCAATCAGAAAACAGTGGTAGAATCAAACAAACTTTTTTCGTTCGTATACAGCTTTGTAAACCGTGCATGCAAGAATCTTGCTTGGCAACAGCGTTCAGTTCACGTGTTCTGAATGTCTGTATCACTACAATGGTCGTGATATTATTTTTCAAAACAATATTCAATTGCGAATGTTTCCCGTTTCAATACTTTTGTGTTGTTTGTTTCTTACAAGTGACTGTGATGATTATGATAGGTGCCTCAAAGCAGAGTCAACTAGTTCTGACTTTATAACCAGTTTGGATATAACAAGGTTAGTTCTTTTCTTCTCTTAGAAATTGAATATAAATCTCAGGCAGCCTCCAATTTGTATATTTACAATACAATCAGTTTTTCTAAACTGTAATTGGTTATAAAATGGCATGTGTATACGTTATTCTCGTGTATGCAAGAGGTTAGATTATACCCTGGAAATATATTTATATTTATATATAATATATATATATATATATATATATATATATATATATATATATATATATAAATGATATATATAGTTTTTTAGCACCCAACTCCCCTCTCCAATATTTTCGATAAATACTTGTTTGGTTTAAACTATTTCCTTTGTGGGTCAGTTGGTGAGTCAAAGGACAAGTTGTGATATCTGACTTCTATTTCAGCCTGCTGGGTCATTGGAATGACATTAAAATCAACAAAGACACCGTCCTGCTGAAAACTACCCCACAAAACATAACAGGCCGGAAGGTGTTTTCCACGAATTTCCCCGAAGAACTGAACTTCAAAGCGTTGAAAGTCAAGGGTCTCGTAAATGACGCTGATATTGGCGAACTCATCGATAATCAGGTAAATATATCAACCGCAGCATGTATAAAGGAAACTCCAGCGAGCAAAGTTGTATTACACGAATAAATGGACAAAATTACTGGCAGCTATGGAAAATTAGAAAGTTTTCCAATTGCGGAAATTCAGTTCGTAAAAATAATTAATATAGCAAAACGTAATTGGTATGGAAATCACTGGGTGATGTGGATCATGGCTTTCCACAACAAAATGGAACCCTACTTTTCTGGAATATTACAGGTGGAATGAGTTTGTCAGTTTGAAAGCAGTGATGACATAAATTGTCCAAATTGATTTCTATTCGAATTTGCATTGCAGGTTTAAATTTCGACATCATCAATTATTTCGTTGGCAATTAATAGATATGCCAACTTTTTTACAAAGAGTTTCAAGATAAATAGATATATTTCAGAATATTAGATCATAATAATTATTTTTATCTTTTTTTTAAGAACACTGTTTCCTGATATCTCTAGAGAATTCTGATGATGCTACAATTTCATTCATTGATAGAACTCATTCATATGGTAAACTGATATTCCTTGAGGTCGTGAAACGTTTCGCAATATTTGATACTGAGCTAGCGAAATCGAACGCGACCGACGATCGTGAACGACCCATTTTTTAAGGAGGGAAATATGCATTCTCCAAGAGACTCCGGAAGGAATTCAATAGAATCCGTCGATTTAGGGATATGAGATATATATAAAGGTTCATATTGGGGCTTGTCCTCCCTTGGCAATATTAGGATGAAACTATTTTTCATATATGGCAGTATTCAACTCCCCCCCCCCTACCCCCAGAACAAAAATAAACACACTTTTTGAATTTTATTAGATTTTCTTTGAACGTTTCCTGAAACACATATTTTTAGTGTCAAAATGTCCCTGGAATGGAGATGGTGGACGAAAAAGATATTAAGAATCCGTTTATCTATCTAACTATAAGCCTATGACCATAATTAGCACCAAATTATTGGAAACATGTTTGAAGAACAGATTACACGATTATTTCGAGAATATCAACAACCTGAGTAGTAATCAGTTTGGTTTTCAAAAAGGAATTAGTACAAATGACGCAATGTGTCATTTAAAAAAAAGCTTAGATAACAATAAAAAATTTATGGGGGTATTTACAGATCTGCCAAAGGCCTTCGACCCGGGGCAGCAAATGAACTGCTTAATGTTCTTATGGGCATGGAGGCAAATGTGTGAGGGGATTACGGAATTAGCCCCAGCCCAACGCCTCCAGAAAGTTCTTTCTAAAAAACATACCAACGGCATCAGTCTGATCAAAAAGCCGAACGGAGGATACGCAGAAAACCAGAAAGGAAGCATGAGTGTTCTCTTCCAGACACACTTTCCTGGGTCTAAGGCTGATGAAGGAATTGTTACCAACCCCAACAGAACCAGCAGGAGCCTAGCGGAAAAAATCTCCACCACCCAAAACATCAAATGGGCCATTAAGAGCTTCAAACCTTTTAAATCGGCCGGAAAGGACGGAATATTCTCCGCCTTTTTACAAAATGGCGGATAGTAATAGAGCCCTTCTTGAAAAGACTGTTCAAGGCCAGTTTCATTTTCGGTCACATACCGAAAGCCTGGAGGGAGGCTGCAGTGGTGTTGATACCAAAGACTGGGAGACGTTCAGCAGACGAGCCAAAGACTTATCGCCTCATCAGTGTCACCTCTTTTCTCCTGAAAACAATGGAGAAAATTGAAGACTGTTATATAAGTGAAATCCTTCTGGGCAGACCGCTTCACAAAAAACAGTTCGCCTATCAAGCAGGCAAATCAACGATGAATGCTCTACAATGTTTAGTTGAAAGCATTGAAAAGACATAATTGCCAAAGAAATGGCTCAATATGCATTCACATGACTCCATCATCAGATCGCTAGAGGAAAGGAATATAAACAGCTCACTGATCAGATGGATATATGTAATGCTGAAAAGCAGAATCATTGTAGCTGCTCTCGGAGAGGAAACGGTCAGAATGACAGCGGAAAAAGGTTGTCCCCAAGGTGGGGTTCTATCGCCCTTGCTGTGGTCACTGACCGTGGATAATCTGATAGTGAATCTACATGAATCTGGAATAACGACTCAAGGTTACGCCGATGACCTGGTCGTCACTGTAAGGGGCAAACATTATGGAATATCCAATCGCATGCAGACAGCCCTAAATATAATCAGAAGCTGGTGCGCAAAAGAGGGACTAAATGTAAATCCTACTAAAATAGTGCTGGTTCCATTCACAAAGAGGCGTACGTATGAATTGAAAGCCTCAACCCTGAATGGAACTCAGCTCACTTTTTACAGTGAAGTCAAATACCTGGGTGTCATAATGGACCAGAGACTAACACGGAACAGTCATATTAAAACTATTCTTTCCAAGGCTACAGCAGCAACCTAGACGTGCCGCAGAGTTGTTGGCAAGACATGGGGTTTGAAGCCGGAAATTGATATATTGGTTATATCAAACGATTATCAAACCCATGGTCACCTTGCCTCATTAGTATGGTGGCCAAAAACCCATCAGCACTCGGCACAAATCAAGCTGCAGAAAGTGTAGCGGTTAGCCTGTCTGGGAATCACAGGGACACTATTCACGTGCTCCTCTGCAGCACTAGAAGTAATGCTCAATCTTCCGCCACTGCACTTGTGTGTGATGAAAAAAGTACTTTCAGTCTGCACCAGGCATTAAACTTGAAGGCTGGAAATCTGATTGGACATCTGAAGATTCTGGAAAATATTCCCCTAGAATCCACTAGGCACGACTTTGAAGTGAATTATGAAGTGGTCATAAACAACCACCTTACATTCACAGCGAACGGGTCTCAATTAGAGAAAGAACTGATGGTTCGAAAATGGACGAAAAGGCTGGGGAACGGGTCCTAATTTTATGCTTTCAAAATCCCTAGGAAAGCCTCAACAATTTTTCAAGCAAAAACTCATGCTATAGAAATTTGCGCCCAGAAATGCCTTGAAAGAGGCTTCAGGGGGGCAGAGATCTATATCCTTTCAGACAGCAAAGCAGCACTAAAAGCTCTAAGGCCACACATGTGAGTCTAGACTGACTTGGGACTGCAAACTCTCCCTAAGACAACTGGCTACGAACAATCAGGTTACTCTGGAAAGCTGACCAAATTGAAACCCACTGGAACAAGGTTCGAGGGCAAAGACAAGCGAAAATGCTTCTGAGACCATCGACAAAGAAAGCTGAACAGCTTCTCGAGTTGGGCAAGAAATACTTGAAACTGGTGACGGGACTTCTCACTGGACATTGTCCTCTGAGGTGTCACCTCAAAAAAAAAAAGGATAGATCAGACAGTGAACTATGCCGTTACTGCGAGAACTTCGCCGAAACTGCAGAACACCTGCTTTGCGACTGCCAAGCGCTGTTCTGTAAAAGGCTTAAGTTCCTCGAAGGGGTTTCACTAACGCCCTCAGACTCAGGACCTGATACGCTTCGCAAGGAGTCTCGGAATCTCGGGCCTTGATTAGATAAAGGGTAATGTACAAAAGCCTTTCAAGACATCCAGACATTATGGGGTGAGGGACCTAGTGTTGAAAGTCTTTGAAAGCTACTTGACCAATAAATCCTAGCACGTTACCCCAAAACCATCGAAATAGGAGTTCCTCAAGATAATGTTCTTGTACCATTGCTTATCACTACATATATGAACTCCTTGCTACAAACTGATGCAGGTGGTAACATCATATCTTATGCTGACAATGCAGTACTTTTTTTCAATGACATAACATGGAGAGAGGTAAAATTGATATTTAAAAATCGCACGAGTATTGCTAAAAATTCGTTTGATCAAAACAAATCATTATTGAATATAAAAGAACGACATTCATCGCATTTTCTCTGGGTAATACAAACAGATCGTTCTTTACTAACTTGCAATTTCCAAATACTGATCTAGAATTCAGGGAAGTTTTCCACAAGATATTTAGGTGTCACAATAAACAGAAATCTGAAGTGGTATTATCATATACTATATTTGTGAAGAGAATCAGAAGATTAATCTCCAAATTTATACAATATGGAAATTATGAAAAAATAAAATACTCTGCTAATGGTTACATGGCACTTGTGGAATCGATAATAAAATATGGGATCATTATATGGGGTAGTTTTAAAAATAATTTTCAAAAGGATTAGGCTACTTTACATTGCTGATTTGTATAATGCTGATATTCTTATAGATATAATTTTATATTCTTTATGTATAAGAATATAAAATCAAATAAAAATATTTTCCACTGTCACAGAACTAGACAGGTTACAAACGTGCATATGCAGGTACTTTTATAAAACAAAGATGTTAATCAAAGAGTTTTAATCAGTTTAGTTCCGAAAATTTTAACACTCTACTGCTGGAAATGAAAATTAGATTTTTTTATAGTTTTCTAAAGTATTTGAACGTTATTTATAATATTTGGAATTGTTACAGTTCATATTTGATTCTATATAGTTCTAGAGTAATTCCCACCCAATGTATGTATTGGTGTTATGACTTGAACATATTTTTTAATGTGATTTCAGTATACCTAATGGATATCTCTGATTGGAGAACATACAGATCCTAGATATAGGTGAATCTATGAAAATTGAAATTAATTGTATAATAACTAAAATCAAATGTATCAAATTATGTGAATTAAATCAAAAAATTATAAATTTTTCCAACATATACAAAAACTAACTTGGGGAGCTACAGAAAAATGATTGAAATTTGTATCTTCAAGGATCATAACCAAAGTAAACAAAAATACAATATGAAAAAATTAGTGGTTTTGTTTTGATGAACAATATTTCCTTGAATGTATTTCAATACTTCTGGGATATAAATCCATCCATATTAACAAGTGACAATTCTCTTGAAATTAGATGTCAACCCCCCACTCACAGTAATATATTCAAGAAATATATGCTAATTTTTTGTAGGCAGTTTTGTACCAGCAAATTTGTTTGGAAATCCATATCACAGGATAAGTATAGGTGTGGTATACACCTATACTTATCCTGTGATGATATTTTTTAGGTTAGCAAAAACGATGATATCCTTATAAGGTCCTCCATGAATTTTCATGGTGATATTTCCGCCCACAACGTGAATTTGAAAAACGATACCAGGGTATCAACGTGTCAGAGTTGTTGAATAACATCACGACTCTGGGAACCATGAGTGATTTCAAAAATAACTACATGAACCTCCTGGAAATGGCTACATTGGTAGAAAACTCAATGAAAGGTTAGTTGATTTCTTCTAGGAAAGATACGCTTTTTTTCATACAAGTTTTCCTTCTTTTTTTTATTTATTCCCAGTTATTCGTTAGTACTGATAATTTTTCGCGATTTTTTTTCAGAGCAAGCGTATTATTTGAACTACTTCAAGCTGTTGCATTTTGTACCAAAAGCACATGAAATATTTTCTTCACGATGTGTCAATGACGAGAATCGAGTGATGACCTTCAACTTCGAAAACGGTTCGACAATAATGAATTTCTACCGATGGGATGAAAACCAGGAGATGTTCATTTCAACAGAAGGTAAATGATTTCCGAATGACTATAATTGTGATAAATTATCGTCCTTCGTTTGGTGGACGAATTTCTGGCAAAAAAAACTAGAATTCCATTTTTGAGATAATTTTATTCCACGATGTGTTGTTGAAATCACTTTGCTCTTATGGAAAAAGTGTTTCAATCCAACAATACACAGGCCTACGAGGTATTCCCTTTCTTATTTTGAGAAGCAGTTCTTATAGATTTTAGTGGGCTGATTACCAGAAAAACGTGAAAAAAATCCATGACGGCACAATTTTCGGTAATTGAAATTTTTACGTTTTCAAATATTATTCTACACTTTACCTCATTAGAATAGGTTTTTGGCATATTATTTCTATGTACCCATCTGTTATACACGGCAAAAGAGGGTTTGTTAATTCAACCAAATTTATTTTGCTACTCTTATTGGCTTGACCCGACTAAATGAAATTCATCCCAAAACACAGGTGTATTCGATTGATGGAATCATTATATTGCTGTGACGAAATGGATATCTCAATGCAATGCTAACATTTCTTTGATTTGAGTATATGTTCATCTATTGAAACAATCTCCAACTCATATTGAATGAAAATTTGTTTCCACACAAAAATAATTTTTATTTAAATCAAACAACGGGAATATATATTAATTCAAATGGAAGAATATTATATTGGTTGAATAATATGCGTTAGATGGCGAAGCGTTCGCACAACTGACCCTGACTTAGATAATGTTAAGGTGTGGGCTCTCATGCTCGGTTGCCATATTTGTCAATTCAGTGGATTATTAAAATGATTACTTCATTTGAATAAATATTTTTAGTGAAGAGATCAGTTTAATTTGTTAAATTGACATTTTAATAAATTAATCAATTCGACATAAATATTTGTTTGAATGAATATTTTTATTAAAGCAATAAGCAAATTTTGTAGATATTGATTATTCGATTCAACAAAATAGTTACATGATTGAAACAACATTTCTGCCAAAACGAGTTATGCTTAGAATAATATATTTGGTTCTTTCAAATTAGTTTCAGTTGATTGAAACTTTAAATTTGATCCAAAACCAAGAAAAATTTTTACTCATTTTGAGATTTCATTTTGTCGTGCATATACGACACTTTTATTTGTTTGAATCAAATAAATTTTATTTGATTCAACAATTTGTTTTTTCCTGTGTATATTTATTCATTAAGCAACTTGTTTTTACTATTTATAGAAAATCTTTGGTTTAAATTATCGTAAATACAAAACGCATTTTTTTTAATATGACTTCGCGTAAATGTGTGAAAGTTTTTGTTACATTTGTGGTTAATATATGTTATCAGAACAACAGAACTTTGTGAAAAATTTATTGAAGATGATCTTCGATTACAATATTTGTCACTTAGAATAACATTGAACGCCAAATAAAGTGAGTACAACTTGCGTATCAGAACTTCGTAAGTGGTCAAAGTGCAAGAATAATAGTTTTAACATAGCCAAGCCAATGAAATGTAGAAAATCTCGGGATCATACCCAATATTGTTATTTTTTTGCCGCAGTGTGAAAGGATACAACGCTAAAATCAAAAAAATTCATTGTCTATCCAAACGTTCAATCAGCCACACATCCTATACTTTCATAGTGATCAGTCAATGCCTTTATGTTCAGATACAGGGCATTCCCACAGTTCAATTGCAAGTTCTGGTTTGGATGAAAGAGTAAATCTCGACCCTGCAATTTTGACCAGTCAGACTTGAATGATTTGACAAGAGATTTAGGACTACCAGATGCAGCAGAACTTCTTGGTTCGAAATTACAAGAAAAAAACTTACTTTCTCCTGGAACTACATTTTCCTAGTACCGTAATAGTTCATATTTTTTATGAACATGCAGATGTCGTCTATTGTAAAAACATTCCTGGATTAGTAAAGATGTACGATATTGAATTCGAGACAGTTTTACTCCATAATGGGAATAACTACTCTCTACTACCAATTGCCCATTCTGTACATTTAAAAGAGTGTTACGAAAATTTAGTAGCAGTTTTGATCAAAATCAACTACAACCAGCATGGATGGATTGCGTGTGGAGATTTAAGAATACTTGGTATGTTATTACGACAGCAAAGTGTCTTTACAAAGTATCCGTGCTTTTTATGTGAGTGGGCAGCAGGAACAGGGTACAACGTTACAGACAAGAATATAATGACCGGCAGAAACTTATTTGTATCCAGGAAATAAACATAAAATTCGACAAAATTCAGGGCCACCTGAAAAAGTTTCATTACCACTTCTGCACATAAAACTTGGTATTATGAAACGATTTGTGAAACCTTTGAATAAAAAAGACGATGGATTTTAGCATTTACAAGGAATATTCCCATCTTTATCTGACGCTAAACTGAAAGAAGGCATTTTCGTTGGCACCGATATAAGAAAACTTAAGAGCCAAAACTATGAGAAAATTATTAATGACATGCTTTAACATTTCCAAAGATCATGTTGTTTGATGAGCCTCAAATTTCACTTTCATCAATCTCATTCAAGCTACTTTCCCGATAACTTGGGAGATGTAAGTGAAGATCAAGGTGAAAGATTTAATCAAGATATTGAAGACATGGAACGTAGGTATCAGGTAAAATGGAATACAAGCATGATGGCCGACTTCTGCTTGATGTTGACGGCTGATCATCCAAACAAGGCTCACAAGAGAAAATCACTCCACAGAAGCTTCCAAGAAGAAAAACAAGGTTCCACATTTCTTTGTAATAATGTTATAAAAAACTTATTCTTATGTATGTAGTATACAGAGTGGGCCATTGAAAACGAAATGCTTGGACACATCAACTACATTTTCAAGGGAGAGATCGTTCCCGATGAAATTCACCCGAAATACATTCCATCCCTCGGAGCTGTGACTGCCACCCCTAAATTTTTAAATGGCAATATATGGCAAGTGATACCTCATTTGAAAGGTATTTTCCTTCTTAATATCAAACAACAAACATAAATTAATTCTATAGATTCGTTTTCGAAATAAAGGAACTTGAAGTTGGGAAATCACCTTTTATTCACTCAATCAATAAAAATAACATCTAACAATGCAACTGTTTAAAGATAATTATCATTGTCAAGGAATTAAATGATCTAACTGTTAACCTACAAATAACATGCAATTCCGTTTCAAATTTTTATTTCATCCTCATTTACTTGATCGAATTTTTTTTGAGGTTCTCAAGATTCGAATTCGACTCAAATGCGAGTACAACAAAAACATGTATGAGATAATTTTTTTCGCCAAATCGCAATCGTGGACGTCTATCAGTGTTGAACTGAACTGAACGACATTAGAGTGAATTACTTGACTAAAGCTACTGAATATCTTTCCGCAATAATGGTGTATATGATCGCGGAAAGAGTTGAAATAATAACCTTTTTTTTTGAATGATGAGTGCGGTAACCGTACAGCTAATTTGTTCAATGAAACGCATCCAGATAAACTTGTTGCTAGAAAATACGTTCTAGAATTAGTGCAAAAATTTCGTCAAACTGGATCAGTAGCCAACAAGAAACGAGACCCAGAACGTGAATTTCCGTTGAGAAATAGCTGTTGAAGTTGCACTTTCAGGACAAGTTCATGCAGACCCAACATTGAGCACAAGGAAATTGGCTAGTGTTACCAATATCAGTAGAACCAATATTCGCCGAATCCTGAAACATCATAAATTCCACTCCTACAAAATACATTTGGTACACCAATTGAATGAAGTTGATTTTGATAGGCGATAGGAATTTTTGTGAAATTATAACTACGAGAATAGATGCTGATGAGAATTTCCTTTTCAACATCTGCTTTTCTGATGAGTCTACATTCTTTTTGAATTCGACTGTGAATCGTCATAATTGTCGTTATTGGTCACATACCAATCCACATGTTTTGCACGAAGTCCATACTCAAACTCCCCAAAAACTCAATGTTTGGGCCGGTATTTTTGATTGGACCAGTATTTTTCGACGGTAACCTGATAGGAGAAACTTATTTGGAATTATTGAATGATTTTGTTTATCCACAAATAGTAGACATCATTGAAAATGACGATCGTTACCATGAAGACCACTCGATATTTCATCAAGAAGGGGCACCTACACATTATGCATAGCCTGTTAGGGCGTTTTTGGATAGAATATTTCCTAGAAGTTGGATTCTGGCTGGATTCTGACTCTATAGAGTGGCCAGCCAGATCTTCAGATTTAACCCCACTCGACTTTTTCCTGTGGGGTCACTTGAAAAACAAAATATTTGCAACCAAACCAGAATCTCTGGATTAACGAAGGAGAATTATTATTGAAGAATGCGTCGAATAACGCCGGAAATGCTACGAAATGTGAGGTCTCGTTTTGAACAGAACTTGTACTATTGTATGGAAATGGGTGGTAGACAGTTTGAACATTTAGTTCATTGACAATAATAATTATTGCGACAGTTGCTTTATCAGATATTGTTTTATTGATTGACTGAATAAAAAGTGATTTCCCAACTTCAAGTTCCTATCGAAGCAATTAATTTATTTTTGTTGTTTGATATTGAGAAGGAAATACCTTTCAAATGAGGTATTACTTGCCATATGTTGCCTTTTAAAAATTTAGGGGTGGCGGTCACAGCTCCGAGGGATGGAATGTATTTCGGGTGAATTTCATCGCGAACGATGTCCCCCTCGAAAATGTAGTTGACGTGTCCTAGCGTTTTTATATTATTCGGTTCTGCCGACCTACAGAGCCGCTGTTTCGTTTTCCAATGGCCCACTCTGTATATAAATACAAAAAAATATCAATTACACTCTTTTTTCTTTACTAAGCCTTTGTGTCACTGAAGTACCTCAATAATTAGGTTATTATAAAAATTTCAGACTGAAAAAACATGATGTGAAAAGAATCGATTTCAGATCCGTAAATAGGAGGTCCCAAGCCCCCATAAAAACTGAGAAAGGGAAAAAAGTGTTTAATTTGCTGGCCTATGTAATGACAGTGATCGGACTAAACCTCTATCGAACCGCATTCGATTACACTAAGCGCAGACAACACATAAGGAATTCTCCATTCCATTGCAACGAACAAGGTTATCCTGTAACAAATCCGCCGACTTGGCCAATTTTCTAAATGATTCCCGCCCGTCTTTCGAACGTAACCGGAACATTTATCTTCCACACTTACGGATCGCATTCTCTGAACGATTCGCGGTTCAGCAACGATAGAAACGTCGGAATGTGAGCGTTTTCGAGGTAGTGATTTCTCACGAGATTCACAATCGCTGGTACGATACTTTGATGCGGAAAAACGAAAAGATGACGAATTCCGGCATGTCTGGAGGAAATGTGGGATGTTGCTGATCATTCATATTGAGGAAAACATGTGAATATTTCATTTCGTTCAAGATAATCTGTAATAATAATAAAGATAATAATACTAATAATAAAAATAATAAATCTTTATTCCAAAGAAACTTACAGTAGTTGTAGGAAATATAACATATAAATCTGTACTTTTTTCAATATAACTCATACAAATTCACAATATCAGAACATACATATATATATATATATATATATATATATATATATTCTTCAATTTCTCGGAATAAAGGTCTGATTCAGTCAATTCGTATAAATTATTTTAATGACGTAAAGGTAAATACCGAATTACTTATACTCAGGGCTGATAAAACTAACAAAACAGTGATTATGCAAATATTTGAATACAAAGAAAAACTAGAAAATTTGCTAATGGACGAAACCACATATAAAACAAAGCTTCAACCCCACAGAAAGTTAATGAATTAGTAAATAATTGGTTCTCGTCAAAACTTATAGATCAGGTAACAAAAAACAAACTTAATATACACAAACGCCCAACCTCCAACAATATACGGTTTGCCCAAATTACACAAAACTGGAATTTCCCTTCGCCCTATTGTCAGTAATATTCAATCTGCCACTTAAAATTTATCAAAATTTCTCTCAGAAATTCTTTTAAATGTTAGTGTAAAAAATGATTAGTATGTGAAAAACTCTTGGGATTTTGTTCGCAATATAATAGTTCCACAAAATCATATAATAATCTATCTGGGTATAATTTCTTTATATACAAATATAGATACAAAATTAGCGATTGATATCGTAAGAGAAAAATGGCATGAAATCCAAAGTCACACAACACTAATCTTGGAAGAGTTTTTGAAAGGAATTGAACTATGTTTAACCTCGACATACTTTCAATATGAAAATAAATACTATTCACAAATATTCGGAACGATTGTTTAACATGTATTAATACTGATAAAGTTGATGAAATTATAGATTTTTTTTATAAATATCACCCTAAATCAAAATTAACAATAGAAAAAGAAATAGAAAAACAAATAAAAAATTTTTCCAAAAAACTTTCACAAACTATTTGTCAAAATTTAACTGACAGAGCTATAAAGCTTGCTCACCCAAAATTCAAAAAAGTAATATAGAAATAATCAAGAATATTTTGAAAGAAAATAATTACCCCAGCCACTTTGCAGAAAAAACAATAAAAAAAAACGAATACATATGTGATCTACAATAAAAATTATAATAAAGAAAAGGAAACAACAACATACATACCTTTCCCATACATAGAAAACTATCGAATAAAATTAATAAAACAATGGAAAAACACAACGTAACGATATCGCACAGACTGCAAAATCGAACAAAACGATTTATTCAACATTAAAACCAGAAATACCAATAAACAAACAAACTCATACAGTATATAGAATACCGTGTGAAGACTGTCGAAGTACCTATTTCGGTCAAACAAAACAATATTTACAAAAACGAGTACAAGCCCACAAGTACTCAAAAACTGATATTACAGCCTTATCCAAACACGAGAAATAAAATCAACATAAGTTTAACACTAACAACGTTGAAATTTTGACCAAAGAAAGGAATCCAAGAGTAAGAACATTCCTTGAAATAATACATTAGAAAAAAGACCCCAACAGTATTAACAATAGAAATGGTATCAAAAACTTAAGCCAGATTTATAACAACCTTTTTTAACTTTGTTTATGGTAATAATAATGAAAACTGATCTTTACTGCCAAAAAAATACAGTCCGGCTAATATACTATAACTCAATCTAAACAAACCAGTGTACTTATGAAGAGGGTAAAAATGCATGAAAGATAAACAAACCATTCCCGATAACTTCGAAGTCACCACCTACAATAACAGAAAAAACAGGTGAATATCATTCAACGTTCTGCGTGGTATTTGCCAGGAAAGTAGTTGTTTTTTCACCTGAGATCTACCTTTCTCTGGTTCAATTTTATATTGAATCCTTTATGTGAAGAAAACCGTTTAAATTCGATTTTTCTATTCATTCCACTTCACATGGCACTTATCTCTGACCTACAATAACGTTCGTACGATGCAAACGAAGAAATTCAACTAAAATAATTTGTAAGTGAATATTCAAATAGATTACAGAAATTTGTATATTGTGTTGAATAACGTATTATATTTCGAATCATATGTTTTAAATAATTAATTTAGTGCATACATTTCAATATTGTGTTAAGTTAAATAGGTCTCAAACTCCATATTTTTAATTTCAGTGTTTTTAACCTGATGATTACAAATACTATGTCGAAACGTCGTTAAAAGAAATTATACAAATTGACTGAATCAGACCTTTACTCCGAAAATTTGAAGAAAATATATATATATGGTCAAGAAACTAGTTAGATATTAAATTATTGAATATTGGGGTCTGCGCCAATGAATAAGAACACTCTTCAAAGTTGATCCACGCTTTCGGAAATATTTATTTCTATCATAAGGGAGACTAAAATAGAAAAACTGATTCTCATTGGAAACTGAAGTAAAGCATGACATGTTTGTTGATATTGGTTTCGAAGATGTTAGGATCAAAGAATTTATACATTTAGTAAGTGAAGTTATGATAGTAAAAACACATTTAAAATAGATGCGATGACCTTCATAAATTCAGATATAAATAGAGTTGTCTGCTCTATACGGCATGATTGAAACTGAGTTCAGTGGTACCAAAATTCCATAAAAATTAAGTTTTTTATTGTTTTAAAAATTAATTTTGAAATGCTCCAGCTGGAATGTTTCTGATTTGGTTAATTGAATATGATAAACATTAAAAATAATTTTTTGTCGTAGTTTAGTTGGGATTGAAATCAGTATATGTTGAGGAAAAAACTATTGTTTTCTTGCCGACGTTTCGAATTTAATTAAATTCATCCTTAAGGTTCTGTAACAATGGTTTCTCATTTAATAAAGTATAAAAAATAGGTTTTACTTGCCAAAACTTCAGATAATACTAAGGTATTATCTGGAGTTTTGGCAGGTAAGGTACTACTTTTCACACCATAATTTTCAACACAAAATTAATATTACAAGAAAAATTAATACCAGAGCAGTTTCCATTTCGGATCCAGAATACCATAAAAACAATTTAGAATTGATAAAACAATACCTAGTGAAGAATAATTACCCATTTTCATAAGTCAATTCTCCAATGTTATATATATATATATATATATATATATATATATATATATATATAGGCAAAAGAAGAATTTCGAAATTTTCGATTTTTCCTGTATAACTCCAGAACTAAAGAAGCTAGATCAGATTTTTTTTATCCATATAATTGACCTCTGAAATATGCTACTTTGCCCCCATTAAACCATCCCTCTATCTCTTACCGTTATCGAAATCCCCATGCATAGACTCGAATTTGAATAGCCCTGTATATAAAATTGATAGTAATAACTATAATAAATGCTATGTGGGACAAACGAATGACCATAACGAATGACCATAAGAAAACTCATCATCATCAATCCTACCGCTCTAGTTGAACACGCCAGAGAAAATAACCATAACTTTGATTTCACAACCCCAGTTGTTCTTGATGTTCAACCATATCTTTCCAAAAGACTTTTAGGAGAAACGATCCAAATTTTCAAACATGAGAGCGTTAACGCTAGAAGAGACATCGATGGATTAAATACTGCCTTTTTCAATTTGATTAACTATATTTCTAGATAAATTATCATTACTATCATTATTATTGCCGCCAACACATGTTTTCTTATCAATAAGAAAAAGACTGGCATAGTTCCATTATTTATATTTTTTATTCTCAAATCTCTTCCTAATCATAGATTTTTACCTCAGTGTTCAGTTGTCTCGTTAGAATATATGTACTATTGTGCCTGTTAGTCTATTCAACAAGTTCAAAAACGTGTTAAATAGATATAAAGCTCCTAAAAATATGAGCGATAGCTCATTCGATTCGGAATGACGTCTAGAAAAATGTTTTTTAAGGGTTTATTAGCACGTAAAAAATTGCGATTGTTATTAACAAAATAAGATTAAAAAAAGAAGGTATTTCGTTTTTCGTTAATAATTTCTAAAATAATGATATTTAAGGAATTATGAAAAAATATCCTGAAAGAGGAGGAAATTTATCTCTATTATTTATACTAGATTGTCTAAAAAGCCGTTATATCACCTAAAATATTTTTTTTATAGTATTATATAACAATTTAAAAATTTGAATGAATTATAGTGTAATCTAGACACTTGAACGAAAAAAATGTCGGTAAAAAAAAATTTTCATGTCGATTTTTCAAAAAGTTGCACCATTGTAAATTAAAATTTTTTTCCAATTTTTATAAATTACACATAAAAGTTTAAATAATTGGTTATAAAATTTTCGCTTCTGGAGCTTACCAACAAAAATTAAAAAAATTTTATTTTTTATTATAATTTGTTAAAAAACAAAAAACGAAATTTCAAAAAAATGTTATCAGAAAATTTTTTTTTTAGTAATATCTTATTATTGCTGTTTTTGCATCTAATATAGGGATTAATTAACATTGAAAAAAAAAATGCTTACGTCACTTGTTAAGAAATTGTTTATAAGCAAACAGACTATTTTGGGATTTAAAGGAAAAACTTTTTTACCATCTTATTGCATAGGTGAAATTATGATTAGAAAATTTTTTTTTTCTTAAATAATTTTTTTTATTGTTTATAATCGTTTTTTTTATATTTCAATTGTTTAAATAATTAGTTAAGAAAAATCATCATTGACCTTTCCAAATGAATCAACAGAGAAATACATTTTTTTTATAAATAATTTCATTGTTTATTAACTTAACAATTTGTTATAAACAAATAATATTAACCGTTATATTTTTTTTCGAAAACTTCAAAAAATAACAAAAACAACTATGTGAAACAAAGTATAGAATTTTTTGATAACATTTTTTAGAAATTAAATTTTTTGATAATTTAAGAAAAATATAATTAACAAAATAATGAACTTTAATAAAAAAAAATTGCATTGCTTTATTAAGTACCTAAATGAAAAGAGCTCCACGAAGCGAAAATTTTATAGACCAATTATTTAAACTTTTGTGTCGTAATTTATAAAAACAGAGATTGGAAAAAAATTAGTTAAATAACAATGGTGTAACGTTTTGAAAAATCGACATGGAATTTTTTTTTTACCGAGGTTTTTTTTGTTCGAGTGTCTAGATTACACCATAATTTATTCAAATTGTTATTCAATACTATAAAAAAATTATTTTAGGTGATATAACGGCTTTTTAGACGGTGCGCCTATGCCGTAACGACCTCGCGGAGCCCTATTTCCAGCGTTAAATTTTTTTATAAATAATAGAGGTAGAGTTCCGGGAGTTCCTCCTCTTTCAGGATCTTTTTTCATAATTCCTTAATTATCATTATTTTAGAAATTATTAACGAAAAACGAAATACCTTCTTTTTTTAATCTTATTTTGTTAATAACAATCGCAATTTATTATGTGCTAATAAACCCTTAAAAACATTTTTCTAGACGTCATTCCGAATCGAATGAGCTATCGCTTATATTTTTAGGAGCTTTATATCTATTTAACACGTTTTTGAACTTGTTGATTAGACTATGTGGATTTCCGTTTGTGTATCTATTACGTCTGACCATAATTTATATTTTCAAGGATTTTAACCCGGAAAGAACTACTTTTGGTGGGTACTTTCCAAATATTTCACAAAACCGTTGATTACAATAATATCTCATGGCAAGTAACACCTACTTTTTAAAAACTTTTTATACTTCATTATATGAAAAACTATTGTTACAGAGCCTTGAGGATAAATTTATTTAAATCCGAAACGTCGGCAAGAAAACAATAGTTTTTTTCTTCGACATATACTGATCCCAATCCCAACGAAACTCCGACAGGATCACTCTTTTATCAGATTAAAAATAACTTCGACTTCGGAGTTGACATACATAACGACCTTGCAATAGTGGTAAAAATAGGAATATAACTTACAACTTGGCAACGCCTCAACGATTTGTGTACCCCAATGAAAGAGCAAAATAATGAGGAATGAATTCAAGGTGGTACAACGAGTAAAATTTCTTCCAAATGTATCGAAATTCGAAATACGTTCTTATGCACCCTGTGAATAAACATATCGCAAAAACACTAGTATGTGCAACCTTGGCACAACTGCAAAAAATATTTCCAAAACATGATTGAATGAATAAACTATGCCACATAGATCATGACCCTGTGAAAATGGTAGAAATACTAAAATAAATTATAATTTGTCAATTTCGGTAGACATTTTGATTTTGCTTACATCGACCAAAAGGCAGAAGAAAGGGGAATTAATGGCGGGTAAGAAATACACAGTTTTTTGGTTGAAAAAAGTCGACTCCAAGTCGCTTTCGTGGAATAATCCGTATAATTTTGAAATATGCAAATTCGGTAACTGAAAAAAAAATCCTTCATAGGCTGTCTTATTTGTGGAATCCTTGCGAACAATTTGAACGGGAGGGTTCCAAAGAGAGTGATCAGACGAAATATGTTATGCGGTCAGATTTCTGGGAAGAAATAATAAAATTACTGCATGAACAATATATTTTTTTGTGGTCCTGTATATAGAATAGAAACCTATGATACTTACACTTGACTTTTTGTTTCCAGATTTCTCTGTGAATCTTGGGCTGTATCCAGACTATATCAAGCAAATTGAATGGGTTGGAAAAGATTACGTTTATATTGAACATGTGGCAGAAAAATCCGAAGAAGTAACGGAGCATATGCCAGGTAAAAATTCAACTAGAATGTCTAAACATGGTTTGGTTAGAAGAAGTGAATTGTATCGAACATCTACGTGATTGTGTTCGGAAGCTCGAAAAAAATAATTCCCAGTATAACAGAAAACATTCAACTTTTTTTTTTCGTTTGTTACATCATATTTCACGTCCACTAAGAAATATTGATTGGTTTCAAGGTTTCAACTATAACCTGAAACAAGAACTGGGAATTGAAGCAGAAATAGCGTTAAAAGGTACCACCGATCTGAACTTTGGAGAACATTTTTCGGCTAATATATCTGAACGAGAACTTTCAAAATCTCACATAAAATACAAGAAGAAAAGAAATAAAGAAAAACTCTGTTGAGAATAATATAATTTTCACACGTGCAGACAAAGGAAAACAGTGATCGCGATTGATAAAGACGATTACATACAGATAATTTAGACTCAACTCAACTGATTAAATTCCATAAACAAAATTATCCTATAAGTCATGTCGTATCTTTCTGGAGAACTAATCCACTGAATTAGTTACGAACTATTTGATGAGATGACTTCTAGGCAACTCCAAACTAATCTCTTTTATACAAAATGTATTTATGAGTTTTCCACCAGAAGAAACTATCACATCAGTAGAAAATGTCAATCCTATTATCAAATAAGAAATATTTTATTTACTTATATTTTGTTAAACTCAAAATAATTTTTAATTCAACAATGTTTATTCACCTAATAATCTCTTGAGTCCTTTATTAGCCGAAATATTTATGGACGACTTAGGAGAAATAATTCGCAACAACCCTTTGACTGAACATTTCTCATACTGGTATAGATTTGTGAGCGACATGTTTTGTAGGAACTGAGAGATTATTTGAGGAGTTATCAATGCAATGTACTCTTCTATTGAATTTACAAAAAAAATTAAAATATATAATTCTATAAACCGAAATGAGTAACAATCATAATTTTTCAATTTTCCGTAAAGCCTCGTATACAAATATCACAATACAAAGTAACTCCTAACATCAAAATGGCCGCATATAACATATAACAGTATGATCCAAGGATAAGTCAGTATTACCTTGAAGGTTACAGTTTAAACCTGATGGAAAACACTTTATAAAAATGCTCTACAAAAAGTGTTTTCTACTCAAAAATATATTGAAAAATATAATTTTTAAGTTGTTACATATTTCGGCTAACCTACGGAAAAAAAGTACTTTCTCAGGTTAAAACAACATCAATATTGCATATAACATCATAATAACTTAAATTCATTGGGAACAATAAAGATAAATGAGAGAAATCAAAAAAATCTGGAGTATATGAGTTAGCTTATGATTTTTGAAATTTTCACATAGGCCAAACAAGCAGAATATTCCAAAAGCGAATATCGGAACATAGGAACTGTTCTGTAAATTTTAAGACAAATTCGACTTTTGCTAAAGAGTCTGAATTATTACATGTAGAAAAGCAAGGTTGAATACTCAACCTTCTAGAAAGTTTGGGAATCAATAAATACCAAACCCAATATTGGATTGGTGATTCCATCTTTGTTTCATTTAGCATAAAACAGGTAATGGCAATATTCACTGTTATACTTAATCCTTGCTATGCTCAATTGCATTTTCATACCTACCACTACCCGCTCTGCTTATCTTACATGAAACATTGTGATTGTTGAGTTAGTCTTCACCTGAAGAGGCTATTATATATTAAAACACGTATCGTGGTTTTGTAAGCCCAATTAAGTGAAAATTCAACATTCTACTTATCGTAACTCGTAAACATTTTCAGCAAAACTTGATGAGCTTCTGAGAGAACATTTCTCAATACAACTCTGAATAGTTTGTTTCGTTATTTATTTCCATTATGCAGAGTGACGAAAGACATCAATATGCTGAAAATAAGTGAATAATTGACGGCGACAAAACATCTCATTCAGATTGTTCAATCCATTTTCCATAGTAATTCTAATGACAACCCCAATCATCCACCTTATCATGTTGGAGCAATATTTAGAGCCGCGAAAAACCGTTTTCGTCGCAATTAGTCCTCTCGGACTAATGGCTGAAAACACTCGACCGAAGAACAAGTTTAATTAATCCCGACCGTTTTCATCTAGACGAGATCCCTGAAAACTTTATATAACTGTCAACTCGCGAGGCAGACCACTGAATTACCTGCTTTGACAGAGAGATGTTGAGGAAGTTTGAGATGAACAATGAATGAACAAAGGAAATAGTGTATGGGGTTATGAAATCTTGTAGAATATTATTTGATTCATACTGAAGTGACAAGACATGAATATAATTGAATGAATTTGAGAAAATGGGTGACATTCTAAACTCTTCCGCCAGGCTGAATCCTGAATATAACAACAAGAGAAACAAATAAGAGATGATTAGACCAGAAAAACCATGCTGGAGAACAGAACATTTCAAGCATCGAATTGAAGAAATACATATGTTTGAAGATGTGGAATATTTTCAATGTACACTTCATTCGAAATCAACTTGGAACCAACACTTTACCCACTTAATCCTATGCCTTTTTAGCGTTGTCTTATACAGGGTGATTCAAAAGTACTTTGACAAACTTCAGGAGGTGATTCCTCACAATATTCTAATATGAATTCCAAGATACAGGGTGTTAAAGTTTTATTTTTATTTTCGTTTTTTTCAAATAACTTTCGAAATACTGACCTTAATCAGACGAAAATAGGTATTGAGAGGTTTTTTGAAGTATCGAATTCGAACCTGATGTTATTATTGCTCTTACTCGTAGGGGGAGCCACCTACACGTCGTTTTCTTTTTTGAAGATTCATAACTTTTTTGAGCGTACTTCTAGCACATTTTTCAGGAAACAAAATCAATTCCTCTATCATATCTACGTAAAAAAGCTACCCTTGTTACAAATCGCTATAAGCAACCGTTTTCTAGATATTTGGACTTGATAATTTCAAGTCGATTATTTGAAAATCGATGCCTGTTGAAGTTATTACCATTATTTTGCATTTTTCACAAGAATGCTCAGGAAATGGATTTGACGTTTAAGTAGGTAGTTTTGTTTTTTTGTAGGGGGCGCCACCTATTCTATTTATTTTTACTCGTTTTAAATAGTTATTTTTGTATCAAGGGTGCAAAATCTGCATTTGTTTTGATAAAATTCAAAGAAATATCAACATTTTATTTTAAGAAATTTTGAATATATAGAATAAAATAAAATGAAGGAAACTAAATTGTATTCGAATAAATTGCTCAAAGTGTCCACCTTCAGCGAAGAAACAGGCTTCAGTCTTCTATTCATTGAATCTCGTACCCGCTCAAAAATTATTGGTGTGTTTCTTATTGTTTCACAGGCGTCTACTATTCGCTTTCTTAGATCTTCCTCGTTCGCTACTGGAGTTTTATAAACTAGTGACTTCAAAAAATAGAAATCTAGCGGGTTTAGATCTGGGGACCCTGGTGCCCTCGCCTGGTTAGGTTCTTCTACACCCCTACCGATCCATCGATTTGGATAGACAGTGTTGAGGAATTCCCTGGCTACAACGCTAAAATGGGCCGGAGCCCCATCATGCATAAACCACATGCAGATACGAATTTCTAATGGTACATTCTGAAGAAGTCCCGGCAATTCATTTTCTAAAAAGTCTCTGACCTATCAAGTAATTATCAATTATTGCCGCCCATACATTTACAGAAAATTGATACTGATAATGTCTTTCACTAACTGCGTGCGGATTTTCCAAAGCCCAAACATGGTTGTTATGAGAGTTTGTGATAGCATTTCGGGAGAACTTTGCCTCGTCCGTGAAGAGTGCATATCTTAAAAATTGAGGATTTCCAGCCAATTTTCTCAAAAACCACTGACACATAGTAATGCGTTGGGGAAAGTCTCGTGGCAAAAGAGCTTGTACCCTTTGAATATGGTATGGATTAAATTGTTGATTGTGGATGGTGGCTTATAGCGACTCGTAACAAGGGTAGCTTTTTACGTAGATATAGAGGAATTGATTTTTTTAATGAAAAATGTGCTAGAAGTACGCTCAAAAAAGTTATGAATATTCAAAAAAGAAAAAGACGTGTAGGTGGCGCCCCCTACGAGTCAGAGCAATATAACATCAGGTTCAAATTTGACACCTCAAAAACCTCTCAATACCAATTTTTGTTTAATTAAGGTCAGTATTTCGAAAGTTATTTAAAAAAAAACGAAAATAAAAATAAAACTTCAACAGTTTGTATCTTGGAAACGAAGTGTTTCCGGACATATATTTATTTGAACAATTCATATTAGAATATTGTGAGGAATTAACTCCTGAAGTTTGTCAAAGTGCTTCTGAATCACCCAGTATACAGGGTGTTTCTTAATAATATGCTAATATTCAAGAAGGTTATTCTTGGGTTCATTTTGAGAAAAAAAACTTCATATGAACATTTGTCCTAAACGTCTTAACTTTTGAACTACTGGGTACTAAAGTTTTAAGAAAAAAATCGTTTTTTATGATAACTTTGGTATGATCCTGCGGGATTTGCACGGAATAATTCTTAAGAGAAAAGTTATAAGCCATTGCTTTTTATTAATTAAAAATTATTTTTGAAATCTTCATTCCTTTCTGAGCAAATCTGGTCTCTTGATTTGTTTTCCTTGGATGTATGGTTTTAGCATGGGAAAAATAAACTTCATTCATTTGCACGTTGCTATGAAATTGGGTATTATCAAGAATTAAAAATGTATCTAGTACGTGAGAAGCAGAAACAGTGTTTTGTAAACACAAACAGTTTTGACAGTTGTCTACCTAGTCTAGTTGTCACGTTTTTGTGTCATCAAAATGAACAATATTATTAAAAAACATGGTCCATTTTATGAATATGAGTTTGCAGATATGCATTACACGTATGGGGGTAACGCACCGGAAGCCAGGCGGATGTATGAAGACCGCTTTCCAAATATAAATATTCCGGATGCACGAACATTCTCAAACATTCATAGAAGGTTGTGCGAAAAGGAAAGTTTTGGACCAAACAATCATCTAAAAGGAGTACAACGTACTGTAAGAACACCAGAAATTGAGGTAACAGTTTTGAATTCAATTGAGGAAGATCCCAGATTAAGTACACGAAAAATTGGGAACAATTTGAATATCTCACATATTTTTGTTTGGAAAATTCTCCATGACTTTTTATTATATCCCTACCATATCCAACGGGTTCAGGTGCTACTCCCTCGCGAATTTCCATTACGGATGAACTTTTGCCAATGGTTTCCTCAAAAAGGGTTTGAAAATATCTTATTTTATACTAAAATTTTATTCACCGATGAAGCCAATTTTTCCAGAAACGCCATCCGAAACATTCACAATAATCATTTTTGAGCTAAAGAAAACCCACATGCAATTAACCCATATGCAATCTTGGAATCCCGTCACCAAGAGCAATTTTCCGTTAACTTGTGGGCTGGAATATGCGGTGGTTATTTAATTGGACTCTATTTTCTTCATGCGAGGTTGAATGGGCATAATTACCGGCAGTTTCTCGAAGAAGAATTGCCAGCTTTGATGGAAAATGTACCCATTTCAGTAAGAAATCTACTGTGGCTTATGCACGATGGGTGCACTTCAGTACTCTGGCACGCGAATATTCGAACCAAAATTACAATAATCGCTGGTTAAGACGCGAGGGATCTTAGGCATGGCCACCTAGGTCCCCGGACCTCAATAGTTTTGATTATTTCCTGTAGGATCATCTCAAAACATTGGTTCACAGCACACCAATTCATACTGAAGCATTTGAGAAATCGCATCATAGTTTCTTGCGAAACTGTTAGAAACCCTTCCCGGCATTTTCCAAAGAGTACGTGAGTCCTGGGTAAAAGAGCAGAGGCATGCATATTTGCAGTAGGTTCACATTTTGAACATCTGATTCAATTTATTCCATTGTGCGTTCAGAGTAATTTTGTGTTAGCATTTCAAAATGTATTTTGATTTCTTTAATTTTATAATTTCACCGTTTAAAAATTATTCTCTTGAATACATTTTCGTTTAAAGTTACATCAATTGTTTTTTCTCGTGAGTGGTCTAGCAAGATACAAATGAATGAATTTTATTTTTTTATGTAAAAACCGTACGTCAAACGAAAAAAAAAATGGAAAAAAGGAATGAGGATTTCAAAAATAATTTTTACTTCATGAAAAAGCAGTGGCCACTTTTCACTGCCACTGGCAAGAATAAAAAATTATGTTGTACAGCAGGAAATGCCTTTTGATGCATAGAAGACGCGTACTACATAATAATATTTAGGGTCATACCAAAGTTATAAAAAAAAAGAATTTTTTCTTAAAACTTCAGCACCCTGTAGTTCGAAAGTCAAGACCTTTAGGACATATGTTCATATGATGTTTTTTCTCAAAATGAACCCAAGAATAACCTTAAATAATAGCATATTATCAAGAAACACCCTGTACAGTTCTTTGGTTTTATCCCATGGTTTTCTTTTTTCTTCTTTGATTCCATCTCTATCTCTCATTCGGCATCCTACATATATGGCCGAACCTACTACTGTCCCATCTTTCCGTTTATATATTTCACCTGTATGTGTGGTTCAAACGTTTCGTTTTTATCCTATCTCTGCTGATGTGCCCTCCATTTCTTAAAGAAATTTCATTGCTGTTTCATTTATTCGGCTTTCATTAGGTTTAATGTTTCACTGCTACGTGATTAATGGTCTGTTTATTTTTCTGATTATTTTGTCTTTATCCTTTTTGGTAACTCCTTTTTTCCTAAAAAAGTTATTTCTGCTTTCACTATTTTATCGTTTATATTTTTGTCCAAACTTCCGATTCGAAGATATAGTTATCAAAAAATTTTGAGAGGAAAATACCCATCAGAAAGAACTGAAACCGGAACACTTATGGTTTACAGAAGGCACAAAAACGAATGAATGCGCCAGAGCCGTTTATACGGGGCGAAAGAAGAGATTGAGGTCTTAATTAGCCTTGGACAACATGCAACGGTTTTCCAGGCCAAGGTTGCGGCCACAGAACACTGCGCTGGGGAGATACTCAGGCAGAAGGTAGGACACAAGACCATTTCTGAAGTGAAACTTCTAATGCGACTTCCAACAAGGTTGCGTTAAACGTTTAACGCTACCATGGAGGGGGTATGAAAGCACTGTTGCGAGCGAAAGTGAAGGCGTGGCACTCGAACGCATGCGCGTAGTATACCTGTTACAGGCCAGCGCGAGCGTTAGCAGCGAGTAGCGTCCAATATTTCAACGCAAGAGGGAGAGAGAAAGAAAGATACACAAAGGTAGAAAGTAGGAGAGAGAAAGAGAGTGAGTCGGTAGATCCCAAGCACATTGCTATGCAGCGAAGTAAACAGTGTGAGCGTCGTGAAATTAGCTGAAATACGTACTTGTTGTTCTATTTTATTGTGCATAGTCAACCACAGCGAAAATAATCCGAAGAAATTGATTCTAATTGCCATTTATATTTCACATAATCCCATTGTAAATGGAAACATTCTCAATTGAATATTGATAGAAAGATTTTTCTGTGAGTTGAAAAATCCACGATTAAAATGAAGTTATTTTTTGTGAATGTCTAACAGAAAACAATTACTTCCCCGGCTAAAGCCACGCTGGACATTGAACTACATCTGATAGATATTCTGAATGGCTCCTAACTCAAAGAAAAAATCTGAATTGAAAATTTGCATTTTCATTCAGATAGTTATTTGATTTTCTATTCCAGTCTTAATTAAGAACTCATAAAGATGAATGAGGCAAAGAAGAATGTTTTCCAAAAGAGAGTACTCACCAGAAATCATTCGTAACATTGACGCAGGAGAGACATCGCATTCACTAGGTCTTCAATACATTTTTGTCGACGAAAATTTATTTCACGCTTCCACGATCATCAGGAAGACCGGAAGAAATGGGAAACACATTTTCAAGAAGCAATCTCACTTTGCAAAGATGGAAAAAGTTAGAATCATTTCTTTTGGAGAGCCACTTTGAAATTAGTGTTTTCTGACATTAAAACCTGTCATGGGGTATGATAGATTGATTTGTTGAAAATATAAACAGGATGTTCATAAAATCAGATGTGGAATCATCTGCGACTGGAAGATAAACTTCAGTCACTATCTTCCATCGTCAAGATAACCTCTTGTGGGGTATTCATGTTGGAAAGGGAAACATTCTCAATTGAATATTGATAGAAAGATTTTTCTGTGAGTTGAAAAATCCACGATTAAAATGAAGTTATTTTTTGTGAATGTCTAACAGAAAACAACTACTTCCCCGGCTAAAGCCACGCTGGACATTGAACTACATCTGATAGATATTCTGAAAGGCCCTAACTCAAAGAAAAAATCTGAAATTGAAAATTTGCATTTTCATTCAGATAGTTATTTGATTTTCTATTCAGTCTTAATTAAGAACTCATAAAGATGAATGAGGCAAAGAAGATGTTTTCCAAAAGAGAGTACTCACCAGAAATCATTCGTAACATTGACGCAGGAGAGACATCGCATTCACTAGGTCTTCAATACATTTTTGTCGACGAAAATTTATTTCACGCTTCCACGATCATCAGGAAGACCGGAAGAAATGGGAAACACATTTTCAAGAAGCAATCTCACTTTGCAAAGATGGAAAAAGTTAGAATCATTTCTTTTGGAGAGCCACTTTGAAATTAGTGTTTTCTGACATTAAAACCTGTCATGGGGTATGATAGATTGATTTGTTGAAAATATAAACAGGATGTTCATAAAATCAGATGTGGAATCATCTGCGACTGGAAGATAAACTTCAGTCACTATCTTCCATCGTCAAGATAACCTCTTGTGGGGTATTCATGTTGGAAAGGGAAACATTCTCAATTGAATATTGATAGAAAGATTTTTCTGTGAGTTGAAAAATCCACGATTAAAATGAAGTTATTTTTTGTGAATGTCTAACAGAAAACAACTACTTCCCCGGCTAAAGCCACGCTGGACATTGAACTACATCTGATAGATATTCTGAAAAGGCCCTAACTCAAAAGAAAAAATCTGAAATTGAAAATTTGCATTTTCATTCAGATAGTTATTTGATTTTCTATTCCAGTCTTAATTAAGAACTCATAAAGATGAATGAGGCAAGAAGAATGTTTTCCAAAGGAGTACTCACCAGAAATCATTCGTAACATTGACGCAGGAGAGACATCGCATTCACTAGGTCTTCAATACATTTTGTCGACGAAAATTTATTTCACGCTTCCACGATCATCAGGAAGACCGGAAGAAATGGAAACACATTTTCAAGAAGCAATCTCACTTTGCAAAGATGGAAAAAGTTAGAATCATTTCTTTTGGAGAGCCACTTTGAAATTAGTGTTTTCTGACATTAAAACCTGTCATGGGGTATGATAGATTGATTTGTTGAAAATATAAACAGGATGTTCATAAAATCAGATGTGGAATCATCTGCGACTGGAAGATAAACTTCAGTCACTATCTTCCATCGTCAAGATAACCTCTTGTGGGGTATTCATGTTGGAAAGGGAAACATTCTCAATTGAATATTGATAGAAAGATTTTTCTGTGAGTTGAAAAATCCACGATTAAAATGAAGTTATTTTTTGTGAATGTCTAACAGAAAACAACTACTTCCCCGGCTAAAGCCACGCTGGACATTGAACTACATCTGATAGATATTCTAAAAAGGCCCTAACTCAAAGAAAAAATCTGAAATTGAAAATTTGCATTTTCATTCAGATAGTTATTTGATTTTCTATTCCAGTCTTAATTAAGAACTCATAAAGATGAATGAGGCAAAGAAGAATGTTTTCCAAAAGAGAGTACTCACCAGAAATCATTCGTAACATTGACGCAGGAGAGACATCGCATTCACTAGGTCTTCAATACATTTTTGTCGACGAAAATTTATTTCACGCTTCCACGATCATCAGGAAGACCGGAAGAAATGGGAAACACATTTTCAAGAAGCAATCTCACTTTGCAAAGATGGAAAAAGTTAGAATCATTTCTTTTGGAGAGCCACTTGACGATGGAAGATAGTGACTGAAGTTTATCTTCCAGTCGCAGATGATTCCACATCTGATTTTATGAACATCCTGTTTATATTTTCAACAAATCAACCCATTGTAAATGTTTTAGATTTGGATATTTCTGCACTCGAAAATGATAATTAAAAGATGCGATCAATTGTGAATTGTAAGCAATGTTAATAAAGTTTGTCTTAAAGAAACAATATGATTTCACTACAAATCAATTTCTACCCCTTCCTATTTTCATTTCCACATTACGAAGTTTCACTTCTTCCGCGCGGAGGGACTCCACGCCCTAGTTTTTGGAAAAAGTCAATATTCTCTCAAAGAATGTCATGAAGAATACTCCACAACTTTTTATTTGATATCAAAACATGTTTCGGACAAAGTCCATCTAGTAGATCTGCAGACACTGATCCGCCGCCATGGTGCAAGAATCGGACTGGCTATATCGGAATCTCCATCCAGAATTCCTGAGAGAAATCAGGAGAACCGATTTCAAAGATGTGCAAGGGTTCGCAAAAGCTGCCGAGAGTACGAGCTGTTGCGAGCAGAAATCTAATAAGCTCAGACCCCATCGGCTCCATCAGCGGTTACCCGACTAACTGCCGAAGGAGTCCAGTGTCCAGTTAGTCAGTCAGGCACCGTCGGAGGTAGCTGAGAATGTGGGCGAAGTGGGCACTTCAGGAGCCAATGCCAATCAGCTCCACGCATATTCTGCTCTAGGTGCAAACGGGAAGGAGTGATGTCTCGTGATTGCCCTTGTACACGGCCGGAAAATCATTAGGGTGCTGCCACGACTTGGAGCCCGTGCAGCCAGCGCTCCCATGACGCTTCCCCCACCGTCAAAATCTCCACCACCAACAGCATCTTTCCGTCAAGATTTCCGGTGGCACCGCTGAATCATTGACTGACACAGGCGCCGTAATCTCCTATATTGGTGACAGGATAGCCAGGCACCCCAGACAGATCGTCTGTGTACGAGAGTGAACTGGGATATGTTCAGTTCACTCCTGGAGGCTGCATATTGCGCTCCTGAGAGAATGACTTCTCCACTTGAGTTGGATGAGGCCGTAGCGCGTTACGAACTCACCAACCCTTGATGGATTCCTCCCGCAGGAAACAAGCTCCCAAAAACGATGATGAATTCCCGCAAAGGATTAAAAATCTAATACGAGAAAGAAATAGGACGAGAATACCCTTTTAAAGAAGTTTGTTTCCTGCGGACAGAATCCGGGCTAATCAGTTGAATAGGGAGGTAGGAGAAAGTATAACGGAATTTAGGCATGAAAGATTCGGCAATATACTTCAAGATCTAGAAAACAACAATAATTTATGGAAACTTAGTGGAAATTCAAAGACTGAAAAAGCCGGATCTTCCACCTATTCACGGTGAGGGCGGAATGTGCTATGACTCTGAGTCCAAAGCTCGAGCATTTGTAGATTCGATGGAAACTGTCTCCAATGCTCTACACTCTTTACACGTCAGACATACCTAGGAGTGAACACGTGAAGATTTCCCTTTACGCTGATGATACGGCCTCACTTTCTCCTTTAGCCGACCATCTGATGGGTGTCGTCTATTTGCAGAATGCATTAGACGACCTCCAGCAGAGGTACCTGGAGTGGAAAATAATGGTGAATCCTGACAAAACGCAGGATGACTCGATGGGTCGCAAGAGAAATAACCCGGAGAGAGGAGTGACTGTCTCTGGAAGGGAGATAGATTGGTTGGAGAAGGTCAAGTACCTCGGAGTTACTTTGGATCGCCGACTCACCTGGAGGCCACACGTTAAATTGATAAAGAATCTCACTCACTCTATCCGTTAGTGAACAGGAAAAGTAAACTTTCCCTGAAAATAAAGTTATGATCTACAAAATGGTTTTCAGACCTGTCATTTTGTATGCCTCAGCCGCCTGGGGCCAGACCTGCAGAACGAGCATTCGAGTCCTGGAACTGGCGCAAATTGAAGTTCTGCGTATGATAACGAACGCTCCGTGGTACGTGCGGAACGAACGGATACTTGATTACTTAAATCTGCCACCCATCAGAAGTATCATCAGAGAACGCAATCAGAGAGTATTTGATTGTGCAATAGCCCACTAGAATCCTCTTGTGAGGGAAGCCACTGATTACAATATAGACGACCCCTCGCGTTTTAAACTTCCCAGACGCTCTCTGGATTGATGGGTTATTTATTAATCCATATAGGGCAGTGAAAGCTGCATCCTCTATAGAAATTAATATTTTTCAGAACTTTCAGATAAAAAATTATTTCTCGGCTATTTTTGAGAATTACCACCATGCCAAGGACTGAAGATTCTTCTCTAGTCCTTGTCCAATCACAATTCAAATTTTGTAAATGTCTGTGGCCCACTTGTTTTTATGTTGAAAGAGTAAGAGCCTTCGGGTTACACTCGAATATAATAGCGATAGTAGACCCTGATAGCCAGGCAGTGGAATCTGCTAGTAGTACCGAAAACTCCAACCGCTACAAGTTCTGCCCGACTGGCCAATGGAGGAACTGTCAATGTGCCAGCAACATACCATGTGGCGATTCAGTTTGGAGAACACCCCTTCGAAGACTCGTTTGGAAACCATGGACTTTCCTCCGATAGCATGTTGACTGATAGTATATTCTCCCGCTGCACAAAATGGTGAATCTTTGTCAATGTTCGACATCAACGATGGCTAAAATACGATTACTTGAAAACATGATATGCTTGACCAATCAAGAAGGAAGGAAAACTGATTTTGAAATCGATTCTTCTCCAGAAATGCAAAACTGCAAGAACTCAATTATATTCGAAATTCGAGGTGACGATTATTTATTTTCAAGTTCTAGTCTTTGGAAGATGATATCTATATTTGCTTCTGTTTGCTACATTCCACTTAATCCGTAGCAAGAAAATGGGCATCCTTCTTAAATATTCGCCATAAAGATAAATCGGAACTGATGTATCCATTTGGCTCTGGATACTGTGTTGAGGAACATCGATATCCGGAATTTATATCGAACATGTTCATTACTAACATCACTTTCAGAAATAACCCTCAAGAATATGAATAATGGAAATCGAACGAGGAATCTATGAAATTGTGCAGACCTGAATAATTTTTTTTTTCAGAATGTGGAATGTTATTATTTTCAGAAATTGTAATGGCCACGATCAATCAAGTATTTCAATGTATCCATGTGTAGAACCCTTAACTGAAGGATGCGGCCATGAAAAGGAAACGACTGTTTTATTCCGTCCGCAATTAAATTAGGCGGCATGAGTTTGACAAAGAATTTAACATCTCGTAAAATATCAAGTCACTATCACTTGCACCTGCACACCAAACGAATCCACAATTATATTTTCAGACATTCATAACTAATTTTATAGTACGTCTCCTCAGATGAAGCATTCTAAGCGGGAGACTTCACACATAGAAATGCCTCCATTCGCATCATGGCGGCTTTTCAAATCAAAGGAAAGACGGGGGTTGACTACATAAAGGAAGTTGAACATGATCAGCGGACTACTACTCTTCTCTTATTCATTCAGTGTTCAGCAAGTATAGAGAGACGTTCTGTTTTAGTCTTCATAGTTATGAAGCGAATTAAATCAAAGTCTAATTTCATCTAGAGAAGATGCATTTCCATCTTCTGATGTGGAGTAAATGTTGACTTCGTATTTTATACTGGAGGTAGCCAATTCATCAAAAGTATGCAGAAAAATAGTGGAAGTGTAACTCTCAGAAATCATCTCCGTAATAACTGAATGAATGGAATTAATATTTGTCAAAGAACCTGAATAATCATATTACGACCAGTGCACGCGTAATAAAACTCGGCAATAACAAAGAATAATGAAGTAACATTAAAAACGTGGTGAGTTCTTCAGTTGGGGGTAAGAAAATAAAACTGTTCATTTGGCAATGCAAATAGGTATAGTGTAATGAGGAACTATTCCCTTATTGATTTCATAAGTAGAGTCAACTATTGATTCGTTGAAAGCAGGAATATCAGCAACCGCCAAAATAACTGAAGAACAGTTATTTTAATAGGCATTCCATATTTGTTTCTCATTCAAGTATATTTTAGATTCAAATTCATTTTGACTATCTATACATGTTTATCGTAAATTATACCAGGTGTATCAATTGTTGTTTTTATTCTTTAGAAAATATAATAATATATGTATATATATATATATATATATATATATATATTATTACAAGTCCTAAGTGTATTATTGTTTCTGAACTATCTGAGATTGGTAACTGTACTGTCAAATTAAGTCCCACGCTTCATTACATACTCAGTGAGATAGCTTCTCAAGCCGCTCTGGGAGGTTGTCCAGTAATTGGTCAATAGACTAATAACGCTCAGTATAGTTAAAGTCTAGCTTTAACAAAAATACGAGCAATCGTAAGATTGGTGTTGCAAGAGCGGTATGTTAACTCATAATACCCTGTATATGACCAGTTGTAACAAAATCATGTCGAGTATATATGAGAATCCCTCTAGAAAAAAGCTTCAATCAATGAATGTTCGATAAATGTTTATTTTTTCCAGATCACACACACGTTGGTGAACTGATTCACTTCCATGATGATGACAAGTTCCAACATTCAAAATTCCTCACCAAAGGCACGATATTCGTGACATCGTTTGAAATCGAATCTCTCAATAACCACTGCTTACTCTTCATAGATTTCAATCTGGATATGAACATACTTTGTATGGACGCGGATGAAGAATTTTTCGTGCGCCAAAGGAACGAGTTGGAAAAACCAGTGATGGTAAGTCGAGTATTCTATATAATCATACTCATTAATAAAAATATTGTGGATGAGCTTCCATGATGCAGTTGACTTTGATTTCACTCTAGTAATGTTTCTGTGTTGACCATAATTACCAAACTAGAAAGAACTGAGAATATACAACTTCTCCAACTTCCGTCCAACATTCTCATTTATCCATATATAGATTTACAGAAATTTAAGTCTAAGGAAAAGTTTTCATAACAAATATGTTAACAGAAAAACAATATAAGAATGAGTACGTCTTCATTTAATAGTCTTTTTGAAGACAGTTTTTGCATCCAAAGACGTAATACTCTCGAAAGCATTGACAAAGCTTTCCATATTAAAAAAAATCAGTGGATAATCTCTTTAGTTATCAACCCCATCTGGAAACGAATTCAGGGATGAAGATCGTATTGCGAACAGGAAGACCTACAGAAAGACAGTTATCGGAAAACAAATTCTAGATTTTTAGAACTGTTGGATACATTATTTTATTAACTGCTGGATGTTTCAAAAAATGTCTTCCAGAAATAAATGGACATTTCGAAACATCTTGAATGCAATAGAAAAGTTTTGTTTGGGTATTTACAACATATGGCTGAAGGTAAGCTTTTAGATATAAAGCTGAAGGTAGTAGCATTTTAGGCCATGATAATCTCTACTCTTTGAAAATGGTTTGTTTCCTTCTAGTTTAGATGCGCTGTTTGATGGCAAATGCTCCAAGCTGAAGTAATAAAATTAACTTTGTAAAAAAACATTTACTGACACTACACTGACTCATAGAAGGTATCCTCTTATACTAGAATGTCACAATGTGAAAAGAAGGATTGGATATATTTGTACGTTAATCTTTCAATGAATTGAGAGAAACCTGGGAATTTCAAAAAGGATAATAATGAACTTCCATCAATATAAATACCCATAAAAATCAATTACGGATCATCAACCTCTATCAATATACATAGTGATTCAAAAGCACTTGAACAAACTTCAGTTGATTCCACACAATAAACTAATATATGTCCGGAAACGCTTCGTTTCTAAGATACAGGGTGTTGAAGTTTATTTTTATTTTCGTTTTTTCAAAGACCTTTCGAAATACTGACCTTAATTAAACGAAAATTGGTATTGAGAGGTTTTTTGAGGTGTCGAATTCGAATCTGATGTTATGATTGCTGTTACTCGTAGGGGGCACCACCTACACGTCTTTTTCTTTTTTTGAAGATTCATAACTTTTTAAGCGTACTCCTAGCACATTTTTCAGTAAAAAAATCAATTCCTCTATTATATCTACGTAAGAAAGCTACCCTTGTTACAAGTCGCTATAAGCAACCGTTTTCTAGATACTTGGACTTGAAAATTTCAAGTCGATTATTTGATCATCGTGTTGAAGTTATTACCATTATTTTGCATTTTTCACAAGAATGCTTGGGAAATGAATTTGACGTTTAAGTAAGTAGTTTTGGTAATTACATATTATGTGACAGTTAAACGTTTTGTTGTTTTGTTAAAGTTTCTGTAAGTTTAAAAACACTAATTTTGAAAAAATGGATTATTTAAACAATAATGCTCATTTAGCCGATATGCATTTCGTTTATGGCCTTGCGGATGACAATGCGCGCGAAGCAAGACGTTTTTACCAGGAGCGATTTGCTAATCGAGTACTGCCTTTAGCTCCAAAATTTACCAGTCTCCAGGGTCGTTTGGCAGAAACAGGTAGCTTCAAGAGGGCAGCTGATATTATTGGAAGACCACGAGCAGTCCGAACCCCAGAATTGGAAAAAGCTGTTTTGAACGCGCTCGAGGGGAATCCAGAAACAAGTACAAGAATAATTGCCGAAGCTCTCAATTCTACTCAGTCCACAGTTTGGAGAATTATCCACGATCAACAATTTTATCCATACCATATTCAAAGGGTAACTCTTTTGCCACGAGACTTTCTCCAAAGCATTACTATGTGTCAGTGGTTTTTGGGAAAATTGGCTGGAAATCCTCAATTTTTAAGATATGTACTCTTCACGGACAAGGCAAACTTCTCCCGAAATGCTATCACAAACTTTCATAACAACCATGTTTGGGCTTTGGGAAATCTGTATGCAGTTAGTGAAAGACATTATCAGTATCAATTTTATGTATGTATGGGCGGCGATAAGTGATAATTACTTGATAGGTCATTGTTTTCTTCCGTTCTGACTGAATGGCGCAACTTACAGAGACTTTTCAGAAAATGAATTGCTGGGACTACTTCAGAATATACCATTAGAAATTCGTATCCGCATGTGATTTATGCATGATGGGGCTCCGGCCCATTTTAGCGTTGTAGCCAGGGAATTCCTTAACACTGTCTATGCAAAATGGATGGATCGGTAGGGGTATAGAAGAACCTAACCAGGCGTGGGCACCAAAGTCCCCAGATCTAAGCCCGCTAGATTTTTATTTTTGGGGATATTTGAAGTCACTAATTTATAAAACTCCAGTAGCGAACGAGGAAGATCAAAGAAACCGAATAGTAGACGCCAGTGAAATAATAAGAAATACACCAATAATTCTTGAGCGGGTGCGAGATTCAATGACTAGAAGACTGAATGCCTGTATCTTCGCTGAAGGTGGACACTTTGAAAAATTTATTTGAATACAATTTAGTTTCCTTTATTATATTTTATTCTACATATTCAAAATTTCTTGATATTTCTTGCAAATTTTATTAAAACTAATACAGATTTTGCACCCTTGATACAAAAATAACGATTTCAAACGAGTAAAAATAAATAGAATAGGTGGCGCCCCCTACAAAAAACCATAACTACTTACTTAAACGTCAAATTCATTTCCTGAGCATTCTTGTGAAAAATGCAAAATAATGGTAATAACTTCAACGCGCATCGATTATCAATAATCGACTTGAAATTTTCATGTCCAAATATCTAGAAAACGGTTGCTTATAGCGACTTGTAACAGGGCTAGCTTTTTGAATTGATATGATGGAGAAACTGATTTTTTTACTGAAATATGTGCTAGAAGTACGCTCAAAAAAGTTATGAATCTTCAAAAAAGAAACAGACGCGTAGGTGGCGCCTCCTACGAGTAACAGCAATAATAAAATCAGGTTCGAATTTGACACCTCAAAAAAATCTCTCAATACCAATTTTCGTTCAATTAAGGTCAGTATTTCGAAAGTTATTAAAAAAAAACGAAAATTAAAATAAAATCTTGACACCCTGTATCTTGGAAACGAAGCGTTTCCGGACATGTATTTATGTGGATAATTCATATTAGAATATTGTGAGGAATCACCTCCTGAAGTTTCTCAAAGTACTTTTGAATCACCCTGTATATGAATATAAGAAGTTTTGGAACAAATAAAGCGATATGGAATTTTACTTGTATACATAAGAAATCAATGTCATATCCTCAACAGAAATGAATCCCAATTCATCAAGATTGAAGGATACTCAAAAGTCCATAAATGTAGGAAAATGAACCATAATGGGGGAGTGTCTATAATTTTCAAAAAAGATTTGAACGTTCTTAGTATCTCAGAAGTCGTGTTTTGAAACTCCGTCTGAACAAACTATGGCTAGGACAGTATTCTAATTTTCTACAGTTTTCTACAATTTTCAATTGACGATATCTCCGCTATTCTGCGACTTCCATATAGGTGAATTTTGGTGAAACCACTCAAAAAATATGCGCCACCTTTGAAAACTCCCTCTATATTTATTTCTATGAATTTCAGGCATCAGTTCTGATTATATCATATAGCCCATATATGGTTACCATGAGGAAAGAAGAAGCACGTATTGCCATTTGGAAGATGAACGACAAAATGGAATTTGAAATTCATCAGACTTTCGTTGAGGGGGACCCCATTGGTGTTTCTACCATATCGTGCATACACGGAGAATTCATCGCTGTAGCATATGGGCATATACCAAATACTATGGAGTTTGGAAAAGTTATAATAAGGAGGTATGTGTTCATACAGTGATATGGAGTATGGGTGTAGATCCCTACCCGTCACTGCCAATATGAAGTGAGGCAGCACACAATTCATAATTTGATGTTTTCTGTTCTTCAAGACTGGAATAGAAAATCAAATAACTTTCTGAAATAAAATGCAAATTTTCACTTCTGTATTTTTTCTTTTGAGGTGGGTCCTTTTACAATGTCTATGAGATGAAGTTCAATGACCAGCGAGGCTTTAGCAGGGGAAGTACTTGTTTTCTGTTAGATGTTCACAAAAAATAACTTCATTTTTATATCGTTGATTTTTCAACTTCAGAAAAATCTATTCGATATTCAATTGAGAATGTTTCCCTTTTCAACTGAAATTCATCTTTCAGTCGCAGATGAATCCACATGTTGATAGATCAGAGCCCATTAGTTGAGACCTCCTTATTTTTATGGAATTTTAAATTGAGGAAACGTTTATAGAAGACCTTCTTTGTAAAACAAATTTGGCGACCGAACTGGAACTGTTTTGATTTATCGACTGTGTAATTCAAAGATAAAAACTTTTTAACAAAAAATTAAACCGACGAAATACGGAACTGATAAAAACTTTTAACAAATAACCGACGAAATACAAATAAACCTTCTTAGTCTAAATGATAATTGAGCTCCAAAACTAATGTAAGTAACTGATTTTGAGTCGGCGCCAAACAAACAATTATCGAATATCATTATCTATGAAAGAAGTCATCAAAACGCAGCCGTGCATCTCGCTGCCATCATTTTACGCTTCACCTAATTCAATTGCTAGTTTGTTTGGCGCCGACTTAAAATCAGTTACTTACATTAGTTTATGAGCTCAATTATCATTTGGACTAAGAAGGTTTATTTTATTTTTTGCTTTTCAGTTGATTTTTTCGTCGGTTTAATTTTTTGTTAAAAAGTTTTTATTTTTAATTTTCAGTTCCGTATTTCGTCGGTTTAATTTTTTGTTAAAAAGTTTTTATTTTTCAATTTTTTGTGCTAAAATCTACCAATTACTACCTACTTGGTTTTTGATTACTTCCAAAATACTTACTTACCCACCTTACTTCAACTATTACACCCTATCCACTGAAAAAAGAATTATCGGAATCGGACGCCTTAGTAAAAAGTTATGCGTGATCATACATAAAAAAATATGATGGAAAAAAAAATATACGGGTCGAATAGAGAACCTCCTCCTTTTTGGTTTCGTCGGTTAAAAATTGGTTGAAAGCCGCTTTCGAAGAGTTGAAAGTGACCCGATGCTTATGGACCATTGTGAACCCAAATAATTGCGCCCAGAGAAAGAGAGAGAGAGAGAGAGAGAGACAGAGAGAGAGAGAGAGAATCACATCTAAATTCGTCGAAATTTGCAGGCCTGTCATTTTGTTCAATAGGTTTTTGAAATAATAATTTCCGTCATCCGTTTACCGTTTACGTAAACCGTT
Organism: Gonioctena quinquepunctata; assembly: GCA_018342105.1. NCBI lineage: Eukaryota > Metazoa > Arthropoda > Insecta > Coleoptera > Chrysomelidae > Gonioctena > Gonioctena quinquepunctata. Next base: position 201,366 of record JAFIRS010001919.1, on the reverse strand, counting down.
CACAAGATACGTGGATAAGAGAGGGTGAAAGGGGAACAAACGAGGAAAGCATCTCCGAACATATTTCAAACATGTCTGGTTTGAATAGATCAGGAAGAAGTAACAGGGAAATGGGAGCTATGATTGGAGCGCTTAAGATTTGGAGTCAAAAGGAAATATTCAAGGAAATAACAATAGATATATTATTTTCTATTCCTTCAGGACTGGATAGTTATTGACGAAATCAATAATTAACCTGAAGAGTCTCCGGTTCATTCCCACAACGAAACGTGCAATTTTCTCTGCAAAACCGAATATCGAATCACAAAAGCATCAGTGACAACGCTTGGGTCTCCAAACTTTGCATTTGCTCTGAAAATCTCACTCTACAGTTTGTAGCCCACCGCATGACCAATTCTTGAGGTCTGACACTACTTTGAGCACCAGTTTGCGCTTTGAAAAATATTTCCTTCCCGAATTTTTCGGCACAAATTCAAAATCGTTGTAAAGCGGAAATAATAGACCCCAGACATAATTTTATAAACTCCCTATTCTCATTTTTCCGAACGAATTAAAAAAGGTATATTGTCAATATTTTGAGATTATCTGTTGTTTTTAGAATTAATTCCATGTCGAATTATTTTCATTTCTCCTGATATTATGAAACTTTCAGTAGTATACCCTGATGAGAAGTGGATAGATGTTGTATTTAAATATTTTCACGCGAAACAGATAATTCCTGTTTGAGATAAACATATTTTCGAAATAATTATATATAATTACAAAAACACACTTGAATCATAAACAAATTAATTAAATTGCACCGTTGATATAAATGGAAATACTTGGGTGATCTGGTGAATGTTTTTTTCTTTCATCTGCATATGTTATTTTGTTGAATTTTTATGACTTTTGTGGGCATTTCTTGTTAACGGGTACTTCAACTTTTTTTATCCTCTGTTCATTGTTTTTATGATTTTGTTTTGAATGACATTTATCATCTCCTTTTTTTGTGGACCAATTACTCCAAGAATGTACTATATCTATCAAATTTTATCATATGTGGGCATTATAAATTAACCTTCCTGTCGAACGGGAGATATTTGCCCATTCTTGGGACTGCAAGATATCAGTTCTTTCACTTCGTCCATAAGTTAATTCATTATTTATCCCAAATACTCTGATCAACTTTTTGTATAACTCAATTTTATAATTTTATAGTAAAATTGAATTAAAAAAATTGTGTGTTTGGAGTATTTGGATTTTGTTTTTTCCAGAAACATAATTCAATAACTTGTAACAAATTGTTTCCAAAATTATCATATGATTATCAAAAATATTTTGTAGAGCATGCAGATTTTTGGTTTATTTGGGTATTGCCAGAAAACATGAAGTGATTCTTAATATTATGTGATTAGAAAACAAGGGTTGAACCTTTGATATCCCATGGAGATCCTTAGGATAAATATTTAAAAACAATAATTTCGAAATTATTTACCATATCAAAAATTATTTGTTTGTAGATAATACGATTCACTAAACTGTTCTTGATTCATTTTCCACTTCTCATGCGAATTGATGACAGACGTCAAATTAAAATTATATAGCTCGTCCAGTAATGAAACTACCACTTTGGCCTTCCCCTACCTAACAACCAATTTTTCTCGAAGATGCCCGAGCCATTGTCTAACTGTGGCTATTAATAGAAATTCCATAGGCATACGAAATTATTTGGGATAGACGAAACACGAGACGTAGTTTTTGGCGGACGAGTTTTGTGATTATGGTCCGATTTTTATTCAAAATTGGTATGCGGGGGTTTTGGGGGTCGGAGATTATGAATTTTTTGTCAAAGTTGAATAAATAACTGCACTACCTATTTATTAATCGAACAAACCTAACCTTTCAAACGCTGCATGAAAAGCCACTGGTGAAGATTCGCCGTAGCATAAGCAGCCACATCAAATCGTGTTTTCCCCCTCTCTACCTACCAAACGGTCGTTTCAATACCGGACGAGCTCTAGGTTATCAGACAATAAAAACAAAATATCTCAAATTATTCCCGCAACAATTTTCTAGGTGGAATATTCCACTATAATAATGTTTTGATTGGACAAAATGTATATTAATTATTTGAATTGAAAGTTTCGATTGGTTTCTAGAAATGTCAAAAAATAATCAATAGAATATAGGGGATTCAGCCTCATTCACTACCAGTGTGACTTGCAGAGATTAGAGAAAGGGACGCTTTTATAACGGATTTAGTTTTTTATTCCACTTCAATCAACTAATAATTTTAATGCTGTTATTTCTTTGAAAGTAGATATCCCAATGTCGGGATATATATATATATATATATACTCACCTTGATTTCTGTTTCTTTTTTTCCAGATTTGTGAGGGAAAACAACGACTTTGCTATATGGCAAACACTAAAACTAAAAACTCCTGTCCAAATCGAATTCGCACTTCTACCCTCACAAGAACTAGTACTATATGTAACAACCGAGAACCCCACTGAACCATTCAATGTCTACATTTACCAAGGAATTTCTGGTTTCAGTAAAAAAGTTGGGGACTCTACCTTATCGAACATACTGGACATGAACCAGTTTACATTGAAGAATGGTCATTTTGTTGTATTGAAACATTATTACGAAATAGGCATTATAAAAGCGGTATTCAAAGGTAATTAATATGATTTTCAATGAAAAAAAAGGGATGATGTAATTCGAAAGTATATTTAGTGATATTTCTATCTGATTCGTTGTTTATATATATGTTATTTATGTCTTATCATTGTTGTTCTGTTATTTTTTTAAGAAATTATGAGATGTTACAGAAAGTGCGAATAAAAACAATAACAATCACTGTGCATTTTTCAATGATTGATATTTCAATAAATTTATAATGTTGCATTAACTTTAATCACTCACCTGTATATTGAGTTATCTGGAATTACTTTTGAAAAAGAGTACGTGAACCACTTCACTAACAAAACAACAAACATCTGTTTTGGTACTGTCACATTGGATTCTTACGAGAGTAAGGTTAAGTATGATATAGCCATGAGTGACCATGGCTAAGTTTCCGTTTGACGTAACTTTTGCAAGCGTTGCTCGACTTATGAACTGTTCGCAGGGGAAAAAGTCTATGGGAATATGACAACTGATATTTATGAAGCAGTTTTTTTTTACAATAAACATTTATTTATTTCCATATCTGAGATTACAATAATTCTATATATAATTGGAAATTGTACATATAAGTTTAAAAATAGATTAATATGTATAATGAGATTATACATGGTTTAAAAGTAATTTTCAATAGGCTTAAATTGATTTGAAAAAAAAAAAATATTTAAAAAAAATAATAAAAATAATAAGGGAGGTTATAAAATGAATGGATCAGTTATTTCTTTGTGATAGAATGTTTTCATTTTGATTTTGAATTAAATTATATTGTTACAATTTTTTAGATCATCGAGTAGATTATTGATTATGAGATTGCCTCATATGTAAATTTTTTCCTTCCCAGTGTAGAGTTAATAGCTTCAAGTTGAAACCAGTTTTTATGTGATGAGTATGAGTTTCGGAGTTTCTTGTTAATATGAAATTAAATTTCATTTTTTTAATAATAATACTATAAGCAATTTTCAGAGTGTTGATCATATGATGTTCTTCTAAAGAAAATGTATTCGTTTTATCAAACAGTTGCTGAGGAACAACCGAGTTTGTGTGTTTTCCTTGACCCCTGGAAGGCGTTCAACACTGTGGCTAATACAAAGCTGCTAGAAGCCTTGGAATATATAGAAATGAGAGGAAGAATGTTAACAATTACTTAGATGAGAGAAAACAGCATGGCCGAATCGAAAATTATAAATGAGTACAGTTCGCTGTACCTCAAGGCATTCACTACATTTTTCGATATATTCAATTGACTTGGTGGATGCATTATGGAATGCTCCCCCAATGTCGACAAATGTCGTTATAGCTATCTCTTTGTCCTCTAGAGATTTCGTTAGTAACCTTTTCAGTTCATTCCCCTCAAGAGAAACAAGTTTTTGCTTTCCCATCCGTAAGTAGTTTTACTTCCTCCAGGAAATTTGCTCATAACTTTTTTTGGGTTTTGTTACTTGCTCTGAAACTTTAGCACCAGACAATTGTGCCCCTTGCTTGTGACTGGGCGAGTTCGCCTCCATCCTTTCTCTAACTTCTTGTTTTATTTTAGAAAATAATATGAATCCCAGGTGTAGCAAGGGAATGTTGGTTCGCCACATTATTAGTTTATTTTGTTTATTTATTTAATCATATTAATGAAAAGCTAACAGTCACTATTATTCAAACCAATAACTCAGTGATGTAACTATGTTTTAGTGGGACTCATGTTCAATTATTGGATCTGATGGATTACTTAAAAGATCAGAAAAAATTGGTGTGTGGTTGGAGGACACCCGTCAGGATCGAAGTTCCTTACGCTTTTTCTTCAACTCCGAATGTAATTCGATATGGAGATTCAGATCGTTTATATTTGTATATTTTCGACATCTAAGAGAAATGCGTTATAGTCCCAACATCCCAGATAGCACAAGTACGTCCCATGGACATCCTTGAAACATTCGCTCCGGATATTGGAGACGTCCTAAGGACGTATTTTTTCTGTACGGCGGACGTCCTATGGACATCCTATAGATATACGATGTTACAGAACCAGATGTCCATAGGACGTTCGATTCAAGTCCATTTTAGGTCTGAACAGGACTATTCAGGGACCTTCATCGTACGTAGGATCAAAAGCAGATTTTTCATGCATATTTTGAGCTCCCTCATGTATTTTTTGTTAACTCGCGATAAAATTGTACAATATAATTTATTTGGGATTTTATTGCAGTAATTATTTGTTTTGAAAATAGTCACACAAAACAAAAATTAATAATTAAATATTGGTGATATAAAAAAATTAATAGCTCATTTGTCTTTCTTAACTTTATGTGAAGAGGTACCTATTCATATTCATAAACATATCATTGGTAGATCAATAAAAACTCGGATGGGACGGAAGAAATAAAATGGAAATATGGATCAAAATGTTCTATATTAATCTGAATATAAATTAAAACATATTACATTCATGGTACTCATGTGTATTTCACATCCATCGATCTCAATTTTGAGCCACAATAGAATTGAAGACTCTGTTGATTTGTAATTTGGCGACAATATTGCCCTATCCGCGGCACCTTAAACAACAGGACAGTTGGTAAATTGTATTAAGTGTTTTTAATCATTGTTCAGTGAAAAAAGAGTTCATTAAGGAAGAGTGAATATTTAACTTACCAATTATAATTTTTGACATTGCCAACAATGTATTTTGCCCTTTCTTCTAATCCAACTGTATTTCGTTGCCAGAGCATTGGATATCATAAGGGTTAAAATTGTAATTGTTTGTCCCTCCATATTTTGACATTCCATTGACCTGAAACCACAATTGGAAAATAAAATTGATAGTCTTTTGGCGCGCATATAATGTTTTTGGAGGTTAGGTTTCTTCATGTTTGCTTCTCTGCTAGCAGGTATACCTATTATTATTATCTACTCACCTACAAATACAAAGTGAGTACTTCACATCTACAAAAAAATACATTAATCATCTCCACTATTTTGCAATTGAACTTTACTCACTTGCCCACAGACCTACAGATTCCAAGCGTTTATCTTCCTGCTAATCTAAAATCAGTTAAATCGGAAATGTCGGATGTCAGATCCACTCGGAACAGTTGGAACTCATATAATGTACTGTGATTGGTCGTTGGGCAACAGTGTTGTAATGAGCGTTTTCATTGGAGCAAAAAGGCGCCTATTTCAAATGATCTCAGCTTTCAAAAACAAGTGCAGTTTCAACTTGTTTTTTATTTTAAATTTTTGTTATAATGGTTTATTATCAAAATATATTAGAGATCATATTTTATGAATTTTTTCAATGGAAAAATATTTATTTTTGAAGATATATTATATATTTTATTTTATGTATATCATTCATTCAAACAGATCGGTAAACATCAAACTTATAAATACTCATAATACACAAATATTTTTCAACTTCTGGAACAATAATTATGGTCGTACCTCTAATGGACGTACATTTTCGGACGTCCCAAAGAGGTCCTTTTTTGGACGTCCTAATGATGTACTATTGATAGCTCGGGACATTCGGACAAAAAATGTACATAAACTTCGCGTCCCGAAAACGTCCTGTGCTATCTGGGATGGTTCAAACCATCCAATAAATCAATTAAAATCGAGGTAGCAGAATATGTTGCCATCAATCTCATGTATCCACCATTTTGTGTTTTTTTTCTCAATATTTTTCCTTTTGAAAGTTGACGTTTTCTATCCCATCACATTTAATTGTCATTATACCATGCAATACTATACCTATAGATCCTTTTTCCAAACTCCTCCGCCACAGTAAAAGATATTTTATTCCTGATAATACTATTCGTTATATTATATCAAATTGACGTGCCACATATTCAACGTAAACCATTAAACTAACATAAGAAATTATGTCCAAAAGAGGATATAATCATCTGAACTCACGTTATAAAGAAATATAAAAGAAACAATAATATCTTCCACGTATGATTACTCATCGATAATATTCTCTCTAGCATTTCGAAACTATATGAAATGAATTTAAAAGAGCAGTTAAATGTTTATTTCACTGCGATGGAATTATTATCACCATCACAACATGGTTTCACAACTAATAAAGGCACTAATACAGCTCTTTGCGATTTTCACAGTCGAATAATAACGGCCTTGGACCAAAAAAAGTGTGTGCTTGGATTGTTTATTGATTTTTCACGTGCGTTTGATTGCGTGAATCACAGTCTTTTGCTGGAAAAACTCTCGAGATATGGGGTTAGAGGATTGCCGCTCAATTTATTGACCTCCTACCTGAAAAATAGGAGACAAATAGTAAAAATTGGGGAGAATACAAGCTCCGAAAAACATATTGCCGACGGTGTGCCTCAGGGATCCATTTTGGGGCCTCTATTATATTTAGTTTTTGCTAATGATTTATTAGTGTATCTGAATGGAAATTCTTCCACTCACTGTATATGTTATGCTGATGACACGAATATACTAGTTATTGAGGATGACCTAAACTCCCTGAAAAATACAGCTGAAAGCACTTTCAGTAAAGTTATCACTTGCTCTGAGAAAAATAATTTAGAAATGAATAAAACAAAAACCAAAATGCTTCAATTCATGATAAGACGACAACACCATGAGGTGAGTCTGTTTCAGAATACTGAATTATCATTTGATTCCACAACAACAACCAACATGTTAGGAGTTGTCTTCGACAACAATTTACAATGGAAGCCACAAGTAGATAATTTGTGCAAAAAACTCAGAAATTCCTGCTACTCTCTTAGGTTTCTCTCCAATCACTGCAGTCAAGAGATTCTACTTACGCTTTACTATGCGAATTTCAATTCTCACCTCAGGTATAGCATACTGAACTGGGGCACAAGTTCCTCTGTGGGTCGAGTGTTCATAATACAGAAATATGCAATAAGGATCATTGCTAAGTTGGGTTTTAGGATTCCTGTAGGGGAGCATTCCAAAACTTTAAAATATTAACAGTTGCAGGACTATATATACTTGAGGCGTGTACATATGTATACCGCAACAAAACATATTGGCTACCAACAGACCACCACATACCCATTTGACACGAAATTCACACTTACTCCTACCCAGTCAACATCGCACTGCACTCTACCAAAAAAAGCTTTGAATATCAGGGATGCAAACTGTACAACAAACTTCCCGATGACATTAAAGCTTCAGGAAATGTACATATTTTCAAGAAAAAAGTTAAACAGCTCTTATTGTCAAAAAACTGCTACACTGTTGAGGAATTTCTGTCGTAACTTGTTTTGTAACGTGAACGTTTTCTTTACAGTTGATTATTGTCATATTTTTATATTTATATTTTATATTATTTCTTATTATTGTTTGTGACGTGTATGTGATGTTCCTATATACATCCAGAGATTTTAGATTGTCTCTTTTCGACTATGACTTGATTTTATTGACGTTTTTCTATTTTTTATTTTTAGTTTCACACTGTTGAGGAATTTCTGCCGTAACTTGTTTTGTAACGTGAACGTTTTCTTTATATACACCTAGAGTTATATAGTTATTGTCATATTTTTATATTTATATTTTAAATTATGTACTATTATTGTTTGTGACGTGAATGTGATGTTCATTTTTACGGCCGGAGGTTTTAGATTGTCTCTTTCCGACTATTTCTTGATTTTATTGTCTCTTTTCGACTATTTCTTGATTTTATTGACGTTTTTCTATTTTTTATTTGTATTTTCACACTGTTGATGTACAAATTAATTTGTGAAAATAAAGAAATTATTATTATTATTATTATAATATCCGACTCGTATTCGCATAGATATCCTACCGATATCATTTCAAATTTCCCGCAAGCAGAAAAGCAGTTCGGATGGTTTCGTACACCTTCGGAATTGTATGAACAAGGGCTAGAAGCTTGTCACACAGACTCACATATAATATATAGAGACAGAGGGATAAAGTCGCATGGATACGGCGAATTTTATTAATTGCTATCGGGGCTCTGAAGTATTTTTTCCCAGTGACCAAATTATACCAAAGAAGCCCATTATCGGGAAATTATACAATCATAATTTTGTTTCCCGTGTCGAAGACACTTTATAATTATACTAATATATCCAATTCCTATGAAATATAAAAGTTTATTGTTATTGTGAGAAAGACGCAATGACAACTCTGAATATCATAATTGAAAAAAACATACCCAATCTCTGTCATATTATCTACTACTTTCAAAAACCTGCCTCATTATCTACTCTATTAGATATATATATATATATATAAGGAACTTGCTTGCGTTCACAAATACGTCGTATTTTAGGACAACTTCCAGTATGTTTATGAATAATTGTAGCAGAAGATGAAGAAATGATAAAGTAACGACCACAGCCATCAAGAACCACACCAACATCGAACGAGAAATGAATGATGGGAAAAGATTTTATTATCAGCCCGTAGACCGGGATCCCTTCCACTAACAACCGATAGCTTGGGTATTCAGCGCACCGTTGCCGAGTTGACATCGTGGATCTAGTGAATTATGATTTAGTTCAGTAAATGGTAGATGTGCAGGCTGTGATGCAGGTGTGGCATGTTCTGTAGCGTTTTCTGTCTCAGTGACAGAAAAAAATAATAAAAAGTTATTTGCAGACCATCAATCAGCTTATATGCTGATTTAAGAACAAGCTGCGATGATTTGTTTTATATTTCATGTATGCGTTCGTCAGAATGATATTGACATATACAATATATATATAATATATATTTATAATATATATATATATATATTCAATATATATATATATATATATACGGGTGATCAGTTGGTGTGCTTTTTTTCTCCCTTATTTCGTTTAATTCGGAAAGCTCAAAAATTCCCGTTGGGGACGACATGAGGGAACAAAAAGCACATATTTCGAAATTATAATACTAACAGTTCTATTACCCACCATGTATTACAGTAAAATGTGTATATATAAATAACAATAATGATGATTGAAACAAAAAACATCAATTACCAACACATATATATATCGGACCAAGAGATACAGTGAGTAAAATGCATATTGATTCAGATGACAGCTGATACTGTTTCTGTTCTTCCATCACGGCCAAAAAAGATTTTACAGCATAATGACTCATTTGATCTCCAGGTTTATAGTGAATTCAAAGGAGAGATAAAAATGAGAGACAACAGGAGACTAGCAAGAAAAAAGCAAGAAGTGAGAGAAAAGAAAGAGAAATGGCATTATTTATAATCTAGTCATGAGTTCACTGGGCATTAAGTAAATATTGTTTGAATTTGAAACGGAATGCTGTGCGAGGTAATTCTAGAAATGTACTGTCTCCACATACATACGGAAGGACGGACGGACGGAGGGACGGACGGACGGACGGACGAACGAACGAAATATATGCTTGTTAAATAATGAAGGAATGATATTTATATCTCCTTGATAATTTTCCTATTGATCCCGTTTATATCAGGACAAGCTGAATTTTTCAATGTATTTCCTCGCACCTGACGGGGGCTAAGAAGAACGATGATTCCGGAGATGGAGGAATTTTTTTAAAGTTTACCAATGCCGGTATGAGTAAGTCAGTCAAATATTTCACAATGTTGGCTATATTTGAAAAACATTGTTAAATATGTTTGAAGTTTCATTTTGAGAAATACTTAGGTATATGGTTTTGTTCCTGTGAAAATTGATGATGCTCCAACTAGCTTTAGCTTTATTTTCAGCTTATATGTATCGTTTGCTAACCTTTTAGCATTCCTTAGTCCCGTCTTGTAATCTTTCTTGAGAGTTTTGAGTTTTTTTATATCATTTGGTGCCTTAGTACTGTCACAAACTATTTCAAGTATTGAGAGAGTTTCCCTTTGTTCTCTCGATTCGTTATTGAACCAATAGACCGTTTGCTTATTGAACTTTGGCTTGATTTGTTTCAGTGGAGAATAATTTTCCGATCAGATCCTTATAAGTAGTAACCAATAGAAGAGAAAGATAATCCATATTGTTGATTGTACTGAAAATAGTCCCGTCAAATGAACAATTTTTTTTACAGAACACTATTTGTAACTGTCCTTGTTAATATAGGTCAATAAGGGACATCTTTCAAAAAAAAATATTGACCTACATGGTCAGATAATACTGGATCGAAAGATTGAATAGTAAATCATAGTCAATACAACCCTTGTCTGTAAATCTTAATCTCTACTGAGAATTATCTGAAGCTTTTTTCTTGAATAGTCTGTCCAGTATAATACCACTATGAATAAAATATAAGTGATAATACCACTATGAATAAAATATAAGTGAGTGTACGAGTATATGATATCCAGTTAGCACGACTACCAGATTGCTGTCATAACGAGTATTTTCTATCGAGTATTTGGTAAGAGGTACGGCTTGGTCGCAGGACTAGGACCTGTCCATATCTAATAACTCAACTCAACTCGATATAAACAAACTTATGAGAAAAAACATTACTCAGGATACAGCTGAAAAATTTGTAATACAATGCCGTTTCATTTCGACGTACAGACATTTGTGTATGTTTTTGATAATGAACATTATTTCTCCACTCAACACACTCAACCAGAAACCCAGACAGCACGGAATATTCCTAGAATATTCTCTAAATATCCGAGAAGAGAAGAGTATATTCCGAATATACATGGAATATTCCTAGAATATTTCCATGCCTCTAGCATATTCCAGGAATATTCCAATATGCATATTCCTGGAATATTCTCGGGAGAATGTACCACGCATATTCTCGTGAGAATATTCGTGTATGAATATTCATAGAATATTCCTGTGTGAATATTCATGAAATAATCATGTATGAATATTCATAGAATAATCAAAATTGAATATTCTGTATTGTATATTCATGGAATATTCTCCCTTATTTATATGGAATGCACACCTATAACCATTTTCGAGTTCAAAATATGGGAAAAGTATGAGAAAAAGTACGAATAGATGTATTTGCAGAGTTTTTGTTCAGACAAGCTGACAAAAATACACTACTATACTGATCAAATTATAATTGGTTGGAAAATATCGAGGTGCACTTTCACGACCAATCAAAACCATTCCGCGCGCGTCAGCGTCTATCGTTCTTCCGGTAGTCGTAGCTTAAGATGGCAGAGCTGTAAAGTTGAATGCATTATAAATTGACATTTGACATCTTTTGTTTTTTTTACTGGTATAGGTTACTTTTGCATATTTGTATGTGAAACTACTGTGTTTGGAATTGTTTAACAAATATTCTTAATAATCACCACAGTGTGGTAAGTACACTTTTATGTTACCACTCATTTCATTCCATAAAAATTCCATTTGTATATCAGTGATCATTTGATTTTTGAGGCGTTTTCTACAAAATACCTAAGAGAAAAGGAAGCAGTGCTTGGTACAAGGAAGTACACGAGGAAACTGAAAATATTCTAATACAATTTTTACACAAACTCCGTCACAGCATGCAAAAGGACAGTTGAGTAATCGAGTTGAAACTATTAGTGATAGAATGGATTCAAGTTTTTCTGATTCAGATAGCAGTAGTTCGATCTTGCAATTCTTGTTTTTCAGAGATATCCCCGTAGTGACAGAAGAAATGGGTTGATAAAATATGTGTTATTATTATTATAACTATATAGAAATAGACCTGTTCAAATTCATGTTGTTTTATTCAATTGTAGGGAAGTGGTGCGCAGTCTGCGGCAATCAATTTTTTTTTCTGAGTGGAACCTGCAATTTTAATCCACAAATACTCTTAGGAAAACAATTACGTATTGCACTACCAGATAATTTTTTAAATGAAGTTTTGTTTCTTGGCGAATGTAAGCAAATGCATTGCTCATGTGGGGAAACAGTTGTATTTTTTCTTTATTTTCTCAATTTCTTAAATTTCAGGGAATGGTTATTTTGTTCTGAAAACCCTTCAGGATATTTATGGAATATTACTATCATATTCCTGAATTACTTTGAATATTCTCGGAATATTCATAGAATATGTTCATGGAGTATTCTAGAATTATCCTTTTTGGAATATTCATGAATATTGTAGGTATATTCTGGATATACAAGGAATATTCCCAGAGAATATTCCAGGAGTATTATTTCTGGAATATTCATGGTATATTCTGGGAATATTCTTGATATTCCGGGAATATTCCTCATGGAGTATTCAAGGAATATCTAAAACTATCCCCACCAGCACATTCTAGGAATATTTCAAAAAAGATATGCACATTTAAGAATATTCCAATATCCCAAAAATAATATTCTATGAATATTCATGGGATATTCAGTGCTGTCTGGGAACATTGAGGCAAATGACCCATCCAGAAAAATCGTCGACGGCTATGCCAACGTTTTCTCGAATAAAATACCGCAGAGAGTCGTGAAGCCAGAATTGTCCGACCGAAAGACATGCTCACTCAAACTTTGGTTTTATGAAGAATCCCGCGGGACTCGTTCATAAGATAACACACTGAGGCGGCAAATCTGCACCTATCCACAGGAAATCCCTGTCGACAGTTCGTATAATTTTGTCTCTAATCTATGCAATCTGTTTATTCAGTGGGGAATGAACTTTTAACTGAAGAAAGAGCGGAAAATATGAGACTCACTTAGGATACTTTTCACGGTCAATTAGACATTGCACCAAGGGCACTGCGGTTGAGGAGTCACGTCACCATGAATGCGATACATGCGGATAGAGTGTTATATGATGATAAGCTTTAGACCCGTGGCTTTAATCGCGTCGATTTCGAGGCGGTCATACTTTTTTATCCAATTTTTTTATTCTCAAATTGGACTCTATGAGACGCCATTTTGATATAGAAATGCCATATTTTGACGCGACACTTTCACTACTATTGGATTTATGATTATTTGTTTTGTTATTGTGGTGTAATTGAAAGTATTATAATTATTGTGGTCTGTTTCGTAAAACATTGCAGGATTATCACTCACTGAATCAAAAATTACGGTTCATTGGTGAGACTAAAATAAAAAAAATTATCGAATGTTTCTACGCTGGACATTTAGGCTGGTTGTATGCAATTGACAGATCGGCTGAGAATATTTCAAATGGAAAACATTTTCTGCATATAGATGCTACACCTGTTTTGAACATGGGAGTAATAATTAATGAAGAAAATGAACAAATCGTCACCTCTGAATTGACGAAGGCATTAACTTCACAGGTTTCTTTTGATTCTTCATTGCCAATCAAACAAGAAGCACAAGTTGTACTTCTCACTGAGACTTATGTACCTACCATAGCAAAACTATACAAAGAACTATTATCTTGGTGATACAAAAAGTGATTCTAGTTTTTCTTGGAAGAGAAAAAGATCGAGGGGTGAACACAATTATTAGTGAGTATTTATATTCTTATTTTCTGTCAATTCATATTTTTCCTATTAAATATACACGATAAACCCAAATAATCAAACCTTCCCGACCATTTATGCAATGCTACTGAAATAAACGATTTTTTGTATCGTCTACCCAATTCGGTGACATAATCGACTCTGATCTTAACGAATTCCATAGAAGTAATATAAATGATTCCGTAACAGCACCTTCAGAATTTACTTTGATTACAGAAATTCAGCTACATGCCCTAAATCGAAAGTAAGTCTAAAGGAATTGATGACTTAGACAGTTTCCTTATAAATCTATGTTGTCCCTTATTGATACCTGTTATACTACACATTTTTAATTTCTGTTTGAAAAAAAAAGTTCTTCCCATGATGTGGAAACAATCGATTGTGATTCCCATACCAAAAGTTGAAGAAACCAAGGCTCTAAAAGATTTTCCTCCTATTAGCTCACTTCCTTCTATTTCTAAAATCCTGGGGGAATCTATCGCTCATCAGCTCCGAGATCACCTTTATAATAATAACATTTTACCGACGATGCAATCTGGTTTTAGATCGAATTACAGTTGTGCAACTGCCTTATTGAACAGAGCTTCAGATACTAACGAGGTCACTGCTCTAATTTCAATTGATTACAGCAAGGCCTTCGATACCATAAATCTCCAACTTCTCCTCTCTATTCTGCACTACATTCGTTTGTCACATAACTCAATTAAATTCTTTGAAACCTATTTCCTGGATAGATCCTAATTAGTAAGAATAGATAATGTAAAATCAGAATGTAAAACCTTATCTTCTGGCGTACCACAAGGTTCTCTCCTCGGCTCCATACTTTATACAATTTATACAACAGAATTATCCATTGTTTGAATAAACTAAAATACCAAATGTATACGGGCGATACGCAACAGTATTCCTCAGTCAAACTCAATGAAATATCAGACAGTGTAAGTGTTATAAACCATGAATTGAACCGTTTTGTTGACATTTCGAAAAAACACGCACTCCATATAAACATTGCTAAGTGCTCAGTTATAATATGGGGGCGATATGGAACAAGGTCCAGAGTTGTTGGTTTGGGTATTGAAATCGGCGACGCTGAACTGCCTGTCGTAAATCAAGTGAAAAACTTGGGAGTAACAATCGATGATGAACTCAAATTCAAGAAACATACATCACTGTTGATTCAGAAGGAATATTTGGAGATGAAAGTATTATATCCCCACAGATACGCCTTAGGTACTAAAACTGAATTACTTTCCTGCAACACACTAATACTTTCAACCCTCAACCATTGCGATGTGGTTGACCACCACTTTCTGAAATTTGAGATTTTCTTTGGGAATTAAAAAAAGGGATCTTGTTTCATACACGCTAAAAAAAGCAAAATGCTGAAAATGTCTGACAGGCGCACACTTCATACCTCAGTATTATATCACAAAATTATTATCGCCAAAACACCCTACCTCTACAACAGAATTGAATACAGGACTGATGTACTTCACGTCAATATCAGCTGTAAAAGGATTCACATTGCTAGACATTCCACGGAACAGTTCAAAAGATCATTCACCTACAAAATAGCGGAACTATATAACGATTTTCCGCTTTCCCTCCAGGCAAAACCCTTGGCCAGTTTCAGATATTGTCTCAAACAAAAGTTTCTGGATATTATGTTATGTCAGAGTGCTAGCCTATGCTATGCTATGGCCATGATTGCTATGATATGACCATGATCGTTATGCTATGACCATACTTATAAACTATGTCAAATTACTCTATGTGTTTCCATAATTATCATAATTTAGCGTATTATTGTGTGTGCCCTGTTTTTATAGACACTTATTTATCCTTTTTTTTTCTGTTTTCTTCTCTCTCTTTTTGTGAGGTGCAAGAGTAAGAATGGAGTCATCCAATCTTGTATCTGTTGGCAGAAAAATTTGAACTGTACTGTCTCATATCTATACTTCTGTCAATAAATGCATATATTATTATTATTATATGCTTCCTGTTATGAGACCACGGCTGTGTAGTGATGATCTACTCATTACATCTTTGTTTTTCAATGTTCACGAAATGAACAAAAAAATATGGAGAAGATAGAAAGTTAAATTATATAGGACACATTGGCTTTTGCAGTATCTCAAGAAGAGGGTGATAACTTTTGCATATAACCATCTTGAAAACAGTTTTGGTGCTTTTCTGAATGTGGTTGTGGACAAAATGCTAATAAATGTTGAATCAAATCCTCTACCTCCAAGTATCTTGAAAAATTGAGGACGTTCGCGATCCCCCTCAAATTTAATTCAGCTAGAGCTAACGATTATGTGGAAAAAACTTCAATCTGACTCTTCCTTACTCAAGGAGCAGATTGATTTTGAGGGTACAAGAAACTAGGGTTATAAAGATATTGGACTAGATGTGGATAATTCTGAGGTTCACAAGCTCTTGAAGCTCTGATGCTGATGCTTGTTCTCCTGCATATGAAAATGACAAAGAAATATGAGGGAAGCTTGATCAGACAGCTGAAATTGAGATCCAGGTAATATAGTGACTTGGGATGGCCCTCCAAAAAAATCGATGTGACCACCAACTGAAAACTAATCTGATATGTATTTTTTGACCTTTTTATTTTGGATATATTTCATTTCCAGAATTTCCTGAAACTGTTTGGAGTAGTTTCTGTATAAAAAACTATTTCAACTTTTCAGTTTGTATCGACCCTGTTTCTTAGCATTGAGTCTAGCCAGGCCACGCAGGATTCTTCGACCCCTCTCCGTCTGAGAGACCTGATGATTCCACTCTCTCTACTAGTTTGTGGAATATTATTCTCGATGCAGTGGGCTTGCTACTAGTACACGGTCCCTTATATGCGTATCCACCAGCTTCTCCAGAGCCTTCAGTCCAAAGCACATGAGACTTATAGGTCTTAGAGACTTCGCCGTTTCCTGTCCAGATTTTCCAGGTTTTGGTAGGAAGATTACCCTAATTTTCCTCCATAACTTTGGTCAGGCTGCCTCTGAGTATTTCGCAGAGCCTACTATGCAGTAGGCTCGTTGCCTTCTGCAGTTGTGCTGGGTGAATCCCGTTTGGTCCCGGTGAAATGAATGTTTCAAATGAGTTCATTGCCCTTTGTACTTTGTCATAGGTTACCACTTCTTTCGCTAATGGCCAACTTCCCCTGGAACCCATTCTCATAGCCTCCAGTCCGTTCTCATCAGCCTGTGTCTGTACTATTTGATCCCCAGGAAAGTGAACCCCAAAGAGTTCCTTCACAGTTTGTTTTTCCTGTAGTGGTGTACTCTACTTGTTCATTTTCAAGGGAGTGTATTGCTTGATGTTTTTCCTTGGATAGGATTCTTTGGAGTCTGGCACACTCTTGAGTTCTTTCTATATCCTCACAGTACCTCCTCCAGGAGTCTCTCTTCGCTTTGTTTAGTGCCTTTGTGTAGCTGGTCAAAGCGTTCTTGTAGTCATCCCACCTTCCAGTTTTCTTGGCACTGTTGTTTGCCTCCTTAATCTTGCAAGTTCGGCATTCCACCAGGGCGCGTTCAAACCTACATCTTTTTATCGTAAAAATTGCACAAAAATATGAAGGCTATTTGTGTTTGCCAACGAAAAATATATCCCATGATATATCAACTCGATGATAATTTTATAGTCAATGAAAACATTGTGAAATTCAGCTTTTCGACTGGCCGCACCATCAGTTTTTGTATGTCATCAACTTGCAACCCCGTTTACTTCTGAAACTGGAAAGATATTTCGAATAAACTCCGGATTCCATCTCACTCCACAATGAATTAGTATGCAGCGATGATCTTGACAACAAAGTTTATTCTCTCTGATGTAATTTGTGTAAAGGGTTATGCATAAATAGAAATAAAATCAAGCCATGCGCGAATTCATGGCTAGGATAACTAGATCACTCGTGAGTTATTGCTTCCATTTAACAGAAGTTCATCCTCAAAACGAGAAGAATAATAAACAGGACAGTAAAAGGACCGAACGCTCCATAAACGTGCCAGTGAATTATTTTATTATCGGTCTTCGTGATCGAGATGTAATAATGCACCCACAAAATCCTATAGTCGAGAGTCGAAATAATTTCACCCCCTACACACGCACGAGGAATAGAAAGTGGTGTATGCATTGCTGGAGTTTTTTTTCCCGGAGGAGAATCCAATAAAAACCCGGGATTATATTCAGAACCGGATAGATCGGGTTGGGTTTATGGCGAATGCATCAGTTTAATATTCAACTTCAATCAGGATGAAGTGGCCAAGTAGCTACTACGAGTAGCTTTCCTATTGGGTGTGTGTTCATTTTAACATTTTGGAACAGCCGTTACTTCGGAACAATCTTCAAAGTGAAATGATTTACGACTTAATATCACAATTGATCTGGTATATATTTTTTTGTTTTCTCGCAATCCTTGGTAATGTTCAAGTTTTCGGAGTTCTTTTGGCGCGTTATTTCAAAGGAAAATTGGGTATGCCGCCAAACCATTACAAAATCGACACTATGAAGAGGCCCAGACTATGAGCGTCATAGAGATATATCCAATGGCCAAGCGAGTATCGTCCAGCTATACACAAACGCAAGGTAGGCAATAAAACACTTGGTTAAACAGAGTGGCCACTTTTTTAATGGGATTGTATTGGTAACTTTTAAACCATAAGAGTTAGAAGGTCGGTCAAATGGAAAAAAAGTTGCATTCATAGAAGCATTGTTAAGCAGTTCAAACAAACCGAGATTATCAGGGCCGGTTATTGAGATATCATAAGAAAAGTAAATTCTGTCATTTTGATTTTTCTTTTTTTCCCACTTTATTTCGAATATTATCATAAAATGTCACAGGAGTTCTTTATTCGACAGTAAATTATCCTCAATTTGACATAATCAGATTTCGTATCCAACGTTTCGTACGCTCTGGGCCACCCTCAACCTAATTTTTTTCAATACGGACCTGCATATTTTATGACACTTTTCGAAATAACTTTTAACGCTGAATTCAACGATATATCATACAATGTCATTTTCAGGTGATTTTGACCCTTATCCAAATTTCTTTGGGTCGGATCTGTATTACATTTAGGTACCTTTAGTTTAATTAACAACATGCAATACATTTTGATAAGAAAATCAACTTACTCATCTTCAACTGAATGGAACGTAACAGAATCAAAGCAAGAAACAAGTAATAATTATTTACAAATTTCAAGAGGTGAAAAACCTAATTCATAATAATTAAACGAAACTATCATTTAATGAAAGAAAAATCAAATGATTATTCGAAAGTAAATGATGAACATTAATGAAGTGAGTGTTCGGAATGTCCACCATTTTGTGAAATGCACTTTGCGGTTCTGGAACCCATACTTCTTATACATTTGCTTATTTCGTCTCCTTGAATACCTTCCAATACATTCTCAATCTTCTCGCGAAGAATCTCCATTGCCGGGTTCGTAGTATCATAAATTTTATTTTTGAGATATCCCCACAAATAAAAATCCAGCGGATTCAAATCCGGAGATCTGGCAGGCCATCCTACTGGACCTCTTGATCCAATCCATGAATCGGAAAAAGTTCGATTTAGATAGTCTGTGACTATTCTTGAGTTGTGTGGACCACATCCGTCTTGTTGGAACCATAGACTATCACGCCGATACCGTATAGTAAGATCATCCAACATTTCTTCTATAATTTCTACATATTTTGTTCCGGTTAGGTTGCCGTCAATAAAATAGGGTCCCAGTAATTTATTATTCAACCAACCGCACCATATGTTCAAAGAAAAACGATATTTATGTCTAACTTTATGAATTAAGTGAGGATTTTCTGTGGCATAATGATGTTTGTTCCTTCGATTGAACATGCCTGAATTTGTGAATGTCGTTTCGTCTCCCCAAATGATATTGGGCGCAGAATTATTGTTATTCCGCACCTTCCGTTGAAACCAATTACAGAATTGCAACCTTCTCTCAGGATCATTGCGATATAGTTTTTGCACGGCTTGGTATTTATAGTCATGGTATCCGTGTCTCTTGAGTATTTTATTAACAGCACTTTTTGATAAATTGCATTCACTGGCCATAGTTCTCGATCCTATTCCTGGATTCATTCGAATTTGGGCCAGAACATTGATGTCATTGATAGGCTCGTTTCGTCGTACATAAGGACCTCTAGGTTTGATGAATGAATTATGTGCAAGTAACGTTGTAGATAAACGTCGAAACATTTTAATATTTGGTGTTGTTCTTTCAGGATATAATTCACCATACCTTTGTTGTGCTTTGAACGAATTTCTATCTATTTTATGTACACTTCCTACATATCTCTCTTCTCTTCATTTGTGTATCTAACCATATCGAATAAGTTAAATTTAAATTACTCAGAAAAGTATTTAATGACAAGTTCTTGTGACACAATAATAAACGGAGTGACAAATAATATGACATTTCTTGTTATGTTCTTCTTTATCCACGGCCTACTACTTGAAAATAATACATTCAATAAACCTAGAGTTGTGTGTATGTAAGAAAAAACATGTCTATCAACGATATCAATGTTCTGACCCAAATTCAATTGAACCCAGAAAAAAAATCGAGAACTGTGGCCAGTGAATGCAATTTATCAAAAACTGCTGTTAATAAAATAGTCAAGAGACGCGAATACAATGATTTTAAATTTGAATACCAAGCCTTGCAAAAATTATATCGTAATGATCTCAAAATAAAGTTCGATTCTGTAATTTGTTTCAACGAAACAAATGACAAATCCAACAATAATGATTCCTCGCGAGAAGATTGAGAATGTATTGGAAGGTATTCAAGGAGACGAAATAAGCAAATGTATAAGAAGTATGGGTTCCAGAACCGCAAAGTGCATTTTACAAAATGGTGGACATTTCGAACACTTACTTCATTAATGTTCATGATTGACTTTGAATAATCATTTGATTTTTCTTTCATTAAATGATAGTTTCGTTTAATTATTATGAATTAGGTTTTTCACCTCTTGAAATTTGTAAATAATTATTACTTGTTTCTTGCTTTGATTCTTTTACGTTCCATTCAGTTGAAGATGAGTAAGTTGATTTTCTTATCGGAAAGTATTGCATGTTGTTAATTAAACTAAAGGTACCTAAGTGTAATACAGATCCGACCCAAAGAAATTTGGATAAGGGTCAAAATCACCTGAAAATCAACTTTGAATGACATTGTATGATATATCGTTGAATTGAGCGTTAAAAGTTATTTCTAAAAGTGTCATAAATTATGCAGGTCCGTATTGAAAAAAATGAGGTTGAGGGTGGCCCAGAGCGTACGAAACGTTGGATACTAAATATGATTATGTCAAAATGAGGATAATTTACTGTCGAATAAAAAACTCCCGTGACATTTTTTGATAATATTCGAAATAAAGTGGGAAAAAAAGAAAAATCAAAATGACATAATTTACATTTCTTATGATATCTCAATAACCGGCCCTGATAATCTCGATTTGTTTGAACTGCTTGACAATGCTTCTATGAATGCAACTTGACCGACCTTCTAACTCTTATGGTTTAAAAGTTACCAATACAATCCCATTAAAAAAGTTGCCACTCTGTATATTCAAAATCGACAGACAATCAATTCATGGACACTGGCTTCGCGATGAATGCACAGTAGCTCCTGTCAAAATTATGTCATCACATTCAATTTTTTTGAGGAAACAGGAAATGCAAAAATGATTATTAATGGGATTTTGAGCTCACCCGAAGGAGTTTTTTTAGTGGACGAAACGTAGCGGCTGCGACTTTCTAAACTTTGAGGTGTTTGATCACAAGCACTGCCACGTAATATATACGGTTCAATCACGCGGTGGCTTCAAAATGGGGAACACTTTTTTGGTGGCCGCTACGTTCCGATCTACGGTCCTGGATCTCAGATACCCACATCCCAACCACGTTGTGGTCACCTGGCAAAAGCGTGGATATGTAGTGGACTCTAGACACTGATACGCTCGCTTGGTTATATATAGTTCGATCGTCAATGTAGCGACTCTAACTTAGAAACTGCGCTTGTGTTATTTATATATAGTTCGATCTCTGTCCTGCAACATTTTTAACCGACGAAACCAAAAAGGAGGAGGTTCTCTAGTCGACGCGTATATTTTTTTTATAATTTTTTTTTGTATGATCACGCATAACTTTTTACTGAGGCGTCCGATTCCGAAAATTCTTTTTTCAGTGGATAGGGTGTACTTTGAAGTTGGTCCCATTTGAATTTAAAAGATGAAATTCACCCTTGAGGGTAGCAAAATGAAGGATATTGATCACTCACCCTCTGAATTCTGGTCCGTTAACCGATTCTATCAGGCATAACTTTGTACTGGGATCTTCGATTTGGATGATTCTTCTTTTCAGATAGGGTTTACCTCATAGTTGATCATATTTGGATTTCGAATGGAATTATCCACCCTTACGGGTGGAAAAATAGGAGATAATTGATTTTTCACTTGGCACACATATGTAGTTGACAATGACAGTGTCGCTAGTGTCATTATCACAATCATTATATTCTATGAGGGGATGGAATGATATACGAAGTAATGAAATAAACTAACCAGAACAACAAAAATAATTTATATTCAACAAATAGTAAAAGTAGATAATCATATTATTTTACTGGTAATAGTTGAAGTAAGGTGGGTAAGTAAGTATTTTGGAAGTAATAAAAAAACAAGCAGTCAGTAATTAGTAGATTTCAGCCACAAAAAATTGAAAAAGAAAAACTTTTTTACACAAAATTAAACCGACGGAATACGGAACTGAAAAGTAAAAATGAAAATCTTCTTAGTCTGAATAACTAAGCTCCTAAACTGATGTAAGTAACTAATTTTGAGTCGGCGCAAACAAACAATCAACGAAGATCATTAAATTACTTCAAAAAAATTATCAGAATGTCACCGCCCAACTCGATGCCATCATTTTACGCCTTACCTAATTCATTTGCTTGTTTGTTTGGCGCCGACTCAAAATTAGTTACTTACATTAGTTTAGGAGCTTAGTTATTCAGACTAAGAAGATTTATTTTATTTTTTACTTTTCAGTTCCGTATTTCGTCGGTTTAATTTTTTGTTAAAAAGTTTTTATTATGATGAATGTTCCTCATTCTTTCATTTTGCCTGATTCATTTCTAACACTCGATCGACTATAAGTATAAGAATAAATAACATACAAACACGATAATAAGTATATTGAATTTGGATACTTCTGATCGAGATAAAATTAAAACGATTGAAAGTTTATTGTGAAATGTGGGTGTTGTAGCTCGATTGTGAGCACGCGCTATCTGAATACTCTTTATTCAAGGAAAACATAATTTTAGAAATAACTGGCCTCTGAAGTTATGTACTCAGATTCCTCAAACATGTTTTTATGAATCTTGGTTACTAGAAACCACTACTTACGTAATAAATTATACTACGTTTGGTGAGTACTGACGACAAATAAATTGTTATTGAATGTATCGTTCATTTCTTTAATAATGGCCACCCAGCAAATTCCTGTAGATATGGCGGTCATTAGAGAATATAACTTTGAAGTGGCAGCAACTGAAAATATACCACTCTGAAGTTCCTCCCATCATAAAGTGACAAAAGACAGTCGGGGACGGGTCGGCGGACCAATGTTTTTTCGGTTATTTTATGGCTTTGCCAAAAATGGGTCGATTTTTAGGCCCAGACGCGAAGAGCTTGTTTTTGGGATAGATATTTTCTTCGAGACGCTAGTTTACGGGAGGAACATCGGGAATAAATATGTTGAAATTTTAGTAGTCAGTTCGGGTGACTGGATATTCAAGTTATGAAATTCATTCGAGTGTCGACCGAGTGGTACGAGAAATTTGGGAATTCTTGTTGGAAAATGCGAACCGGAGACAACAATTAGTCTACTGGAAATGTGCGGAGCTTTTTGGAAAAGTAGTTTAACGCTTGCTTCCATTTCATTGTTTGGAGTGAATCACGTGTACAATTCATATTGATGCAAATGCATATGAAGTTATTGAATTAGGGAATTATCGGTAATATAAATACAGGTTTTACGGGAAGTACGGATTCTATTCGTTTCACATAAGGAACTTGTTAAGTATGAGCCCTCTTTATTTCTATTGATGTTCCGGAATCTACGGCTTTAATCTGTCTCTAAAGCTAGATATGATTTCATTTTTCCATTTTATTTTATCGATATTATTTTTTAATGGATTTTTTTCAACGGTGTGATATTTTTTTAAAGTTGTTTTATTCAATAGAAGTTTGAAGTTATATGGTGTATTATTTGACACTACAGTTAAGAAGGGGATCACTTGAATTCAATATAAGAGTCATTGAATTGAGAGGAAAAATCATTTAGGTTTTATTTTTACTTGAAGAAAAGTTATTTGAAACAAAAGACAGAAAGTACTATTTTATAAATTAAAGTTTTTCAAAAAGTCCGACGGACTAACGGTGACCGAAAATAAGAGTGCTTTACATTCTAGTATAGAAACACTCTATCAAAATTGGTGTTGTATGTGGAAAAATAATTTTTTTTGCACACACCCTGGTGACAGCAGCTGCCTGTATAATATGCAAATATTATATGTGGAAACATCCATATAAATTTCCAGAAAAAAAGAGTGTGACTTAACACGAGAAGTTGATAAATAATAAATAAATAATTTTTATTTTCCAATAAGACATATAAAATGTATATGAATAGTCAGTATACAGTGTATATAAATAGTGAATATATAATATACAGTTAAAAGTAGAGTATTGTCAGCGGTAATTAACACACACATGAACACCTATGCTCAATGTACACATTTTGATAAGATCTAGCTAACTATTGAAATATTCTTCCAGCGAATAGAAGCATTTTTCAGTCAAGAATTTTCTCAAGGAGCTACTGAATTTTTTAATATATTTAACTTCTCTTAAACTTTCAGGTAAATGGTTGAAAACATACAAACCCATTATTGTGGGTGAATTACTTGAGACCTTGTATTTTGTAAAGGAAATATGGTATTTTTTCTTTTGGCGTGTGTTCACGGAGTGGAAGTCGCCCGTTAGAACAAACTTTTGTCTATTTTTAAAAATAAATACGGACAGTTCATAAATATAGACTGACATGAGGGTCAAGGTATTCAATTGTTTGAAGAGGTCCCTGCAAGAATGAGTACTTGGAACTCCCGCTTTTATTCTAATAATTCTCTTTTGTGTCGAAAAGACATTTTTTGCCAAGGTGGAGTTGCCCCACAAACATATTCCATACCTAATTCGTGACACAACCTGTGCATGGTATAGGGCCACTAGTTGGGGAATTTCAAGTATATGTTTGAGATTCCTGAACATGAAACATATAGAGTTCAGTCTTTTCATTAGGTTTGTACAATGACCCTTCCAACTTAAGTTTTCGTCAATAAGGAGTCCCAGAAAATTGGATTCCTCCGAACTATCAATGAATACATCATCACTTATCTTAATTCTTATATATAATATAAGTAGGTAAGGGAAATTCTATTGTGTTATCTAATCGGGCGTAAGAGTTGATTTTAAGTTCGTCCATTTTTGCAATAAATTTATGGTAAGAAAAATATTGAAAGTATTTATCATTTTTATATGAAACGGCGATATTGTTTTTTTAGAACTAACTTTTTTCTTGAAAAAATTTAAATTAAGAGTACGGTCATAAATATTTCCGTTCCCGTTACAATTGCAATGACCCATCAGTCGTCTAATTCAGGGAAAAAATGGATTGAGTCCGGGTTTGAATATATATTTTTCCTTGTTATGTCGATAGTTTTGTAAATATATATATATATATATATATATATATATTTTATTGTTATGATGTGTTGTATTTGTTTATATAATTATCAATATTATTATTTTTATTTATCTGCAAATACCCATCACAACAATAAACCTCCGGCTATGATGCTCTTACCCCTTTTCAATACACTATTTACCTCTCTTTCATTGCCTTTCTCCAGCCCAGTCGGTACGCCTATGTAGAGATGATCGTCTCTATCTCAGGAGGATTGCAGTTGCGGCATCTAGTTGTTTTGCTCGAAGTCAATGTACTGTTTTTATTGAAATATAGCTTGTAATATGGTCAAATGATAGATAATGAGTCCAGAATATAGTTGTATGATTGTTCTTTTATTCAAATCAATTCTTAAAATACCTATCCCTGCGATATCTATCTCAATAACCGACGAAACCAAAAAATAGGAGGTTCTCTATTCGACGCGTCTATATTTTTTTTTTTCTATGAAAGGATGGAATTATATACAAAGTGATAAAATCAACTAACCAGAACTTCCAAAATTAATTTATATTATATAACAAAAAATAGTTAAAATAGAAACTTATATTATTTAATAGTTAATAGTTGAAGTAAGCTAGGTGAGTAAGTATTTTGGAAGTAATCAAAAATTAAGTAGGTTACTTAGTAGATTTCAGCAATAAAATGATAAAATTGAAAAATAAAAACTTTTGAACAAAAAATAAACCGACGAAAAAATCAACTGAAAAGCAAAAATAAAATTAACCTCTTAGTACAAATAATAATTGAGCTCCTGAACTAATGTGAGTAACTGATTTTGGGTCGGCGCCAAACAAACTAGCAATTGAATTAGGTGAAGCGTAAAATGATGGCAGCGAAATGCACGGCTGCGTTTTGATTACTCCTTTGAAAGTAATATAATGATCTTCGATAATTGTTTGTTTGGCGCCGACTCAAAATCAGTTATTTAGACTGAGAAAGTTTTCATTTTTTTCGTCGGTTTTTTTGTCAAAAAGTTTTTAGTAATATTTATTATTAAGCAATCAAATTGAACAACATCAAATAAACTTGCTCATGCGCAATCATGGAACAATGATAAATAAATATTTAGAGGTTATATTGATATCCTAATGATGAATAAGAAAGAAAGTTAACCACTGTGAATAGGTGTTATTAAAAATAAACCAAAAAGTGCCTGATCCGAATATAATCACTTTATTTAGTTTTTGTTGATAAAGTACCTGTTGTAAGTTCAGTTCGTGCACTCACGCGAGTCCTGGATATTCTGTGGCTATTGAAAGTGAAGGTTGCTAACTTTGAGCCCCCTTGCTACTAGTTTCGTCATGTACAGGAAATCTAATCTGAATTGGAGGTAAGTGGTTGCTTTGTCGAATCTGTGCCTGGTTGTTTCTTGATTTGGTTTGAAGTGTCCAATTGTAGCTACACTTCTGTTGTCAGCTCATTTGCGTTGAGTTTTTCAATAAATTTTTCATAACGGCTTTTCTCCAAAAGTTTTCTTTTTTGACTCCCTATTTTCCTCTTTCTTTGGCAACCATCAATTTTTGTTCTCCAGTTTGATTTACAATTTATAGATCTACATATGATATTATTCATATAGAACTGTTTAAAATTCACATCTACCAATTTTCTATTCTCAAACCGACGAAATAAAAAAGGAGGAGTCGACGCGTATACTTTTTTTTATGTATGACCAAGCATAACTTTTTACAGAGTAATTCGATTTCGATGATTATTTTTTCATTGGATAGGGTGTAATTCGAAGGTGGTCCTATCTGAATTTGAACAAAAAAATCAATCCCTAAGGGTAGCAGAATGGAGGATATTGATCGTTCACCCTCTGATTTTTGGTCCGTTAACCGATTCTATTTGGCATAACTTTGTAGTGGGTTCTCCGATTTGGATGATTCTATTTTTACTAGATAGTTGATCATATTTCAATTTGGAATGATATAATCCACCCCTATGGGTGGAATAAATAGGGAATGATTGATTTTTCACTTGTGAACATTGGCACACATATCTAGATGACATTGACAGATTGCTAGTGTCTTTATTTTTGTTCTCCTACATCCGTCACAAAAAACACAATCTACGAAAGGATGGAATTATATACAAAGTGCTAGAATAAACCAACTAGAACTATCAAACGAAATTCATATTTTATAACAGTAAATAATGAAAGTAGATAATCATATTATTTAACTGTTAATGGTTGAAGTAAGGTGAGAAAGTAAGTATTTTGGAAGTTATCAAAAATTGAATAGGTAGTAATTAGTAGATTTCAGCCACAACAAATTAAAAAATAAAAACTTTTCAACAAAAAATTAAACTACGAAAAAATCAAATGATAATTGAGCTCCTAAACAATTAACCAATTTTGAGTCTTCGCCAAACAAATTAGCAATAAAATTATGTGAAGCGTAAAATGATGGCAGAAAGATCTTCGATAATTGTTTGTTTGGTGCCGACTCAAAATAAGTTACTCACATTAGTTTGGGAGCTCAGTTATCATTAAGACTAAGAAGGTTTATTTTATTTTCTGCTTTTCAGTTGATTTTTTCGTCGGTTTAATTTTTTGTTATATGATTTACAATCAAAATTGTTTGGCATTTCCTTGTCATGTTTTCTTGTGATTCAAAATTAGCATACAGGATGTTCTTGCTTGTAGATTATTTTTGTCTATTTGAATTCTAAGATTTTATTTGTGGATTTCAATTTCTATACTTTTATAGGTTGTACAAATTAGATGGATTGTTGGAAACATAATGATGATAAAATAAAAGCCCCACTGCAAAACTCTTGGATCATTTGCGTTGACTATAAGATGCCCAAAGGTTTCAGAGATGCAAAGCACACAGAAAAATTGTAAAAACAATCATAGCAGGTATTCATGTAACGTATAAATATCATTATATCAAATTTTTATTATTTTTATATTTAACAACTTTTTCACATCATAACAATATATATATATATATATATATATATATATATATATATATATATATCGTTGCTGACTAGTTAGGAATAACTAGGTAATATTGGGGAGTGCAGCAATGTCAAAAAGATACTCTTCAAAGATTTTCCACGCTTTCGGAAAATTTATTTCTATCTTCAGGGAACTACAATCAATCACTTGTGAATGATTAGATTTTTCTACTGCCGTATTATAATACGCGAATTAAATATCTGCTACCGATTTATCAATATTGTCCATTTTAACACGGATTTTCATTTCGAAACAGATTTTGGCCAATAAAAACACGTACTTTTCATTATGAAACGAATTTTTGGCCTTTAGAAATACGTACTTGGGGATGATCAAGTTCTACATACCTATTTGACATTTAATTCTAATTGACATTCAATCACAACGCGTCAAAAGTACCTATAAGTATGTCGAGCAGTGAAGAATTATCTTGTACACCACCAGAAATTCTTGTTTTTATTTTATTATTTATTGGTCATAAAAAAATAGTGTATGCCTTTGGCTCGTGTCGTAACTTACCTCGTGCTCATGTATTAATAGCATCATTACATGATCGTTACCTAATATACTATTGGAATTAAACTGATTTGTTTAGTTACTTCCAAGACGATGGAAAGCAATTGATAGGAAAGTCGACAGTGACACATGCAGGACCGGAGATAGCCAGATATATATAATATATATATATATATATATATATATATATATATGATCTGGATTAATAAAAAATCCGGATTATCGCGTCTTGTATATTTCACCCTTTTGTTTTATAAACAAAGTAATATGTTTACGTTTTGCCATTCTGCACTACACTAATAAAACACGCCCGGCCGTCAAATAATCAAAATACAATGAGTTACCGCTTTGAAACACGTTCAGACAAGTTAGAACCGATGACCATGGCAAATCCGGATTATCGAATCATGCGATCCAGATCACAAGGTACCTACATAATTTCATTATTTAAGCTTGGCATCAATGCGGATCCAGCAAAACAGCCGCATTATCGAGTTATATATATATATATATATATATATATATATATATAAATATATATATATATATATATATATATATATATAAATATATATATTGTTATGTTAGGAAGGACCAGTAAAATATTTTAAAGATGAAAAAGAAATGATTTCTTACAAAAAAAAAATACTTAATAGTTAGTAGTTCATGAAAAATTGTTTCACATATTTTTGAGATTATATTTCCTTTATGAAGCCTCTGTATAATATTAATAGGTAAAAATATGCAAATACTATAATGCAATCATTTTCATACATTATCAAAATGATTACAACCTATAATTGTTCAGAATACAACAAAAAAGTCCAGATTTACAAAATCATTCTGAATTAAATGTGATCAACAAAATTATAAGCTTGAAACATACAGTATATTAAATTGTATCTAACTAAAAATAGCCAATGGGAGAACAAGAAACTACTTGATGACAATAGCCAATCAGGGAACCGAGATGGTGAGATAAAAGATTTGAAATTGTGGAAAAGTGAGAACTGAGAAACCTCAAAAATAATTATCATCAAATATTGTATATAGTTTTTAAGAAATGTAAAATGTATTAGTTCATAAGTTTTCTCAAATAACACCAAATTAATCAGTGCGACAAGGAAGTGCGCGAGTTTGAAAATTCAAATAATGACAAAACAGGAATGGTATCCAGGTGAAGAAAAAACAAAGCGGGTAGAGATTGAAAAACATTTTTGAAGAGAAGCCAGGTACAAAAATTGGAAAGAAAGAAATTTAGGATTCTATTAATGAGAAGGTAGTTTTTCAACAATGAAAAACCAATACAACCTCTGAATAATCTCGGCACAAAATGAACAAGGATAAAAAAAGAATACCTTTTTGGTTCTCTCCACACGAAAACGTGTCCAAGCTGATTTCGTGGATTTTGGATGGTTCCTTTTGAAATGGTGAGTTCCTGAGAGGAGTGGATGAAACAGGAATCCAGATTATGCCAGGTATTGCATCAGCGACATTCCAGTTCCAGGTATAAACTCTTTTAGTGCACATCACGAACTGAATCACTTTACAACGTAACTCGTATATCTGAAGAACTCTATTTTATTTTGGTGTTGAACCATAAAAGAATTCTTCCAACCCAAAAGAAAAAGTGAGGTTATGTTCACAGTATCCATCACTGTTTTTATTATTTTCTATGAAAATTTGTCAATTGACTATAGTTTTAAGTTATCGATCGCAGGCCAGGTTAATATAAGTTTTCCTGAATAAAGGATATAATTGTTTTTTGACAATTTCTGGTTTATTTTTCACAATGATCTACAATATCTCACTTATAAACACTGAACTAAAATAGTTCGAGTGACATCTAGACAGGCAGTGGCTCTATTGCCAGTACCGACTCCTGAGGCGAAAGCGTACCAACTGAAATTAGTCGTGGTAAGAAAAAGAATAATAATTGGCAACAACGTGGCGAGAAAACAGTAACGTTAGCTGGCAATTATCATTTCATAACAATTAGCTATTATCATATCACAATATAACAATTGGCTTCCCATCGCGTAGCAATTTTTTTTTGGAAAAAAATATTTATACAGGGAGAAAATATTTGTGGGGTAAAAACACTTATTATAAAATATATATATATATATATATATATATATATATATAATTTTGAAATATTCAATTTTTTTCATGAGTTCCTCCCCACTGAATGGCTTTTATTCCATCCAAATTATAAGCTCCTAAAACAGAAATAATTTTGTTGTTGTTTTCTATTTTTGAGGAAAAGTCACTTCAGGTCATTGAAAAAACACAAGAAATGAAGTCTCACCAATTAGTGATTTGAATAACCTATCTGGAAAATTGTTCCGATTACAAGATTGAATGACTGCCCCCAAGTTGCTGTGTGTAATTCGAAATTTCCTCACAAGGTACCACTTTTCATTATGAGTTTGTTCTTTCATAAGTATTGCTATTTTTTTATTGTTTCATCGTCAACAGTACATTTTAGTTTGAAAAAGTCTATTGGATTTGTAGCCTCTGTGAACTCATTTGATGATACAATATACAAGTCACAATTAACAGATTCCTCATATGTTTCTTGAAAAAGCCCACAGTGTTGTCAAAATCATTTAGCTTCCTTTTCTAATTATTCACTTGCTCTTCAGTTATTACTTGTTTCCTAGCTGAATATGGTTTTGGAGGATATCGTTCTTCAGCTGTTACTGTTACTGGTACATTTTTCGATTTTGGCACATTCCAGGTACATTGCTTGTCCGTCACAGATATATTGTAGTGTCCAAAAAGAGCATGCACTTCTCTTATCATAATCAAGTCAGCATCAAACTGCATACTTTTCACATGATCGATTCCAGGGCATGCTTTAGCCTTCTTAATGATGATGATTATAGAGGATTATAGAGGATAGCTTCAAAACTTGTTTTGAAGCCATTCTATATCTGGAACAGTAGATGATGAGTTACTATATTTCAATTGAAAAAAAACATAACCTCAACAAACATAACAATTTTGAATTTTCTATTGACGGTTGATCACATGCAACCTGCTTCGAAAACGTTTAATCCTGAAATATCTTCGTATCTAGGGGTATCATTGATGCAACGAAATAGCTTGGAGACCGACTTAAACAACTAGCATCACCCTCAGAATTTCAGGGTGCGGTTTTAACAGGCAGGTCGTTTGGCAATCTTCGTTTCATTTGTGCATATTCGTACTCATCACTCATCATTCATTGTCGGAGGCCAGGGAATTTAATCAAGATTCGTGTGGTCTATTGAAATCTCCACGTTTGTATTTATTTTATTTGATCAACATTCATGGTCGGAAAAACATAAAGTTTTGTATTGTACCTATTGTTTGCTCAATTTCAGATTTATGTGGATAAGTTGTTTGGTAATATTCGTGTTGATGTGGGTTTTCTGCAACGTTTATGTATTTGGTAGGTAGTCGTAAGCGACTGGCGGATCCCCATCTCAGAGATGTTGAAAGTACGAGATTTTGAGACACTGAACATCTACTGCGATGTTCTGTTTATACATGAAATTTTTATAGAACAGTCAATGTCCGCCGCAGATGGCGATTTTCAGGATGTCCCTAGGATGTCACTGAAAAAAATTGTCCTGAGTTTTTTTGTTAGCCTTTTCATGGGCACAACCGAACATTCCCGGAAGGTTTTGCGCACATAAAATCGCTGTGAATAAAACCTCTTTAGAGATCACTTTCTGAAGCCTTTCGTCATTTATTTGGACATTTGAAGGTGATATGCTAGTCGTGAAGTTAGTTTCCTGCGAAAAATTGTTCCAAGTCTCCTGAAAATATGAGCAATAACTCATTCGATTTGGGATGCAATTCTGAGAAATATTTTTTTTGGTTTCTTTTGCTGACCAAAATTGCAATTGTTATTAACAAAAAACAAAAACAAAAAAAGGGTTCAGTTTATTGGAATCACTCAAAAACTATAAGCGATAGTGGAAATCGGAAAAAATATTCTTAAAGAGGGGAAAATTCCGAATAAAAACTCCACTCTGTCTCCGTTATTTATAATTCTAATTTAACGCTGAAAATAGGGGTCCGCACTACTCTGAAGAGAATACACCACATGAAATATTTTTTATAGTATAAATATCAATTTTTTTTTACAAATTATGGTGTTTTCAACACTTGAAAAAACAAGGTGCAATTAGAAAAAAAAATTAAATTGATTTTTCAAAAAGTTAGGCATTTGTTAATTAGTCCTTATTTTTCGGACCTTGGTTTTCATAAAAAACATCATAAATGTTTGAATAATCATTCTAAAAATGGTTTTCTCCTTGGAGCTTCTCATATATATATATATATATATATATATATATATATATATATGAAAAATTTTCGTAGACTATCGAGTATTGCATTACAACGAAATATGGTTAGATTTTATGGGACCTTTGACTTAGTCGAACTGTTTAGAGTCATGTTTAAGAACGGCGATTCAATCTTATCAGTTCCATTGGACGAAGATGATGATGGTTAGGATATGCAAACAGTATCGTATACAACCTAATCAATTAATCAAACAATTAAATTTGATTAGGTTGTATACGATACTGTTTGCATACATCACAATAATCCTCATCATCATCTTCTTCACCAACATGGAACTGAATCTGGAGATGTGAATCGCCGGATTCTAACATGGACTGGTAGCTCACATGGTAGAGCGTTCGACTAGAAATCGAAAGGTCCCAGGTTCGATTCCTGGCCGATCCACATTTTTATTTTTCAGTTTTAAGTTGTCATTTTCCTGTCTGAATGCCGAAAAAATTTGTTTATACATTTTTTATAAAAAAATTGATAGTTTGATATTGAGAAAAAAAGCTATTTTGTTGCCTAGAGAATATGATGATAAAAAAATCTCATTGTTCATAATCATTTTTTATATTTCCATTATTTAAATAATTATTTAGGAATATTTTTTTTTTGAAAATCATAATTGGGATTTCTCAATAAAATAACAAAAAATAAAAAATGTTTATCAAGTTATCAATTTGTTATAAACAAGCTTCAGATCTCTTTATAGTTTTTTCTGAAACAACTGAAAATTACAAAAACAACCATAAGCAACAGTCTCGATTTTTAAAATATTTTTATAGATTTTTCTAAAATTACGATATATAATATTTTTTATAGAAATACTTAAAAAAACAGATAATGAATGATTTCCCAAAAAAACTGTATATCTTGAGTATTTATTAACAAATATGTGATTAAACACCGCTAGAAAACATGATGAACTTGACATTATTTGAATAAATCCGTGTTTTTCATGAACAATCAATGTTAATGACTGAAACCAACATTTTTTGAATAATTCAAATACTAGCCTACAGAATCGTCTTGAAGTACAAAAGAGTTTAAAAGATTATAAGAAGTAGATACTGGAATGTTTTATAAACAAATGCATATAAACAGAAAACCATGACAGATACAGACTTGGTGAAAAGTTCATCAACTAATGCTCTATAAAATCATCCTGAATGTTGATAACTGTATCTTTAATGGGTCGAAAGTTATATACCGTAATTTTAGATAAACTAT
Organism: Gonioctena quinquepunctata; assembly: GCA_018342105.1. NCBI lineage: Eukaryota > Metazoa > Arthropoda > Insecta > Coleoptera > Chrysomelidae > Gonioctena > Gonioctena quinquepunctata. Next base: position 166,403 of record JAFIRS010001919.1, on the reverse strand, counting down.
AGAAAAAGTAAAAAAAAGTTTTCGACACTTTGCTGCAATTGGTTGTTTTTTTATTTTTGGTAGTTTCAGAAAAAATATGAGATTTGGAATTTGTTTATATCAAATTGTTAACTTGATAAAAAAAAAAATTTTCAATACATTTATTTTTAATTTTTGTTATTTTCTTGAGAAATGCCAATTATGATTTTGGAAGAAAAAAAAAACTAATTATTTATATAATGGAAATATAAAAAAAAACTATAATAAACAATAAACCAAGGTCCGAAAAATAATGACTAATCAACAAGTACCTAACTTGTTGAAAAACAAACCTATTTTTTATCCAACGAGACCTCGTTCTTTAAAGTGTTGAAAAAACACCATAATTTATAAAAAAAAATTAATTGATATTTAATACTATGAAAAAAATATTTTATGTGGTGTATTGTCTTCAGAGCCGTCGCGCGGAGCCCTATTTCCAGTGTTAAATTGAAATTATTATTAAAACCCTTTTTAAAAACAAGCATTTATTCAAATGCGCTAAAAAGTAAAAAACTAAATTGCTTTGGATATGCGACGTAGGTTATTCCGTGAGTTATAGGTTCGAGAGCTTGTCGCGCAAAGTATTCAGTTCGAATACTGAAGCGACAAGCTTTTGAATCTATAACTCACGGAATAACCTACCTCGCACATCCGAAGCAATTGCATTTTTTACTTAAAAAATTTTTTTTTTTTTAATAATCATTTTATTTTGAGCTTTTCAGTAAGAAGAAGAAGAAGAAGAAGAAGAAGAAGAAGAAGAAGAAGAAGAAGCAGAAGTATACTCCATTGTCCAAAGACTAATCTTATTGACAAAGCATTGAAAGAAAGAAAATAATATTTTGCATATCGGTATGCACAGCTTAATACATAAAAATATATAGCGTCATCCTTGAGATACAAATTCTTATAAGAACTAAAGTGTACAGTGTATAAGGACAAACGCAGACAAATAACTAAAACATGTTGCTTTTCTGAAATTCATGTAGAACCTGTCTGCATAAAACTCTTCCAAACTATAATAGGGTCTACCAGTGAGAAAATCTTTGAGTGCTCTCTTAAACTTGCACGTATTTCTTAACATCTTGATATGATTTGGTAGATGATCATACATTTTGCATCCATCATTAATTATTGAATCTTTGATAAGTGTTGAGGCGGGTATAGGCAGTCTAAGATCATCAGAATGCCGAGTGGAGTAGGTCAATGATACCGTTCTGAACTTGTCACTATGTTTGTTGATAAGACAAACCGTTTCCCGTATGAAAATAGGGAAAAATAGGGATTCTATGTTCAATAAATGAAGGTCTAAAGGATTCATGTCGATTAGCCTTGGTAAGGTATCGTATGGCACGTTTTTGTAAAACAAAAACAGGTTGGGTTTTACAGGCAACTCCCCAGAATGGGATTCCATACCTCGAATGGGATTCAACCAATGAGAAGTACACTGTTTTCGCTGCGGAAAAACCTAATTCTTTTCTTGTCACTCTAACTGCATAGCAGCCAGAGGATAGCTTTTTGTTCAGAGTCTTGATATGTTCCTCAACTTCCAATTTGTGGTCAATCAGTACCCCAAGAAATTTCAAATGTGATTTATTCTCAATAAGACGATCATTTTGTGTTAAATCATCAAGAGTGCATCGAAAACTTATGATATTGGTTTTGGTTATATTGAAGGATAATTGATTCGAATCACACCAATTTTTAATTTTTTTGATATCTGAACAAATACTTTTTTGCAATTCAGCAGCGTTTTTGCTATGCCACAATATCGTAGTATCACCTGCAAATAATGTAAAATTTACTTTCGTGTTAATAGTTGGTAAGTCGTTTATATATAACAGGAAGAGCATCGGACCAAGCACCGACCTTGTGGTAATCCGCATTTTATGTCAGCCGCAGCTGAGGATGCTGTTGTTTTGACAATTTGACTTCTGCCTCTTAGGTAAGATGCGAACCATTTATGTGTGATTCCAGTTATTCCGTAATGTTGCAGTTTTCGCAGCAGTATGTCATGATTCACACAGTCGAAGGCCTTAGATAAATCACAAAATACTGCCGTGGCCACCTCACGCTGGTTGATATTTGTGTAAACTTCATACGAGAATGAAAGTATGGCATCATGAGTACTTTTTTTGCTTGGAATCCAAATTGCCTCTTACTTATCAGATCGTTTGATTCTAGAAATGTTGTTAAGCGTATTTTCACCAGTTTTTCTATGATTTTCGCTAGGGTAGGAATAACAGATATCGGACGAAAATTTTATAGATCCTCTAAATCACCCTTTTTGTGCAATGGGATTACCACTGAGGTTTTTAGAAAAGAGGGAAATATGCCATTCTCAAATGATGAGTTTATTGCGACTGCTAATGCATTCAACGCATTATCAGGGAGATTTTCGAATATTTTTATAGATATTCCGTCTATTCCACATGCATTTTTATTCTTGATAGATCCAATTATTTCTTTAAGTTCGCTGATATTTGTTTCATGTTATATAAAACTTCCAGATACATAGACATTTCCCAAATTTGTCAATGGATCGTAGAGAGTTTTTATAGTGCTTTTTAGTTTTCCGGCAATTGTGCAATAATATTCATTAAGTTCGTCTGGTGGTATTGGTGTATCTACTAGTTTCTTTGTTTGCTTTCCCCTGAAGTTGTTGATCATAGACCAAGTCTTTTTTGATTTATCATTTGCTTGTGAAATCCTATTATTATAGTGATTACTTTTGCATTATCGATAATTCTTCTATAAATATTACGATATTGTTTGACGTAGTTGTGAAAAAATTCTTGGTTTATTAATTTACGTACGTAGTTTAACGCACGTAGATTTTCAGAGGAGATCCTTATACCTTTTGTTAGCCACTGTTTTTTCTGCTTTACTCTAATCTCTCGCTGGGGAAATGATTCATTGAAGGTGGTGACTAGCTGATCATATAGAGCTTGAAATGAGCCTGTCGTGTTGAAGATATGATCCCAGTCAGTTTGTAGACACTTGTCGTAGAACTTATCGTAGTTTGTTGCATTGTACAGACGACCATATTTATATTTTTTATAGATATCACCTGATTCAATATTTACAGTTCACTGTATGGCTTCATGATCAGACAAACCCGGTGAAGCAACCAAACAAGAAATGAACTTATCATCTAGATTACTACATACATAGTCAATGGTAGATATACTATTATTCGTCATACGGGTGTGTGATTCAACATGCATTTTCAAGTTAAAGGACCCGAGTAGGTTGATTAGTGCCTGTAGTGTTGCATTTGATTCTGAATCTGTGAAATTGATGTTGAAGTCACCAGATAATATAATAGTTGCCTCAATCAGGTAACTCGTTCAGCAGTGATTCTAATTGGCTCAGGAAAATATTTACGTCTGATAATGGTGACCGATATAAACATAATACATACGTATTCAGTATCTTAGAATGCACAATTGAAAACTCAAAAATATTTTTTGTATATAGTGATTTTTTTTGTATATAGTGAATTTATAAAAAAATTCAAATTGTAATATCTTCTACATACTTTTCCACAAAAATGATTGTCCTACCATAAGATGATATTGTTCTGCAGCACTTTGATATAACTGTATAGTTCGGAATGAAAACTGGTTCATCGTGCTTCAGCCAGTGTTCATTCAATAAAACAATATTTGGGAAATATAAGTTTTCCAAGTATATATATATATAGCCCATCTGTTTTGTTCCTCAGCGATTGTAAATTCAGGAATATCGATGAGTGGTCATATTCACCTTTTTTTTCCAATAAGATTGATGCATTGGTTTGGTAAGGACTTGATTTTACTTGAGTTATTTGAGCTTTCAATCAACGTACTCTTTCCGCCTTCAGTTACATGACCAGTATAACCTGGGATAAAAGGGGGTATAAAAAATGTTTTTCTTGGCTTGTCGGTTGATGGCTTTTTTCAGGATGGCTTGGTCCATTCGGGATCTTGTTCTACTTTACTATGTTCAGCTCGTTTTGGAGGTTTTCGAAGGTATGTTCTTCATATTGCACTCTTGGGGGCTGCTGGTCTGCCATTATACCATATTCGTCAGTTTTTCCAGCGATCTTTCTTGCTATATCGATATGCTTCTGGGCAGAGTTCAAGATTGCCTTGCTCAAAAATAGCTTTTCTCTATTGTTTATATTTTTGCCATTTTGGTTATAGTTGGGTCTTCTCAAGTGGTTATTGCACTCAAAGACAGATATATTTTGTACGCCTTGATCTATGTATTTTTGTTGATGCATCGTCATTATGAGGCCTTCTTCCTGTAAGTTCTGAGCTATCTAGTTCTTCCATGAGGAGCCATCTGAAAATTAACTAGTCCGCCATCCTGGAGCTGCAATCTCAATTTTGAGAATTTCGACCAAAAATCAATAATCTTCGACTAAATTCATAATCTTCGACCCCAAAAACCCCGTCATACCAATTTTGAATAGAGAAGGCCCATTGTCACAAAACTTGTCTACCATCTGACCCGCCATCTTGAATTCCTGAATTTTGACAATAAATTCATAATCTCCGTCCCTGAAAACCTCTACATACCAATTTTGAATAGAATCGAACCATAATCACAGATATCGTCCGCAATCTTCGAGCCGCCATTTTTATTCTATGAATTTTGACAAATAAATCATAATCTTTGACTCCGAAAACCCATACATACCAATTTAGAATAGAATCGAACCATACTTACAAAACTTGTCCACCATCTTGAATTCATGAATTTTGACAAAAAATTCTAATAGAATCAGACCATAATCACAGAGATCGTTTGCCATCCTCGAGCCGCTCTTACAAGAATTCCATAATGCATTGTCACGGGAACTATGAACACCTGCCAAATTTCACGTTAATCGGGCAACTAGAAGGGGGTCAAATTTAACTTGCAAGATTTGATTACAGACAGACAGACACCGGGACAGGTGAAACTAAATAAAAGCTTGTAGAAAGAATCATACTGAAAAACCTTCAGAATAGAAAAGCATAAGTTTAATATTGTATAATTCTCTACTTACAAAATATACGAATTCACCTTATCTCATATATCGAATCTCCTATTTTTCTTAAGAATTTATATCTGAATTTGAACACGCAAACAGTCATGCATATCTGCATGGGGAAGGTTCGGTGAATAAGAACTAATCGAGTGTCTTTTAATGCAATTTGTATTTTTTCTTTCTTTGGCTCAATATTCAATATTTCGAAATGGAAATGAAATCAGTGTCCTTTAATCAAATGTCCAGTTCTGGGAAACTCGGTGATCATTATACTGGAGCATATACTTCTTTCTGAACTGAACAGTGAAAGTTGCATCAAAATTGGGTAACTACTGTGGACACTAGAAGGAAAGTCGTTTCAAATGGGTATCGAGCCCTCCTAAAAACCTTACCTATTGGTATTTTTTTAAAGAAGGTTACTTACTGACACCTAATTAAAAATGTATGCCAATACCCTTATTTTCAACGGAAGCAGATAAATTAAATTTTTTGAATTAAACATTCAATATCTACATAAAAATAATTTATTTTATTTTAATAAACATATAAATAATGTCTTATGGCGTGTAAAATCGATTCGTTTGGAAAAGTTCGTTAAGCTCCGCCTACTTGTGACGTCAGGACTTAGGGAGACCTAAGTACAAATCATATTTTGGAGACATTTGGGAACCAGAATTGAAATATCTATATGTTAGTGTAATTATTTATATTATATCAAGGCCAATTTGTACAAGCACATATTCAATTGATTTGTTCGAAATTATGAACAGGATGTTATGAAATCAGATGTGGAATCATCTGCGACGACTGAAAGATAAACTTTAGTCATATCTTCTATCGTTCAAGATAACCTCTTGGAGAGTATTCATGTTGAAAGGGAAAACATTCTCAATTGATAATCACCAGAATGATTTTTCTGAAAATTAAAAAATTCACGAAGTTATTTTTTGTAATATCTAACAGAAAACAACTACTTTCCCGGCTAAAGACACGCTGGACATTGAACTACATCTTATAGAAAGAACCCTAACTCTGAAAAAAATCTGAAATTGAAAATTTGCATTCAGATAGTTATTGATTTTCCATTCCGGTCTCAATTATGAGTCCTCAATTGAATCAAAGAAATAATCGAGTAATTTATTTGTATTCATCCATCTATGGAGCAGAAAGACAGATATATGGAAATTTAGATAGAAATTTGGATCGTTTTTTTACAGATGAATACTCATGCAATTTTCTGTTTCTATTGGAAATTGGAAAATTATTTACCCAACAAATAAACATTTCTTCACAGTTCTTCCGAATACACAAACAAGAGTATCTTACTCCTCCTGAGCAAGTACATAGATATTTTTTCAGAAACTCAACGAGTCAGCGTTGGGATTTAGCACCAAGAAAATATATATTTATATATATGTATACCAGGTGACACAGGATATCGGGCCACCCCTGCTAACTAAGTTGAAAAATTATTCGAACTGCAAGGAAACTCATGAACTAGTTGTAGATTTTTGAATTTATACAATTTGTTACCGCACTGAAATACAAAAATGATGTGTATTTTTTTTCCTTGATGTATGTTCTAGAGAGACCATTTGAAAAAAATGAATTTTTGATCAAAATGTGATGTGACTGAATTGATTAACTAGTGACACCAAAAAGAATTTTTCAGAAAAAAATAAGTTTTTCTGTTATTTGCGACTCATTGTGAATAGATTTCTTCCAAATCCCATTTATCCACGAGGTAAAATAAAAAACAGTTTTAATTTCGATTGTTTAAAAAAAAAGACATTTGATATGAGGTTTGGTTTTGTTTTTTGACCTGTTGAACTTGAATATGTGAAAATATACTGGGTGTTCCATTCGAAAAAACAAAGTTACTGGCATTTCCAGAAAAACCGGAAGTCCGCCATATTGGATTGTAATGTGATCAAATCCGAAATGGTTGCTTATATAACTGTACCAAATTTCAGAAAAATCCGTTCATGAATGCAGAAGTTACAGGGGTGGCCCGATATCCTGTGTCACCCGGTATATGTAAATTCTTTTGTTCATTCCAGATTGTTGATAGGAATATATTATCAGCTTGAACATATTAAAGATACCATTGAGGAGCTAATTCAGTTCGCATATGAACATATTAGTCAACACAGAAATGTCGTTCTTGTTACTAATTATATTATTTTTGAAAGTCTTTCACTCAAATGGAGATAACTTCGAGAATTTCTATAAATATGTAACAGGATATTTGAAATACACAGAGGAATACGTTCTACCGAAAAATAACGAACAATTATTCAAAACAAGCGACGCAACGATCAATGGTATGTACTTTATGAATATTAATAATTATCGATGCTTTATTTTTAATTGAATTAGATTTTGAAATTCCATTGAATTTAATTTGAATAATCGAAAAAGCAATACAAATTATGTTTAATTGAAGTTTCCATATCTAATATTATTTTTGTAAATACATCAGGAGCCCTCAATAATATTGAATCTTACAATTAGGGTACTACAAAAAAAGTCAACTGTACTGGAGATTCAACTGTACAATTTCTAGATAATGGGGCAATACGAAAGACATATGAATCTAATATGAATCAGGTAGTTTTCGAGAATAGTACAAAACAACGAAGGATATATTACCTGGACAACTATTTTGTCAATTTTGAATATTCTACCATATTCACCCTGTAATTAATTGTCTGCTCATAGTAGTCAATTATGCATTTTACCAGTAATGAGAGTTATACCTACGACAAAATTGAAATATTTGAGTAGGGAAGATTGGTTAGAAGTGTATTATTCTACATCATCACAAGACAAATATATAAATGTTCGAAACACTTTCTCATATTATCATAACATATCTTTTTCGGTATCTCCTAGAAAGCAACAATATGAAAAAGTGAACATGGATAAAGCCTTGACAGCTAAAAAAAAATTGACTTTTTTCTACATGCATTCTCCAAACAATATCCAATTATAGACAATGAAGATACTACACCGATTCCAAGAAAACATACAATCAAATCTTGACATCAGCCAGAAATCACACAATGACAATCAGAAGATATAACAAAAAAGTGTGTGTGTGTCAGTAGATTACCTGAAAAAATATTTTGTGAATGATGCCCACTAGAGCTGTTCAACATATGTTTCAAATTAATGTTAGTACCCAATTTCTATTAGAAAAACTGAAACTGAATTTTATGAATTCTTTGTTTTTTGTAACAACTACATCATATAACAGCAAAGTACTCAAAAACAAATGAAATAACTATAAAAAAACTTTTTAAGGACAAGCTTTTATTTGAGCCATGTACTAAGTATAAAATAAATTTAACTCATCGTTGACAATGATTTAATTATTTTTTGTTGAAATATTTGGTTTCAAAAAGCTTGTCGCGCGAAGTCTTCATAAAAGTAGGTACCAATTAATTTGATTGGGCAGTGATTAGTTGGTAAGTAAGAACTTGTCGTGGTATTCGATTTTTACAAAGTATTCATGAAAGTGGATACCAATTAATTCCATTGGACAAAGAATGGTTGGTAAGTAACAACTTGTCGAAGTATTAATTTTTTTACAATTCGCAAGACAAGCTTTTTTGAAACCAAATAATTAAACGAAAAATAATTAATTCATTTTCAGCGATGACTTGAATTTATTTTATACGTTTTAGTACACGGCTCAAATAAAAACTTGTCTTTGAAAAGTTTTTTGTTAGTTTCTTTATTTTTTACTTTTCAGTTAATCTGTTCATTTCTAATAGAGCATAGTTATTGGAAGGCTCTTGAATGTATATTGGACCACTCTGTATGTTACGTGGGCCACCTGTCCAAGTACGTCACTATGATGCGTTAATGCTACAAGATTCTGATTGGCTAGAGCTTATTAGTGCCTCCTATTCAGTTTACTCTCTTTGATCTCCGACCCCGAAAACCTTCACATATCAATTTTGAATCCAATCGGACCATAATTATAAATCTCCTCCGCCATCTTGGAGCCTCATTTTGTGTTTTTCTCTAACAAAAACTCCGTAATGAATTGTCACCGGAATTATGAACATTTGCCAAATTTCAAATTAATCGGACTACTAGAAGTCGGTCAAAATTCACTTGCAAACGAACGAACGAACGAACTAACAACTGAAACTAAATAAAATCTTGTAAAAAGACACAAGACATGTATGGAATATCTCCATTCATTCCGGAAAAAGGGTAAACTCTGTAATTATATGATTTAATAAATAGCTGTCTTTAGAATTGAAAATTGCAAAGGTTCTATCTGTATTTTCTAAAATATTAGAGAAAAAGTGTATGATGTTTCAATATCCTACTATGCAAATGTGATGTTTCATACCCTTCAATACAAAAAAAACAAACATCATTTCATTCAGATGCTCTCTTGACGACCTTACATTTAGTCATAACATATTGTTCGAGAAAAAGCCTCTAACTAAATTCCTAGGTATCCATATTGATAATAAGCTCAAATTCGACGGACATATCAAGCATATCTAAAGCAAAATTTCTGCTGGATGCTATGCACTGAGAGTAACTTCGTCCAATTTGGGATCTAAAATTGCCAAAACTGTATATTACGCCCTAATAGAGTCCCATTTACGTTATGGAATATCTTTTTGGGGAGTTAGCAACTCATCGGCACTTCAATCAGTCTTGGTACTGCAGAAACGTGCTTCAAGATACTTGCGTAATCTAAAACCCCGCGATTCTTGAAGAAACATATTTGTTGAAGAAAAAATACTAACAGTATTTGCGTTATTCATTCTGAAATCAGTTTGTCTCATATACAAGCATGTGTCTATGTTCGAGGCTTCAGGTAGTCATTACAACACCCATTCTCACATGTTGAAATTGCCAATTCCCTCATCAAACATGATCAGAGATTCGATTTACTACAACGGGGTTGAGATGTACAATCACCTCCCCTATTTTTTCTGTGAAGGGGTTTGTTGAAGAGAAGTACTTTTACATAACAGTCTATAATTTCTAACCGAACGTCAAACAAACAAAAATCAGGAGACTGGATTTGCTCAGAAAGGAATAAAAATTTCAAAAATGGTTTTCACTTCAGAAAAAAGCAGTGGCGTATCTCTTTCCTCTTCAAAATGATTCTGTGCAAATCCCGCACGTGTGTGTTCATATGAAGTTCTTTTCTCAACATGTTAGTAAGAAACCCTGTATATCCGAAAATGATGCAGTCCTCAAACTCTAGCATGGTGTATTGGGATTTTGTATTCACGAATATCGAATTTGTTATCATAAATATACACATTTGAAAAATGGAACTGGTGGTACCAATGCACCGAATTTCGTGATTTATGATGCGATTCGAATCGAGCCATGGGGGTTTTTGGAATTCGTTTTGCAAATTCTGGAAATGGCAATGGGGCGACTCAGCCCAAACTCAGTTATGGACATTATAAATTTCCAAATACTCAATTTTTTTGGTAGTTATAGTACCCCGGCAATCAGTTAGTGAATTTTTGAGGTACATCAAGTCATTTTTCATATTTTCATTTTGGGAAAAATACTTCTGAAAAATGAAGAACAATCCTTGGTTGAGTGCTGTGAGTTGTAGAAAATTGAGATATTCAGTTCGTTATCCAGATGGTCTCATGTGAACAAAACAAATAATTGTATTAGCATTAATCCTCTGACAGGATGCACAAAAGAAGATACCTCTTTTCGACGTACATTTTTGTATATTCGGAAAGACCTTTATTTGGAAACATGGTAGGCACAATCACAGCACCCAGACACCCGGAGAATATTTTTTTCCTTTCTTCGACGTCATTTGATAGCTGATGTACACAAATCAGGGCATACTTGTAATATATTTCAACTTTCATGGTTATAATTGGTATAATTACCTATCGTTATCACATCACAAACTTGGGAATGTTGAAAAATATTTCATCAAGCATTTAAATGTTTTTTGAGGCATGATAATTCATACAGCAATTCGAAACATTCCTAAAAATTCCGTACTAGGAATGATGATATCATGTCATTTTGTCATTCTGTTATTTAATCATATCGCATAGATAATTTGGAGAATTTTCCATTTTTCAGTCGGATGTTCTTAGAATGAAAAACATCCACACCACGATTATTCCAGATTGCTGGCATGAACAGAGTCAGACAGGATCATCTATTGTATTAAGAAAAAAACTCCAATCGATGACTGGAAACATTATTTGAATGGTTGATAAATCACTTTCTTGGTCCAACTTTTCAAAATTGTCCTTTGAAACTACTAAATTAAATTTATTTCCCGATATTTCTTGTACATAAAGTAGGTTCATTAATAATTTTTGCGAAAACGCTCTGCAGTATTTCTAGTCATTTCCGGAAGATTTTGAATGAAAAAATAGGTTTTTCAATGCCTCTGTTGCATTATTCAACATGACTCTATCGAAAGTCGGTATCAGTTTTCTTATTTTAAACGTAAACCAATTCTTTTGCAAATGGTTCGATTGGCCTTCCCATTCAATTCAATTCAATTTCATTGAATCCGTTTTCCTATTATACATTGGAGTGGACGTGTCAGTATAGGTATAAAATACTACGAATAACATATATAAAATACTACAAATTACAGGTATGAAATACAAATTACAATTGCGAGTTTGCAGGAGTATGAAATATCTCAACTTTAAAACAAAAAAATAATGAGGGGTGATTTTTTGTGAAAGGCATGGTTTGATTTTGTCACTAACAAGTCGTTTTCATGCCTTGTGTCATGTTTATGTGAATCAGAATTTTCATCAATTTATGTCGGATCCGATAAATATGGCTCAGTAATTCAAATAAATGAATAGAAGTTAGGGTAAGAATTTTTTTGTCTTTGAATACATCGCGACATGAAGTTTGGCAAGATAGGTCAATTATAAACCATAATATTCTTTTTTGCAAAACAAAAATCTTTTAAAATCATGCCCTTATCCCCATACAATAATACTATAGGCGATTGCAGAGTAAGAATATGAGTAATACACATTCAATAGGGTATCCATATCTAACATAGATTTCAGAACTCTCAATAAATAAAAACACTGTTTAAATTTTTTACATAGATAGAGATTTCTATCGAATAGTGTTCCGAGAAATTTCGCAGACATATATTTTGCATTTACGGTGTTATTCAACAATAGTGAGCAATCTGATGGTGATCTTTGCACTGTATGATATTCAGTATTAATCGTTTTCCCGACATTCATCATTACAATGACAACAATCCTCAAATTGGTTTAGTGTTTTTGAGAGCTTTTCAGAAAGCGCATTTTTTTAATGCTTTCGCGTCAGGGATATCGTTGATGAATATTAGGAAAATCAATGGCTTTGAGGGGTTCCAAGATCAATATTGAATTCATTTGAGAAAACATCATCAATTTTTACTATAATCTTGCGGTTCTCGAGGAAAGAGAGAAACCAATCATCAATATAGCTACGAATACCCATACTATCTAATTTTTCGGAACTAAAGGACCTTTCGACTGTGTGGAATGCCCTTGTTGAATCGAATAATACGGATACCACCAGTATCCAATTTATCATAAATGTGTTGAGTATAATCGGTCACACTGGTTTCAGTAAAGAAATCATTCCTGAAGCCGTGTTGATTATTTGTAATTATATTGAATGAGTTCAGAAATTCTTCAATTCTCTGAGCGACTTTTTCAATAATTTTGGAGAAAATACTAAGTAAGGAAATTGGTCGGTAGTTTTCGACTTTACTTGGATAATTTTTTTTGTAAAGTAAAATAAAAGAAGCTATTTTCAAACTTGAAGGGAATTTACCATGCATAATTGACAGATTTATAATGTGGGCCAGTATTGGCGAGATTATATCTTTGCATTGTTTTATAACTGATGCAGGAAATTCGTCAAGACCTGTGGATTTTTTTTTGGTAAGGAATCAATTACTTTAATGACATCTCCTTCATTAACGGGTCTGAAAAACATGGTTTTTATAGCGAAGTTACTTTTGGTACAGTCAGTACTCAGGTCATCACCAGAAAATCAAATAACTTCGCGTGAATGGCGGTAGATAGATATTCACCAAAAGCAGCAGCGTTTTTGAATGCATCAGTTATCACATTGTTATTTTATCATTTTTTTGTTTGCCCGTCGCATTATTTACTATGGACCAGAATGTTTTGTTTTTATTATCGATAATGTTTCTGTAATATATTTGTTTCTCCATTTTAATTTGTTTATTCACTTCTCTTTTCAAAAGTTTGTAATTTCTGTTCAAGTTTTCATCTGCTTCTCTTTTTCATAGCCAGCTAAGTTGAATAACTCTTTTCTCTTATCAATTAATTCCTTGAAAATAATTATTTTTCATTCAATTTTGCTTTGGTGTCGATTTTTTTGTTTTTCTTGGCAAACGCAGCATTAAAGAGCCAGGGGAAACCATTTGAGAAGTTTTCAAAAATATAATTGACGTCAATACTGATATTCATGTCAAAACTTGTTTTAGAAAGATATCTGAATTCATTTAGAGAACTTTCATTGAAATCTCGGAAAGAATGTATCTTGTGAATATAATTAATATGTTATATCTTTGGGTAAATTACATGCATATTCGTAATAATGATCAAAGAGTCCTGGATCGAAATTATATATTTTGAGAATATGTGGTGCGTTGGTAATTATGTAGTCTATAGATGAATAACTGGTATACAATGTGTTACTGAAAACTCTCGTAAATTCCGTGATCAACTGAGTTTGGACAACCTAGATCATGTTAACTTATATATTACAGTTTTTGACATATGTCGATTTGTCTGAAATAAATCACCACCCTAGTTGTTTACGAAATAGTTTATATTTCGCACACCGTTCAAAATTAGGAGACCAAGTTTTTGGAATAGCTAGCTGGGCCCCTTAAGAAACAATCTCACCTTTACGTGGTATGAGGTGAAGTGGACATTTGTATTACGTGTGGGCGGCAGCGATTTGACTAACAATGCTCTGGCAAACAGACCTAAATCCAAGCTGTGAGCGCCGCATAGCATCAGGGTCTCAAAAAAAAACCGTGCTGCAACGGATCCTTCAAAGAACAGGGCGAAACCTCGGAGTAATCAGTCTCAAGGCATGATTGGCTCGACTGTACACACGTTCCGATTTAAAACTTTCCGATATCAAGTGCTATCAGTTACAGTATATAAAGATATTATTTTTGATTTATTTTCAGATATTTTCATTTTTCATATTAAATACTCATTATTCACAAGGAGTTCCTTGCAGATTACGGAACCTATGATTTCATCATCATTGGAGGAGGATCTGCTGGCTCAGTCTTGGCGAGTCGACTTTCCGAGATCCCCGAATGGAGAGTGCTTCTACTGGAAGCGGGTGGCCTACAAAATGATTTCAGTGACATCCCAGGCTTCGCCCCCCTCTTGGCCAATACGCACATGAATTGGGGATATTTCACCACACCACAAACCAACTGCTGTCAAGGTAATGTTCTGAACTAGCCGACGAGGTCTGAAACCTAATGCTTACTCAAAAATGAATTAACAAAGCATAGGTTAGAGGTTTGGCGTGAATCTGAAAGTTTGCCTGTGACTTGCTTTGCCCCTACCTGATACATCCCTCTATTGTTGCAATCCATACTAGGACAAAGGATCTCCAAAGTTGGCTTAGGATGAAAACAATTCGAATTGCATTTGGACATTTATTTCCATGACTATTGTGCCTGCAGTGTTCCAAGCATAATTAATCGAATGAGCTTGTACAATAACTGAGTATTTCAGAATATGTGTTCACATCACGTTATTTTGGCATATTTGTGTATACTGTTTAAAAAAAAAAAATTAGAAAGGTAGATTTCTAAGATAAACCACCCATTAGGGATAAGGGTGGGTAGAGTGCTCAGATTATTGAGAGATGTGCTCTGGCAGAACATGTGAATAAATTTGACCACCAGAAGAATAACGATTACGATATATATATATATATATATATATATATATATATATATGTACTCTTGTTTTTATTTCTTGAATCCTTGGTATATTGTTACTAGGGTTTTATTGGGCTTTGGATTCTCAGTAAAAAGAAAGATGTTCAATAGATAGACGTTTCGTCCTCAGCTAGAGACTTTTTCAATTTATTCTGTAAATAATAGGGGCCATTTTTGATTCGTTTTTTGTAAATAATATACATAAATTATGGATATAACCAATTTGGTACGTACCTAGGCAGCATACATGGGGAAGTGAAGTGTTATATCCATAATTCATGTTTATTATTTACGAAAAAACAAATCAAAAATGACCTCCATTATTTACAGAATGAATTGAAGAAGTCCCTAGCTGAGGACGAAACGTCTTTCTGTTGAACGTCTTTCTTTTTACTAAGAATCCAAAGCCCAATAAACCGCTAGTAACAATATACCAAGGATTCAAGAAATTAAAACAAGAAAATATCAAGCAAGGGTGAAAAAATTGCTACAACCATGGAAACAACAACTTTCTACAAACGATGCCAACAAGAATATGGATACCAAACCGTTACCAAACTGAAAAAGATTTCAAACATGACATCAACCAAACAAAAAAAAACAGGAGAATATTTCTACTGAAATGCAAACATTTAAATCTAATTCCAAAATTCTTAGATTTCAACCTCAAAGATATCAAACCAAAAGGTACGTACCAGGCAAAAAATTCGAAAATTTCACCAACAATCATAAATTACAAATACTTAACTTACTGATCAAAGACACAACCATCACTATTGATAGTACTGAAACAGGTATTCACAACATACAACAGGAATTAATAACTGTTCTACCGATCCAATTGCTCAACGAATTATCCGAACTAGAAACAAAAAAATCAGAACGAATGTTTAACAAAATTAAACAAAACAATATTAAAAAGATTGCGAATCTTATTGATAAAAATATCCCCCAAAACAAAACCACTAACAACTCTAAAGGATCACGAATCTCTCCACAACTCAAATTCCCAAAGATATTGAAACTATCATAGCATATGGAGAAAAATTTGCCTTGCCAATAACAACAGAAAAACAAATAACTGTTACAGAATACCTAGCTAATATAGAAGCGACATTAAAAAATAATCTGAATGAATCTAACGATGAAATAAGAACACACTTAGTAAATGCCATGAGCAACCACAAAAATGAAATGAAAGGGGACAAATTTAGAAAACCAGCATTATTAAAAACCTCATCAAAGATTTGAAAAAAACTAAACAATTCATTGAAAACAACCCACATTTAACGATCCTCAAACCTGACAAAAGTAACCAAACTGTTATAATGGATAACACTGATTATGAAAAAAAAATGATACACCTATTAAACGACACTAAAACATACAAAAAATAAAAAAATTACCCTACCCACAAACACCAAAACCAAAACAATGGAATGATAAAACAATGATGTACAACTCTAACCCCCCAAAAATATACGGATTACCCAAGCTACATAAAAAAGACATTCCGTTAAGGCCTATAAAGTATACAATCCCCATTTTACAAAGTGTCAAAATTCTTATCCAACATCATATCAAACATCATCGGAAAAAACGAGTACTATATCAAAGACTCATTCTCTTGCAAAGAATTCACTGATGAAATCACAATTCCAGAAGACCACATACTCATCTCACTGGACGTTGTGTCCTTATATACGAATATTCCTAATGAAATGGTCAAAAGAATTATTAAAAAAAATGGGATAGCCTAAAAAGCCAGACTACCCTACATATGAATGAATTCATTGAAGACATTGAACTAACCCCATCTACAACTATTTTCAATATCAAAATATTTACTACCAACAAATCGACGGCTGCGCAATGGGCTCCCCCATTTCAAGCTCCATTGCCCAATTAATAATGGGAGAATTAGATGAAGACGTAATTTCAAAACTGAATTTCAGTTTAACATTCTATAAAAGATATGTAGATGACTGCATTATGGCCATCCCATCCACAAAACTAAATGAAATCACCAATGCGTTCAATTCATTCCACACGAAATTACAATTCACACCCGAAAAAGAATCCAATAACAGAATGAACTTCCTAGATATCACCCTAATCACAGAAAAAAACCACATTCTCACACAATGGTATACCAAAAGCACATTCAAATTACATATCAAATCACCCCCTAATACACAAAAAAGCGTAGTGGCTGGCATAACTGACAGAGCAATATTATTAATAACCCCAAACCTAAGAAAAGAATGTTTAGAAAAAGTAAGACACACTTATTAATAATAACTACCCCCTCAAATTATAAACAATATCATCCAACAAAGAACCCTTAAACACTACAACCACTCATCCATACCACCCAAAAAAAACATCGACTTAAGTAAAACAGTCATAATACCCTACATTCAAGGATTGGCTGAAAACATCAAAAATATCTTAATCAAATATAACTTCCAAGTCTGTTATAAAACACATAACCTCCTCAAACAAGTATACACCCCGCCTAAAAGTGAAACGCCAAAAATGAAGAAGTCTAACATAATATATAGCATTCCATGCAAAGATTGCAACAGTGAATATATCGGGATGACCTCACAACTCCTCAGCAACAGACTAAAAGGCCACAAATACATGACCAAATCCTCCACTGCCTTAATAAAACATAATAAACAAAATCATAACCCAAATTTTGGAAATACCAAAATATTAGACTACGAAACCTTGAAAAAAGAACCATCAAAGAAATGAACACATAAAAAAACAAAAATACGATGAATGACAGAACAGATATGACTAACCTAAGTCGAATCTACCACACAATTTTATAATTGCCTGTCAACACAAATCCAAGTATATGCCAAAAGCAATTTGCACACATTCCCCCCACAACAGCAAAGTCCCAAACCCAACATGATAGAACCCGACACATCACACTGTCAAATCAGTAACTTCCGGGCTGCTTTCCCATATGAGAACGGCAGAATATCAAAACCATGTATTTCAACATTTAAAAAACAAACAACGTATCACATAATGCGTGAACCACAACACTTCACTTCCCCATTCATGCTGCCTAGGTACGTACCAAATTGGTTATATCCATAATTTAGGTAATTATTTACGAAAAAAACAAATCAAAAATGGCCTCCATTATTTACAGAATGAATTGAAAAAGTCCCCAGCTGAGGACGAAACGTCTTTCTTTTTACTAGAATCCAAAGCCCAATAAACCTAAATATATATATATATATATATATATATATATATATATATATATATATATATATATTTCTCACTAGTTCATTTCTTGAACCATTAACTTCGTCGCCTCGTCGGTGATGCCTGCTTACTAACTCGCTCACTTGTCTGGAACACCGTAGAAAAGTTGGCGATTTGTCTCTATTTTATAGATATTTTCATGGGCGATGCTCTTCTGAAATATCAACAATCGTTCCTGCTTTGGCAGTCTCTTCGAGACTAACCCGTCAAGTTCAGTCATCACACCCCTTCGTGGTCACTTTGGAGACCTGCAGAACATCACTTTCCAAAGACTCGTTCATCCAACGAACAGCGAGGCTTTGGAACTCATTGCCTAGGGAGGTGTTCCCCGAGGCATACAACCTCCAGAAATTTAAGAAGAACACCAACTCCTACCTTCTTTCCCTTGGTTCCCACGATGTTCTCTGAACATTACAGGATATCCCTTTTCGTGGGAACCAGAACATAAAAAAAAAAAAATTAAGAGGGGGGAGGGTTGTTTCTTGGGTTCTTTCTTTAGACAATTTATAGTTAATTAAATGAACTTTTCATTATAACGTTTTGCCATCATCAGATTTCTACAAAAAATATTTCTTTTCCATATGGGACATTGGCTATTTTGTGCATTTATTCTTACCTACAACACATATTCCGTTTTGAACGGGTTTTTTGTTTAGCACATTGTGCTGTTTGGAGGTGTTTTCTTTCTTTTTTACCATTCTAGTAAGAAATAACAATGTTTCGAAAGAAAATTGGTATCTTTTGTTCTTGTATGAGTCTATCGTATGGTTTGGAGTGAACTGAAATCGACATTTGTCAGTATTTCGACGTCTTCAAGATTGATGGTTTGTGAACATACACAAAAGAACAAACCATCAATAATCTTGAACACATCGACATACTGACAAATGTCAATTTCAGTTCACTCCGAACCATACGATCGACACATACAAGAACAAAAGTACCCAATTTGTTTCGAGACACTGGAATGGTAAAAAAAAAGAAAACACCTTCAAACAGCACTATGTGCTAAACAAAAAACCAGTTTGAAACGGAATATGTGTTGTAGGTGTAAATGCACAAAATAGCCAATGTCTCATATTGAAAAACATATTTTTTTGTAGAAATCTGATGAAGACTGGGGTCCTCCAGGCGAAACGTTATGATGAAAAGTTCATACAATAAACTATAGATAAGTCTCTATAAATTGTCTGAAAAACCATAACCCAAGAAACAACCCTCCCCACTCTTATATATATATATCTTTATATATATATATATATATCTTTATATATATATTTATCTTTATATATATATAACTCTTCTGTACGTGTGTATGTCACTAAACTCCTCCTAAACGGCTGGACCGATTTGAATGAATTTTTTTGTATGCGTTTTCCCAGTAGCATTTGCATCATCACATGTTGCTGTCAGCTCCACGTTCACATCGTTCATACTTCCAACTAGTATCAAATGAGCAAGGGCATCACTTTTCTTGTTTTTCGGAAAATTTTTTTCCGGTTTTGGAATTTTTTTCCCAATATCCAAAATCTCATAATGTCACAAAAGCAATTCAATTTGTCTTCGCCACTTCATCCAATTCGAAGCTCCTTCCAGTTCTTCAATCTGGGGTTTGAATTCCATTTCGAAAAATCTGTGTACCTTTTGAACTGAAAAAACTGTGCAACTTGGCTCTTCACTCCGTTCAGTTATCTTCCACAGTACTCAGCAATGTCTGGGCCTATAACCTGTTGAAGACGGAGACTTTTGATGTACAACACAGTGGTGAACAACACGAGTTTATTCAGTTCGCAAAACAGAATAGCTCGATATTTTATAATCTGATAATGACAACCATAAACTCAAAACTGTCAGAATAATTTCCATAAGATTATATACCGAGAGTTCATTAGCAATTGACTTTATTTTTACAAAAATCAACAATTCCTTGAGCTTTACCTTCGAACTTACCCCAACTTTGATACTTCACGCCGCCGCTTGTTCCAGGCCCATCTGATAATAATTCGTGTTTCCTGATGATTTTGTATTCCTCGATAGTTGTTTTCGTTCGGCGATTTCCCTGAACTCAACCAAGTGTTTCGTTTTTTTTTTGTTTCAACTACTATGCATCACAGTTATTTCCATAAGAATTGAATAATAATTCACTCAGTGGAGCAAGAAAAAAACAGATTTTTCCAAAGTCACCTTCAAGTATCGGGGATATTTCATTTTGCAAATCAAGACAATGCGCTGCAAGTATTTTATGGGACTAATATTACCTGTTTGTATATCTCGGCCCTTGTTCGAATTTGGTTATTCCGTGAATTCAAACACCGGTTGAAAATTGTTATTGAGCTGAATACGCAATTCGAATTGAATTAATATTTGTCGCAATTGTTTTCATTCGGCGATTTCCCTGAATTCAAATAACTGATAACACAATTTAACAACATTCGTGCGACCAATTACCAAATTATTCTGAATAGTTCCCCACTATAAAACACCTGCGAGAGCTAAAATAATAATTACATTCGGAAAAAATGAATACTTGTTCTGGAGAAAAATATTTACACTTCTTTAAATTTATTGGTCGAAAGATATTGTAAAGAATTAACTTTGAGCACCACCAAATTGCTGGGACTTTCAATAATATAATGAACTTCAACTCGAGGGCAGTTGATATGAAATTCATGAATATCAAAATATTTACACTTTACCAAAAGACCCCGCGAAGTCCTTATGAAAGTGGCTCTTGGCTAAATTCGCTGAAACTTTGCAAAAAAATAGTATTCGGTATGCTGATCAAAAGTCTCAATGGGCACAACCCTCCATTTTCAACCCCAGACCCCCAACAGCCCCCCAAAGCCCCCAAAGTACACTTTCCGGTGTGTTGATGCATAACAGTTTCAATTCATCTTCAAAGCGTTTCCTTCCACTGCCCACCCATTTCTCCAACCGAATCCTACATTCTACCCTCACCCCCACCCAACCCTTCATTAACGCCCCATTACACACTTTCAAGGTTAGAGATTCTTCAATTGCTGCAAATCGTGTAATACCGAATATTGGTATCGGAATAATAGATGGGTAATTAAAACACATGCCGTACAGTAGTCAGGGAGGGATGTACTATAATGTAAATATACATTTTATATATATAATAAAAGATTGAAATAAAACAATTGAAGAATCTTCAAACTTAAAAGTGTGTAATGGGGCGTTAATGAAGGGTTATGCGGGGGTGAGGGTGAGGTGTGGTGAGGGTAGAATGTAGGATTCGGTTGGAGAAAGGGGTGGGCAGTGAGAGGACACGCTTTGAAGATGAATTGAAACTGATGCATTAAGTGTACTTTGGGGGCTTTGAGATTGAAGATGGAGGGTTGTGCCCATCAAGACTTTTGATCAGCATACCAAATACTATATTTCTGCAGAGTTTCAGCGAATTTAGCCGAGAGCCATTTTCCATAAGGATTTGCGGAGTCCTTTGTCAATTGGACAGAAAAACATCGTATGATTTACTTTGAACACAATCAAATTTATCACTTACGGATACCTCAAAGCTTCTGGGAAAAATTTTTACTTTCAATCTTTAGACGGTTAAATACTGATTACACCTCGGAAGTACAGCAGGAACAAGCCGTGGGGTTCTTGTCTCTGCCCACACAAGCCTTACGGGCACAAAGCAGGGACAATTAAGCTGTGCTAATTTCATCTTGCCTTTTACATGTTTCAAATCTACGACAAATTGGGATGAAAAACAAACTAACAAGGCACACTTTTTGTCCGTTAATCTGAGAACTCGACTCGAAGTCTGATTGACGATTTTCTGCTCGTCACAAAAAATACTAGGGTTTTTCCCATCGCGAATTTTTTTGTATTATATGGAAAAACACAGCTCTGTTTTATGCCGGATTTTCATATTACTTCCAGTAGCTTTGGGTTTTTGCATTCATTTTCTAAAGAAAGGAAGAGAACTTATTTCCAGACTGGAATTGATATTAACCCCAAATAGTCAGGGACGTACTAAAGTTATGTTAAATTTCCTTTAGCCGTTCTTAGTAACGGATCTGAAAAATGCCTACAATATCATATGATAAACACGAACATCATGTACTATTTTGATACTAGTGGGCTGAAATTTCCTTTGGAATTTTTTATCTTAGACAAATCAATAGAGATGTTTTCGTGACAAAAATACCTACCAGGTAATCGACTATGCCATCATACGGAAGACGGTCCGTAGTTATATGCTGTTGTTTCCTACTCTCAACTGTTATTGTTTAATTTGTTATAAACATTTAGAAGCATTTTTTGTTTTTGACTTGTTACTTGCAAACTAATCGAGCAATCTCAATATCTTCAATAGATCGGATCATTAATAAAAACCGGCAAAACCGAAAAAATTCTCAGTTTTTTTTTAAATTCAAAACTCCGCCGTTTTTCAAGTTTTGAAGCAGACGCTCCAGGGCCATAGTAGTGATTGATATGTTCTTCATGTGTGAAAAACTCAGGCACTGTTGGATTATTAGTTTGGCATAATTGCAATTTGATTTTTCTAATGCACTTCATTGCAGCAGACCTGGATGCGTCATATGTGGTCCGATTTCAATAGTTTTGGAAGATTTTGAGAGTTATAGTTAGACGAAATTACTATTCTCATTTTGCGTTGAAATGCTGCGAAATAGGTGAGAAATACTTGCAAACATGACCGAAAACCGGCGAGTGCATGGAAGCGGCTCAGGAGTGAAGGTAGAACAGCTTGCATCAATATACATACGCTTGTCCACGTCTGCTACTCTACCCCCACTACTCAGCCGCTTTCACGCACTCGCACATTTTCGGTTTGCAATTTGTCACTTTGAACTGACAATTGTCACTTCGAACTGACAATTGTCACTTCGAACTGACAATTGTCACTTTGAAGTGATAATTGTCACTCAAAAAGGACATTTGATGCCAACTGCTAAAATAATATTGTTTTTCAGTCAATTTGTGGGCATACTGCTCATCAACAAAAATGGCAACACAACATGTAAATAAGACTTCAGAGACTTATTCTGAGGAAACGCCATCAACAAACCCGTCCAGAGTATTGCAATCCTCATACCGAAGTGAAAATTGTTACTAGAAGTGACAATTGTCAGTTCAAAGTGACAATTGTCACTTTGAAGTGACGAGACAATTGTCAGTTCGAAGTGACAATTGTCACTTCAAAGTGACAATTATCAGTTCGAAGTGACAATTGTCAGTTCAAAGTGACAATCGTCACTTCAAAGTGACAATTCCTAATATTTAAAAAAATATTTTGTTGTCGGCCCTTATACGCCTTCGTATATTTAGCAGCATTTTAACGCTCAATGAGAATTTACATTTTGTGGTACTATACTTCTACTCTCGGAATCTTTTCGAAAAATCGGAATCGGACTACATATGACGCATCCAGGTATTGTGCCAAAACTAATGATGCAACAGCGCCAATTTTTCTCACATGAAGTACATATTAATCCCCACTATGTCATGAAAACCCTGCACTACAACTTGAAAAGAGGCGGAGTTATGAATTTTTTAAAAAAGCTGATTTTTTCAGGTTTTTTCTGTTTTTCTCCGTTCCCAATGATCTGATCGAGTCGCGTTAGGACTCAATTTCTTTGCATTCCAATTTTCTACAATTCGTCCATTGAGAGTATCGATATTGCTTATTGGTTTTCAAGTTGCAAGTCAAAAAAGATAATAAATTAAAAAAATTGCTTTTAAATGTTGATAACAAATTAAGCAATGGCAGTAGGGAGTAGGAAACATAACATGATATAACTACGAACCATCTTCCGTATGATAGCACAGTCGGTTTCCTGGTGATATTTTTGTCACAGCATCAATAGAGCAGAAAATCTCTATGGATTAGCCTATCTATTTTTGTTCAATATTCAGGTCTGTGAGAGAAAAATTTATGTTTTTGAGAATTTATGCTAATTTCCTAATATTTTCTGGTGAATGGATTCTAGCACTGAATGGTTCCCTTCCATTAGAATTTTTACTTTGAATTTAATTGGCTTGAACGAAAATTTCGGAGTGCTTGCTTGAAATTGAATATCCTGTGAGCTATTGAAAACTGCAGTATTTTAGGATTCTGCTCTGATAATTTATTTGTATTTTTCAGGCATGATGAATAGGCAATGCGTGTATCCACGAGGAAAAGTATTGGGTGGAACTGGAGGAATAAACTACATGGCGTATTCCCGAGGAAGCTATGCGGATTTTGATAACTGGAAGGAACTGGGCAATGAAGGTTGGTCGTACGAAGATGTTTTGCCTTATTTCAAAAAGTCTGAACATGCGGACATGCATAATTTCGACTGGGACTATCACGGAACGAAAGGACCACTTCATGTGAATATAACAGCCCCTCCTTCCATTTATGCAGAAGCCCTTGAAAAAGCGTTTGCAGCAAAAGGCTTGAATAAAATTGATTACAATAGCAGGAATCAATTGGGAATAGCTCGATTCCAGTATAATATCAACTACAACAAACGCGCTAGTGGATCACAGGCATTTCTCGATCCTATCAAGGAACACAGAAAGAAATTGAACATCACACTCAATGCATTTGTAACAAAAATTCTCCTTGAAGGCAACAGGACACATGGAGTGGAGTTCATCAAGAATGAAAAGAGGTACATGGCAAAATCAAAATTGGAGATAATTCTATCGGCGGGAGCTGTCAATAGCCCCCAACTCCTCCTGCTCTCTGGAATTGGACCGAAAAAAGAACTGGAAAAACTGGGGATCAGAGTCAGGAAAGACCTACCCAACGTTGGGAAAAATCTGAAGGATCACCCTCTATTTACCCAGTTGCATATCAGAACTAACTTGACAACTCCAAATCAGACTCTGGGAAATCTACTATGGAGATACTTGAAGGCAAAAACACCCCTTACTAACATAGCAGAATATACGGGATCCATCAGTATGGAGACTCCTGAAAAAAATGTCCCCGATATAGAGTTCGATGCAATTCCTCCAACTGGAGGAAACTCCAGCTCGATTAATCTTTTGAACCTCAATGAAGAGTACGGTATTGAACAGGGAAATTACAACACTGTCAATGATTTGATTTTTTATGTTATATTACTCTATCCCAAATCCCAGGGATCCATCAGTCTCTCATCTAATAGTGCTAGAGAATTCCCTAGGAATGACATTAACTTTTTTTCCGATCCTGGTGGGAAAGATATTGAAACGATGTACCAAGGTATCAGATTCGTTTTGAGCCTTACTAAAACTGAGGCCTTCAGGAAAATAAACGCTACATATATTGATATTTATCCTGGTTGTGAGAAACTGCGGGAAACCGGATCCGATAGGGACTTCTGGTACTGTGTTATCCGGCATATTACTTCTTCTGCGTACCATCCTACTGGAACCACTAGGATGGGTTCTTCACCCAAGGACTCGGTGGTGGATAAGAATTGCATGGTGCATCACATGGAAAACTTGAGGGTTGTAGATGCTGGAGTGATGCCCACAATTATTAGGGGTCATACCAATGCCGCCACTTACATGATCGCTGAGAAGATATCGGATGACATCAAAAAACACCATGATAAAAATCCACTCAAATATTGCGATTAGATGAAAGATAATGACTTCTGAGAGTTAAAACAAACGCATTTTGTGATTTTTTTTTACATTCGTAATTTTCAAAATTACCTTAAGAATCAGGTAGGTTTCAATGTCTGCTTCCCCAATAAATTTATTGATCTGTTCGCTGCTGATGACTTTTCATTTCTTCGCTTCATAACTAACGTTATTTCTTCTAAGAAATGCAATAAACTTCGAACACGTGGCAATGTTTACATTATTCTTTAACAAATTTCTGATTTTCGTACCAAATAAGCAAGAATTACGTCCTATGTAACAGTTTTGCATTTTTTTGTATCCATCCATTCCGTGAACAAATTATTCAATACCTAAACTTTGATTTTTCAGGTTATAATTGTGCTGTAGCAGATGCTTCGGCATTAAAAATTTCGTCAGGCACATTTTCAAACTGCCTATAGTGCTACTTTCCATCATTCATTGCAATAATCGCGACAAAAAATCATGCAAACTTTCAAAAAGCAAAATGTCAACGATTCTAATGACAAATTGTCTAAAGTGGTTATTTCGTTGCTATGGTAATGATTCACTGCATACTTCTAATGCATATCTACCAAGATTTTCATACTATCATTTGGCTATCAAGTACAATGAAAACAATATAATTTGTTACCCTCTTGAATAGGAATGGTGCCTATGAAGGTCCATCATCAGCTATAAACGAAGAGTAGTTTTTGGGGTAAGAGAAGAACATAGTAAAAAAGGTCAAAAACATTCGAGGAACGTTAAAAACCGTTCATGTTAGTTAAAATAAAAACAATAATGGTCATACAGTTGATCGCCGAGAGGTCGAATTGTGTTTTGATTAGACATTATCCGACATGTCTTTGATTTGCATTGTCTTTATTATTGTTTTTGGTTTTATTTCAACTAACATGAACGGATTTTACCATTCCTCAAACATTTTTAAACTTTTTTACTATGTTTTTCCAAACCCCATAATACTACTCTTCATTTTTGGCTGATGGTGGAACTTTATAGCTCCGAAACATCTACCATCCCTATTTACGAGGGTAATACACATTTAGTTGGATTTCACGGGAATCGGGACCAGGGAGTGAAACCATTTTTTCATTGCTAATGTTTCGGAATCGTTTATTCCTTTTCCAAAGCTTTAAAATTAAGTTAATCCTGATTATGAAGTCAACTACAGACAATTGTTGCGAGGTGGTGATCGAAACAAATTCCTGTCGGTAAAATACACATTGGAACAAAATACACATTACAAACTTCAGAATTAACGTAAAACAAGCACAGACACATTAAAATACAGACGTTATTGACCATACACTAACGTAGGTCTATATTTTAATGTGTCTGTGCTTGTAACTTGTAACTTAATTTTGAAGCTTTGGAAAAGGAATAAACGATTCCGAAACGTTAGCAATAAAAAATAATTTTACTCCCTGGTCCCGATTCCCGTGAAATCCAACTAAATTTGAACTTGTCGGACGATAAATCATTTTGTAATGAACATTGTGGGGTATGACGAGTTTTCTTGGAACATTCCATTCCACTCCACTTCGAAATACGATGGACTTTTTTCACAAATAACGATATAATTCTTCCCGGCCTATCCGGGACATACGTACTCCCCGGACTAGGCCGGAAAAGTGCTACTTCCTTGAAGACAAAGCAAATGGGAAGTCGGTACTTTGTAGAAGGTTGAAGAAAAAAAAATTGAAGAACCCTAGAGATGCTTTGAGTCTAACTATCATTGAAATTTGTTCATGTTTTCGATGACAAAGATCGTCACGTAAACGACAAGATTCACTAAGCAATGTGAAATATTATTTCTGTCAGTTCGGAGACAATTAAATAATAAAATAATAATCATCTTCATTAAAAAAAATATTTAAGCAAAATATCATTTTATATATATATATATATATATATATATATATATATATATATTTATATTTATGCCAGTTGAAGGTTTAAAAGGAAAAAACTAACAAAAAAAATATAATTACTAAATAGTTATTAGTTCCAAGAGATTTTTTTGAATAACTTTTGAAGTTCTATTTATTTATAAGCCTTTGTATAATATGGATAGATAAAAATGTCAAAATAACATAACACAATCAATTTCATACACTGTCATAATGATCATAAACCATAATTGGAAAAAAGCCAACAAAAAAATCTAAATTTACAAAATTTTCAAGAATAAAAGGTGATCAACACATTTGTAATTTTGAAACATACAGTATATGAAATTGGAGTAACTAAAAGTAACCAATGGTAGAACAGCAAACGTCTTCATGATAATAGCCAATCAGAGAATAGATGGTCAGGTGTAAAATTGGAAATTGTGAAGGAATAGCAATTGGTTGATATCATAAGCAATTATTATTAGAATTTGTTAATAGTAATAAGTATGGAAGAATAGTTGGATATATAAATTGGGTAAGATAAACCTAAACAGTGAAATGTGACAATTTAGTGCGCGAATTCGAGAATTCAAATGGGAAAAACAGGAAGTGAAACTTGTATCGAGGCAACAACAAACAAAGCCAACGGGGAGATTGAAAATAAAATTAGAAGGGAATGGACGCAACATTTTGAGAGAACAAAAATTGAAAGAATTCCAACATTTGAAGAGCAAAACTAGTATTACCTTAATTATATATAATTTCCACGTCTCCAAAGCTGATTTCCGCATCTGTATGGTTCCTGATTTATGGTATTGGAGTTCCTGATAGCGCTTGTAGTGACAAGGTATCCAGTTTCAGGCCATATCTTGAAACACCGACATCTCCAACAGGTATAAAAACTTTAATAGTGCATTTTCGGTCCTGAACTATTTCACCAATAACATATTTCACATCTGAAGAACTTTATTTCACCTTTTTTTGAACAATAACAGAAAACTTTACTCTCACGGAAAAAGTGAGGTTCTGTTTATCTATCCATGATTTCAATTTTATGATAATCCGTGAATATTTGTATATTCTCACTAGTATGAGTTATTTCTCGTAGGCCAGGTATTTTAAGTCTTCCTGAATGAAGGAGATAATTGTTTTTGATATTTTGTTGTTTGTTCTTTCACAATGATCAACAAACATACCTACGACCATTGAATAACTTGAGTTTGACATATCAAGTAAGGGCTAAATTGCTTTGAACCGGCTATCTTGAGATGAGGGCGTACCAACTGTGCTAGCTGTGGTGGGAAGAGGAATAACAATTGTCAGCTACGTGACGAGAGAACAGTGACGTTCGTTGGCAATTATAATTACCACATACAAATTATTATACAAGAAAAAAAAACTATCTATATCATATAAATTTGGTTCACAAAGAATAACCAAAAATTATTAGCAATCTTATTATATAACAACAACTATTATTTTTCAATTCATCAAAACATAACAAAAGGCACCCAAAACGTGGGGCAAAAATATTACAATATTATATTTACAAAATTCATCATTACATTACAGGTGTCGCCCAACGCGGTGCAAAATATATTAATTATAATATTAATAAAAAATATATATATTTCCAAATTCTCATTACATAACATAAATGAAAAAATAAGAATAATAAGAGTAATAAAAATCAATGACATTTACAGGGCGAATAGAATTTTCGAAATAAAGCAAAGCAATACAAATAATGAAATAATAATAATAATGAATAGTAAAATGTTGAATATAAAAATAGGAAAGAATTTGAATAAATATAACGATCAAAAACAAGAAAAAGTTGAAATAATGAAAATGAAAATAGATGAAAATGTTAACATGAAATTTCTATTGAAAATTTGTGAAATAAAAATTATGCTTGCAGTTACAAAACAAGCAAGATTCCATAGAAGGAGAGACAAATAATTAAAATGAATATTTAGGAATTAATAAATTGTAGGTTAACAAATTTGATAGGCAAGATAAGGAATAAAAAATGGGAAAAA
This sequence comes from Gonioctena quinquepunctata, assembly GCA_018342105.1. Lineage (NCBI taxonomy): Eukaryota > Metazoa > Arthropoda > Insecta > Coleoptera > Chrysomelidae > Gonioctena > Gonioctena quinquepunctata. Next base: position 136,514 of record JAFIRS010001919.1, on the reverse strand, counting down.
GTTAAAAAAATATTTGATAGATAGTTAGGATTCCAGAAACATTTGAATAAAAGAAAATAAAATGAAAAACGAACATAAAGAAAAAAATACATCAATGAGAGAAAATATTAGAGGAAACAAAACAAAGTCTAAATAAAAAGTGTAGAAAGAAAAGAAAGATATTGAATAAAATTTCATACTGAAAAACAGAAAAGTTGATATAAAATTATTGGTACAGGTTAGTTAGATGAAGTAAAGTGAAAAACGATATAGATTATAAAGAAGGAAAAATATAGAAATGGATAATAAATAATGTGAATTTTGAAGAAAAATGAAAAGAAATAATGATAAAAATATTTTGTGTATAAAATGAATGTATGTGAGAAATGAAAGTGGGTATGATAATAATAATAATACTAAAGAAGTATATTATAATAAATATGATGATGATAAAGGTATAATGATAAATACAATGAAGGTATATTAATGAATTAAAAATATAATATGTTAATTATGTGTGAATAATGAAAAAGCGAAAGAGTATGTACACAAAATAAAGTAAATAAAATAAGAGATTCAAATTAATAAAATATCCAATTCAATATGAATATGAAGAACAACTGGAGGAAAAGATAGGAAAAATGATGAATCAGTATAATTGAAAGAGTACCAGTAATTGTAAAATTGATAATTGAAAATAATATCAGTATGAAATATAAAATGAAAGTAAGATAATCATAAAATATAAAATATCATATATGATAATATCATGAAAAGTTTTCTCTCTTGATCCGAAAAGAAGTCCAAGTCAAGTTTTTTCTGGAACCGAATATCGTAGTACTAGTAGTTGTAAATAATTGGTGTCGTTGTAGAACTTGTTTTTCTGGAGTCCAGCAAGTAGTTTTCTGGAAATAGAAAAAAGTATTAGTCAAAGTAAAGTTCAAAAATATAAAAAAAAGGAAATTGATATTCAAAATTTTCTAACCAGTAGAAAATTATTGAATATAAATTTAGGAATGTTGTTATGTTATGTTATGCCAGTTAAAGGTTTAAAGAAAACAACAAAAAAAATAATAATTACTAAATAGTTATTAGTTCCAAGAGATTTTTTTTGAATAACTTTTGAAGTTCTATTTATTTATAAGCCTTTGTATAATATGGATAGATAAAAATGTCAAAATAATATAACACAATCAATTTCATACACTGTCATAATGATCATAAACCATAATTGGAAAAAAGCCAACAAAAAAATCTAAATTTACAAAATTTTCAAGAATAAAAGGTGATCAACACATTTGTAATTTCGAAATATACAGTATATGAAATTGGAGATAACTAAAAGTAACAGCAAACGTCTTCATGATAATAGCCAATCAGAAAATAGATGGTCAGGTGTAAAAATTGGAAATTGTGAAGTAATAGGAATTGGTTGATATCATAAGCAATTATTATTAAAATTTGTAAATAGTAATAAGTATGGAAAAATAGTTGGATATATAAATTGAGTAAGATAAACCTAAACAGTGAAATGTGACAATTTAGTGCGCGAATTCGAAAATTCAAATGGGAAAAACAGGAAGTGAAACTTGTATCGAGGCAACAACAAACAAAGCCAACGGGGAGATTGAAAATAAAATTAGAAGGGAATGGACGCAACATTTTGAGAGAACAAAAATTGAAAGAATTCCAACATTTGAAGAGCAAAACTAGTATTACCTTAATTATATATCATTTCCACGTCTCCAAAGCTGATTTCCGCATCTGTATGGTTCCTGATTTATGGTATTGGAGTTCCTGATAGCGCTTGTAGTGACAAGGTATTCAGTTTCAGGGCATATCTTGAAACACCGACATCTCCAACAAGTATAAAAACTTTAATAGTGCATTTTCGGTCCTGAACTATTTCACCAATAACATATTTCACATCTGAAGAACTTTATTTCACCTTATTTTGAACAATAACAGAAAACTTTACTCTCACGGAAAAAGTGAGTTTCTGTTTATCTATCCATGATTTCAATTTTATGATTATCCGTGAATATTTGTATATTCCCACTAGTATAAGTTAGTTCTCGTAGGCCAGGTATTTTAAGTCTTCCTGAATAAAGGAGATAATTGTTTTTGATATTTTGTTGTTTGTTTTTTCACAATGATAAACAAACATACCTACGACCATTGAATAACTTGAGTTTGACATATCAAGTAAGGGCTAAATTGCTTTGAACCGGCTATCTTGAGATGAGGGCGTACCAACTGTGCTAGCTGTGGTGAGAAAAGGAATAACAATTGTCAGCTACGTGACGAGAGAACAGTGACGTTCGTTGGCAATTATTATTACCACATACAAATTATTATACAGGGCAAAAATATCTATCTATATCATATCAATTTGGCTCAAAGAATAACGAAAACTATTAGAAAAAAATTTTTAATTTTCATAACATAACAATTTGACACCCAAAACGTGGGGAAAATTATTACAATATTTTATATTTAAAAAATTCATCATTACATAACACGACATCGTGTTTTTCTTCTTCATAAAAAAAAAAAAATAACAATATATATGTTTATTTATATATGTATATATATATATATATATATACATATATATATATATATATATGTATATGTATATCTGTAACACATAGACCAGTGAGTTCCTACATGTGACCTGATCAAATCAGGGAATCTCACTGTGAATCAACCCCAAATTATAGGGGGTTAGTGAAGTGGGTCAAATATCCATAAGAAACCAATGCAATTCGGGTTGACCACCTGTATACCGGTTTCGGAGTTTTTGCCCCTCATCAGTAGAGGATATGTCATGCAGACAACAACTCATGTCTGCAAGCCAAAATTGACTGATCCAAATATATCTACTTCACCGCCATGTCTGAGGTGAGACTATCAGGCGGAGAAGTCCTACTGGTAGCGCCACCTCAGATCAAATGTATCTGCTTCACAGCAAGCATTTGCAACGTAACCTCAATAAAGAGGCTTTGCACGATTATTCATAAGATGTCATCTAACGTCCGTCGAAGCATTAGCCAGGAAAGTGGTTATTTTTTTATGGATATTTGACCCACTTCACTAACCCCCTATAATTTGGGGTTGATTCACAGTGAGATTCCCTGATTCAATCAGGACATCTTTGGGCACACATATATATATATATATATATGTATATATATATATATATATATATATATATATTTATATATATATATATATATATATATAATATATATTATTTATTATAATATATATATATATATATATATATATATATATATATATATATATATATATAAATAAAGAATATAAATTTTTTTGGGATAGGTCCAAATGAGACATTCTCCTTACGACATATTGTGGTGGTTTTCTATTAAAGTTTCGGCAGGAGACTCATGCCTTTCTCAAAATATTTTTGATCACTATAAAAATTGTTGTCGGTAGAAAAATCTCTTATCAAAATATAACAATTCAATCGCCTTCAAGGGCCAACAACCTACTCAACAACAATTCCAGCAAACTCAAATCTCAACTTCCAAAGAAGAAAAAGTCACACGTAGTATATGAAATTCCATGTAAAGATTGCACAAGTGAATACATAGGACAAACAATCCAATAATTGGCATCAAGGATCCAATTCAAGTACGACAAAAAAAATCAAACTGCCCTGTCCAAACATAAGACTCAGCTCAACCACAAGTTTAATCCCATAAGTACGACAAAAAAAAATCGAAGTGCTCTGTCCAAACATGAAACTCAGCTCAACCACAAGTTTATTTTGATGAGACAAAAATTTTAAAAACAGAATTACACAAACGTAAACGTGAAACCTACGAGGCCATTGAAATAAAAAAAATGCAAATTCAATTAATGACAAAAAATATACTAATTTGATCAACAAACTTTACTACAACCTGCTATCATCTTCTGAACACCACCTGTAAATCAAAAACACCCATGTACAAATCATAAGAATTATGTTTTACATCAAATCCATCACACAAAAACACATACCACGAGCCGACATCCGATAAGTTTGCTGGCCATTTCAATTCATGCAAATCCTCACAGCTGTTTGTTCGGTACCAGTCCCGTTTTCCTAACGACAACAATTTTATTGTGATCAAAAATATTTTGAGAAAGGCATGAGTCTCGTGCCGACAAAACCACCACAGTAATGGCAATGTCTTATAATCTCAAAGTCCTTTAGATTTCAAATTCCTCTGGAGCATCTGAGTAGGAAAGCTGTGTGATTCTCTGGGCTTCCGCTTCTGCACCTTCTGCGTCTGTGTTTTCAGTTGTGCAACTGTTCTCGATGTTGGTACCCATACCTTAATTCAGGGCAGCGATCAGGTCTTCACGATTGTGCAGATCTTTTGGAAGGGTCTATAACATTGTCGATATCTATACAAATGACCGAAATATTGTTTTTCATTTAAAATATTTTCATACTTCGGAAAAATTCCACTTTATTCGTTTTTAGATTCCACAATATCGAAATATCTTATTCGAAATATTTCTTGTTTCTGATTGCTAGCCGCGAAGCGAGCTAGAGGGTCGTTCGATAGGAAGGACCAATCAGGAGCCCGGAACGGCTATCGCCATACTTGATCCTAGGCCAAGTGCGGAGAAAACCTGAACCCGGACGACTACAGGCTAAGAGAGAGGGACAAACACACCCGACCAGTCTACCAGAACCAGCGACCACCATCGAGAGTAGCACTTCGCCGCATCAGGTGAGTAACCAATCTCAAACCAAACACGTTAGAAATCACAATCACCACACCCTACACTTACGTACCCATCGAGTACATCACTATGCACACACAGCACAAGTCAGGAATACACACATTATACGACATAAAGGGGTTTAAAGCACTCGGAGACTGACTTCATACCAAAAGAGATACGATTTCAATCTTGCAGACGTGCCAATTTTCAAGTTGTAGATGGCTCGGAAGTGAGCGGGGTGAATGGAAGAAGGATCTTATCTCTCGGTGGAAGCTACTACCCGTGGGCACTCAACCTTAAGGGGGGCATGGTGCGTTATACCACCTGGTGAACAGAAGGTGTAAACTTTCATTGGAAAACAAAGTCCTGATCTATGAAACGATGTTCAGGCCTGTCATTTTGTATGCCTCAGCCACCTGGGGCCGAAGCTGCAGAACGAGCATTCGAACGGGTGCATCCTGGAACGGGTGCAAAGGAAAGTTCTGCGGATGATAACGGACGCTCCGTGGTTCGTGCGAATCGATCGGATCCTCGAAGAATTGAATCTGCCTTCCATCATTTGAGATCGCAATCAGAAAATATTTGCTTGTGCAATAACCCACGAGAAACCTCTCATAAGGGAGGTCACTGATTGCAACATTACATTATCCCTCGTGTTTCATACGTCCTAGGTGCTCCTTTGAGTGATAGGCTACTTACCAATCCAAACTGGGTAGTGAAAGCTGCATCTTAAATAGAAATTATATCTTTTCAAAATTCCTTCTCGGTCATTTTTGATGAAAAGTCGTCATGAAAAGGGCCAGAGACTGGTCTCTAGTCCTTGTACATTGAAAATTCTAAATTCGTGAATGGATGTTGCCCACCTCTTTTAGTCCAAAAAGTAAGAGCCTTGGGGTAACACTTGTTATTAACTGTGATGGAAGATCATGAGAGGGACTAGACTTGATGTGGTACCCTCGTTCAGTTCGAGAAGTATAGGGTGATTACGAAGTGTAAAACGGATGAGTTCGATCCAGAGATTCGAAATAAAGTACAAAGTGATACAAAGCTGCTACAATGCAAAACAGAGAGCCAACATTTGGGCAAAAATACAAATGAGTTCCAAACAGTGGCAAACTACAGCAGAAGGAGGGGTTTATAACTCCAAATTAGAGGCCAAAAACTGACAGAAGGCAGACTTACGTGTCACCGGAAGTTGGCACAAGCAATAGGTTTGACGTCTTGGATAACTTGCAATTGAAGTGGTAAGAAAACCCTCCGAATAGCGATGTATTGATAATACGAAAACATCCAAGAAAGGTGCAAAAGCCCCACCAATCATAATTAGATAAGATAAAAGAACTGGTTAGCCATAAATCACCATGAAAAAGTATGACATAGGCGTTGAAGCACTGAATCAACATAAAGTGTCCTGCCATACTTTCTACAAGTCAGAAGCCAGAGTGGTCAGAGCAATATTCAAAGGAGTCTCAGAGGAGCTACCGGTCGAATCTATTGCGGAAGAATTGAAAGGAAAATGATTCAATCCACGAGTGATAGCCAGGTTCAAACACTCGTATGTCTAGTATACTGGTATAGTACTGTATAATTATGAAAAAATCAAATATGTAACTACCATTGAGAAGTTGAATACGAGCCACAACGCCGAAAAAAGTAGATAGGCCAATGCTACAACTGCCAGAGGTTTGGCCGCACTGTGACCAAACCTCATTATAGTCTGAATCAATGTGTGCAACTGATTCATGAATATTTTGACATTGAAATGAAAAGTATACCTGTGTATCATCTGCGTAGAAATTATGTTTGCACCAGTGTAGAGAACTAGGAAAGTTACCGGTGTACAGTGTGTATAGTAAAGGTCCCAAATTACTTTCTTGTGGCACTCCTGATTTCACTTGCAATATGAAACTAATTATCAATTTCAACAATTTGAATTCAATTTTCTAAATATGAAGACAACATAGCACGAGCTTTGTCATCAAATCCAGGAAAGGGCAAGCAGACATTGTGGTTTATCATATCAAACGTGTTTGAATGATCTAACAGAATAAAAATACAGATTTTTCCACGTCAAGATATCATCAACTGTAAAGTGCAGTGGCACAACTATACCCACTTCTGAAACACGATTGTCTCAACGGTAGAATGTGTCGGGATGATGTTTATGGATCTAAGATCATTTTGTTAACTGGGTTATTTATTCTTGGTGATGGGGAGATTCCAGCAGATTTTCACGATTGAGGAAAATAACTACATGCTTAACATTATTCATTTATGATGTGAGTGTTAAAGTGCATAATTGTTACACATTTCTGTTAAAATCAGTGCATAGGCTTTGGTTTTTATGTTGTTTATGATTCTTGTAATTTCAGCTTAGATGTACTCTCAAAGGCGATAGTACTATTCATGCAATTTTTACATTTGAATAGTATTGTTCAATAATATAATTAGATCGTTCATTGCATTGTCGTCAGTTGATCTATTAATGAAATTATCATTCAAAGCATTTAGATCTTTGGGTATTATTCTACATTTTGTAGTTGTAACAGTTTTTCATTTACTTTTTATAAGCTTTTATTTAGTTTCTCCTGTCCCAGTGTGTGTCTGTCCGTGTGTCTTTCTGTAATCAAATCTTGCAAGTTGAATTTGACCCACTTCTAATCGTCCGATTCGGGAGAATGTCTATGGATCTAAGATCATTGAAGTTAACTGGGTTATTTATTTTTGGTAATGAGGTGCTCTTGGCAGATTTTCACGATAAAGCAAAATAACTACTTGCTGAATATTCAATTATGATGTGAGTGATAAAATACATAGTTATGATCTACCTAATAACATAAGAAATGGGGCAATATACCTGTATGCAGATGACACTTCGATCATTCTTTCGAGTAAAACATAAGAAGAAATGAATAACCTCGTCAACTCAAGACTGGTGTTATAGAAATAGACTGATAATAAACCCGAGTGAAATAGTCTGTATGGAATTTACAAATTCATCTAGTGATGCTCGGCAGTGAGTAGGTGTAATTTTGAGTGCTCCTCCTAAACAATAAACAAACATCAAGAAATAGATTGAATAAAATTCTGAAAATTGGTATACTACATAATACAGGTATGTTATATCTACTGGTGAAATTATAATGAAAAAAATGGTGCTTACAAGAGAAATAATGGAAGAAATAAAAAATGCCATTAACAACGCTGTAAATAAAAGTCTCAAAGACCAAACATTTATAAAAACAATTGCTGATAGTGTATCCGAGGCGGTCGAAAAAACGATGGACAAAAAACTAACACAGCTAGAAGAAAATATAAATGATTTGAAACACGAGCTATATGAAATAAAAAAATTTCATGAATACAAATTGAACATACTGGGCGACACAATTGAGAGTATGAAGAATGAAAACGAGACCATGGAAAGGAAATGCGATTTTCTGGAACAAAAAGTCAAAAAGAAAAATATTAGAATATTTAATTATCAAGAAAAAGACAAAGAAGATAATAAATCCGATATAATTAACTCCTCAACACAAAGATGGACATAAACCTATCAAACAACGACATAGAACTGGAAGAAAACAAGAGGAAACGAAGAAGGCTAGAGGAATACTTGTGAGGTTCAAAAACTACGAAACCAGACAAGAGATTTATCATAATAAAAAAACACTAAAAGAAACTGGTATAATAATACGGGAAGATCTTACTAATCTGAGAGCCGATTTGCTATCCAAAGCAATTGAAAAAACTACCATAAAAGACGTCTGGACCGAAGCTGGCAAAATTTATGTCAAAAACAATAAGAAAATCTCCATCATAAGATCCAGAGAAGAATTCAAGAAAATCTTTGAAAACCAATCTATTTCATAAAGTATTAAATATAATCGGGAGCATTGCAAATATTTGTGAAATTTCTTATAGCATATAAATTCGCTTGTAATTTGTTAAATTCTTATTTTGAAAATTTTATTTTTATCTTCATTTTCTATACTCAAACTTCTGTTTTACTGAAACATGTTAGAATTTCTCGATATATTGGATGGCTGGGATGGAATAAAAACAAAAATTTACAGTGATATCAAAACTGCTATAGATGACATGGGAAATGGGGAGAAGCAGGGTAGAATAGGTATTGTTCACTTCAATATACGTAGCATTAGAAAGCACCTTGATGAACTCCTCATTTATCTTGGGACAAAAAGAGAATATATAGATATTGTGGTTTTATCTGAATCGTGGAATGTTCACCAGGTGAGTGACTATGAAATACCAAATTATACACTTTATCACAATCAGTCGAAATATAACCAAAATGATGGAGTAATTGTATATGTAAAAGACACAATTTCAACCAAAACAAAGATCTACGATTTTACTGAAACAAAATTATTACGAATAACTGTTAGAAATGAAACGGAAGAGTTTGGCATCACTGCATCTTACAGACCTCCATCTACAGATACACAGAAATATCTGGATGAACTGGAAAACTATATGTCAATTTACAAAAAAATAAAATCGAAGTCTTTATAGGCGATATAAATATTAATCTCCTGACAAAAACTCAAATGAAACGAATAAATACATAACTTATTAATTGAACATTGCTTTATCTCATATATAAATGAACCAACCAGAATAACTGAACAATCACAAAGTATCATAGATCACATTTTTGTAAAAAAACAAAACAGCATGCAAAATGTCCTCATTACCTCAGCAATAATTGAAACAGATCTATCAGACCACTACACTACTCTCTTAACAATAACACGAACACAAAAAAATAATAAGAAACAGGAAAGTGTAAAGATGTTTGAGAAAATTAACTTTGAAATTTTAAAATCATATTTGAATGAAGAAAAATGGGAAAATACTCTTACTTGTAATCAGCCTCAGACTGAACGACCATATAGCAGCATCCACGAAAGAATACCGTCCCAATAAAGTAAAAAATAAATTAAAACCATGGATCACAAACGGTCTCATAATATCAATGAAAAAAACGTGAATATTTAAAAAAGAAGTTAATTAGTAGATTATACACATGAATCAAAAAAAGAATATAACCTATACAGAAATAAATTAAATAAACTAATAAAATCGACAAAAAATCAATATTATAGAGAAAAATTAGAGATGTTAAATGGAAATTGTAAAAAACCGGAAATTAATAAATAGTTTCAAATAACCACAAGAGCAAAAAATCAATTGCAAATATAGATGTCAAAAACATGAAAGGAAAAATAATGATTGACAATTGTTCAAAAGCAAATGCATTTAATAAGTACTTCATAAATATTGGCAAAAATATGGCAAATCGAATTGACAATAGAAAAGAGCCTCCACCAAACTTTTTAAATGATTTCTCCGTAGGTCCCACAATATGTTTGAATCCTGTAACAAAAAATGAAATAATTGAGATAATTTCAAAACTGAAAAATAACTCATCTCCAGGACCAGATGAAATAGAAGTAGCAACCATAAAAAAAATCCACACTTATATTATTAAACCGCTAATACATATAATCAACTTGGCCTTCACAACAGGAATAGTACCAGAACATTGGAAACAATCAGCAGTCACTCCTGTATATAAAACAAGACCCAAAGATGAATTAGGTAATTACAGACCCATCTCTGTCATTAATAATTTTGCAAAATTTTTAGCAAGCCTGAAAAAGAGATTAGTTGAATTCCTTGATTTAATCAAGTGATTACTGAAAAACAGTTTTGATTCAGAAAAAACTGTAATACAGAAACAGCCATTCTTGATCTTACAAAAAAAATTATCGAAAACTTAGACGAATCAAATAAATGCCTAGCTGTCTTTCTTGATCTAGCAAAGGCTTTTGATACGGTATCACATGAAATATTATTAGACAGACTATACCATTATGGCATACGGGGACCATCTTTAGATATTTTGCGAAATTATTAACACACAGAAATCAAAGAGTCAAAATTGACAATACATTGAGCAAAACACTAGAAATCACAACTGGGGTACCACAGGGAACTGTATTAGGACCAGTACTGTTCATAATATATATTAACAGTATAACTCAAATAAAAAAAAATCTGGATATCTCATTTCATATGCTGACGATACAGCAATAGTATTCACAGGAGAAAAATGGTCTCAGGCCTACAACAATGCGGAAACAGGATTGAAGAGCATAGGCTTATGGCCGAATATAAACCTTTTCAGCTTAAATATAAAAAAAACTGAATTTATTTCCTTTAAAATTGATAGAAGAGATCAACCGCAAGAAAACACAATAAAGATACACTTTCCCAAATGTAAAATTGGAACATCCTGTACCTGCCCCAAAATTGATAAAGTGACCAAAATCAAATATCTTGGAATTATAATTGACCAGTATATGAAATGGGACGAACATACTCTTCACGTCACGAAAAGGCTTAGACAATTAACCTACAAATTTTTTACTTTAAGAGATATTTTGGATAGGAAAAATATGATTATATTATACCACTCAATGGCAGAATCGGTAATACAATATTGCATAACTGCTTGGGGTGGAATGTTTAACAATACTTTGCGTAGTCTTCAAGCTATACAAAACACGATAATAAAAATTATATTTAAAAAACAAAGATTATTCTCGAGTGGACAATTATATAAAGAAACAAACTTACTTAATGTGAGAAGTCTGTATGCATTTCACTGCCTTATATGGATATTCCATAAGAACCATTTATACGAGACAGATAAAACTACACATACTAGATTTGCAAAAAACCTTTGTCTTAACTTACCAAGTTTTAAGAAACATCATACACAAAGATGTATATTCTTTTACGGTCCTAAGCTGTTCAATATAGTGCCAGCTCGCCTCAGAACTGGTTTAAACGAAAACCATTACAAATCAAATATAAAACTTTTCATCAGTCAAAACCAAAACTCTATTATGAATATATTTCAAAATACCATAAATTATAACTAGATATCAACAAAAAAAAAAGTTTTTTTTCCATTATACAGATCCAATATTTTCGTTTCAATATACTCATTACTCATTAGCCATAGCATTGATAGAATATAATAAGTTAATATTACCAAGCCTCCAGGAAGAACAGGGATATATCACAATACAAGCATCCCATACGCTCAGGGTGTTATCTCTCTTATCCACAGATGTTATCTCTCTAAACCATAGATAATTTCATACTCCTACTGTATCAATATTTGAATTTGAATAAACTGAAAACTGAAACTGAATCTCGTAGCATGCATGATTTCATTTTTTTTTTTCGGAATGAATCCTTAGTATTAACGAGCTTAACAAAATTCTTGGGAACAATAATTGACTCACATTTCTTTTGGCGAGAACATATAGAGTTCACATCTAAGAAGCTGAATCAATTGTATTATCTCATTGAATCCCTAAGACTAAATTAAATACTAAATCACTGATATCAGTTTATTTTGCCAAGTTTCATTCAATTATTTACTACAACATTGCTGTCTGGGGTTTAGCTTGAAATAGACAGAATTTTCATAAAACAGAAATCATTGCTGTGACAGATCTTCAATGTAGATGACAAAACGTTATGTAGAGAGATTTTTCAACAAAATAAAATATTAACTATGCATGTATGTTTATTTTGAAAACATTAACGTTTATCCATGAAAATAGGAGGAAACTAGAATCGAGATCAGAAATCCAAAATTACCATACCAGGAATAACAATATGCTTACCACCCAAAAACACCATCATGCAAAATATGAAAAGTCTCCTATGTTTGTTGGTATCCGTCTCTATAAGATGTTGCCGAGCGATATTGAGACACTGTCATCTCAAGTTTTACAAAAATAGTTGAAACTATTCCTAACAGAAAAATGTTTTCACACAGTAAATGAATTCACAGTTTCACTTTCATTGTGACGAATTTATTTTAATATATTTTAATATGATAATTATTTTTTCATTTAACTTTTATCTATATCTTCATGTATGCGTCTGTTTCACAACATGTTCACATTTCATGCGCTACTGATATTCATATGTGTAAGTTCAACTGACCTGACATGTTAATGTGTTTTTTTTTTTTTTTTTTTTTTTTTTTAAACCCATTTACATAATGTGCCCAAAGGATGAATAAATCTATTCATCTATCTATCTGAGAATATTACATTTCTAATATAGTTAGTTTTTTTATGTTGTTTAGATTCTTAATTTCAGATTCATATGAACTTTCAAGGAAATTACTATTCATATTTTACAGAAAAATGTTCAATGAGATCCCTTGCGTTTCGTTATTGATCTATTGACGAATGATTATTAAACATTTTCTTTAGGTTCGTAACAGATTTCAATTATGATTAGGCTTTCACTTTATGGCGAATGGTAATGTTCTAATTTGTAACTCAGTGATACTAAACGAGAATATTTGAATCTTCTGAGAGGTTTGTCTCTCAACTTTTGCATTTATTCACAATTATCAGTGATACAGGGCAGGTTTGGTTGCTTCTTTCGGATATTGTATGACGTTGAAGGTGCATGAGCTCATTGAGAAGCACCTCTTCATTATCTATATGGTCAGTTTCAAAAATAAGATACCAAGGCATGGATTCAAGATCATCCCTGAGCTGATCTACAATAACTCTATCATAACAAAAAATTAAAACGACGAAATACGGAACTGAAGAGTAAAAAATAAAATAAACCTTCTAAGCCTCAATAACTGAATTCCTAAACTAATTTTGAGTCGGCGCCAAACAAACAAGCAAATGAATTAGGTAAGGCGTGAAATGATGGCATCGAGTTGGGCGGTGACATTCTGATAATTTTTTTGAAGTAATGATATTTGTTGATTGTTCGTTTGGCGCCGACTCAAAATCAGTTACTTACATTAGTTTAGGAGCTTAGTTATTGAGGCTAAGAAGGTTTATTTTCTTTTTTTCTTTTCAGTTCCGTATTTCGTCGGTTTAATTTTTTGTTAAAAAATTCCTATTTTTCAATTTTTCGTGGCTGAAATTTACTAATTATTAACTGCTTGTTTTTTGATTACTTCCAAAATACTTACTTACCCACCTTACTTCAACTATTACCAGTTAATTAGTATGATTATCTACTTTTACTGTTTGATGTAATATCAATTATTTTTTATGTTCTGGTTAGTTTATTTCATTACTTTGTATATAATTTCATACTCTCATAGAATATATTGATTGTGATAATGACACTAGCGATCTGTCATTGTCAACTACATATATGTGCCAATGTTCACAAGTGAAAAATCAATTATCCCCTATTTTTCTACCCGTAAGGGTAGATAATTCCATTCGAAATCCAAATATAATCAACTATGAGGTATACCTTATCTGGTGAAAAAAGAGTCATCCAAATCGAAGATCCCAGTACAAAGTTATAGCTGATAGAATCGGTTAACGGACCATAATTCAGAGGGTGAGTGATCAATATCCTTCATTTTGCTTCCCTTAGGGGTGGATTCCATCTTTTGAATTCAAATTGGACCAACTCCGAAGTACACCCTATCCACTGAAAGAATTATCGGAATCGGACGCCTCAGTAGAAAGTTATGCGTGATCATACATAAAAAAAAAAAAAAATATACGCGTCGACTAGAGAACCTCCTCCTTTTTGGTTTCGTCGTTTGAAAAGGCCTGGATTGTATTGTTTTTTTATAACTGTTCCCCCAAAATCAATTTTAAAATCACAATATATTGAACAATGATCGGAAATACAACTGTCCAGGACTCTTGCAGATCAGTTTACAGTTTCATAATTTGTTATAATCAGGTCAGTGAAAGAAATGCTTTCTCATATATTTGAATGTATAGCATTCTCCTCAATTTTTCAACTACATTTTCAGTTTTGCAGGTTCCATCTCAGATGCCGGTCTAGTAGGATGCCGAGATATTTAATTGACTTTCTTATTGGTATTTCATAACTATCTCCTACTTTTAGAGGTCCCAAGGTATGAGGATGAAGGTGAGTATCTAGTGTTAGTAAAATTCAGTGTTAATTTATTACCTCTGCAACATTTTTCTATTTTCAGGTGAACAGGTGAATACTCATGCATTTTTTGTTTCAAAACTCCTCTTAGCGAAACAAAATTATCATAAATCTGTTATTCTACGGAGTAATGTACGATTGACTCAACAAATCAATATGTTCTTCCACAGTTCTTCTGAATACTCTTCTATGAGACAAAAGTTGAAAAACAAGAGTTTCTTGCTCCTCCTGAGCCAAGTTCATATTTTTTTGACCTCGTTTCAGAAACTCAAAAAGTCAGCGTTGCGTTTAAGCACCAGTTTTTTCAATGTATTTAAAATTTCCACTTGCTTGAACGATCTTACTGATATGATTGATTGTCGTATCAGCTTGAACATTCCAAACTCTACTATTTAAGGAGCGAATGCATTTCGCATATGAATATACATATAAATTTATATTCACAACACAAATGTCGTTATTTCTACTAATTATATTATTTTTGAAAGTGTTTCACTCAAATGGGGATAACTTCGACAATTTTTACGGATATATGAACAAATATATGAAATACACAGAGGAATACGTTCTTCCGAAAAATAACGAGAAATTATTCCAAACAAGCGACGCAACTATCAATGGTATGTTCTTTCTGCACATTTATAGATTTTTAGATAGGGCTACTGTCATGATTTATTATCGATGCTTATTTTTCTATCGAATTGAATTTTGAAATTCGAATAAATTTAATTTGAATAATCAAAAAAGTAAAAATAATCCACGTGGCAGTATAGTATCAAATTATACTCATGCAGTATAGTTGGTGATAGTAGCAAAAGATGACCAGTATGAGTGACTGGAATTTAATTCGTTTTCTCAAGCTTCGACTTTTCCATAACCACGAATCACTTGTTTGGCTTTAGCACTCGAACTTTTCTTTTAATGTTGTTCATATCCCGCTCTCGAAGCATAACGAATCCTAAGACACCTTCTTTCCGTGAATCAAACTCCAGTTGAAATCTATTGCGAAGTGTTTGAGTGATTTTTGGACCTGACTTTTATTTTAACGCGCTATACAAGACCGTATTTTTTATGTCGTGCCACTATTGGCATCTCGAAAACGGTAAATTTTCCTCACAATGGATTTGATCTCGATTTGATTTCAAGGTGGAGTATTCAGTCGAGGTAGATTTACTTCAAATTTTATCTTCTCAACTTGACACAAATAACTTTTCAAATACAGAAAAAATTAAATGTATTCTGATAGTTAGAGAGCCGCGAGTTCTGAGACGCGATGACCCACATACGTCCTCCGTTTGGTGAGGTAAAAGTCCATCCCTTGAAAACCCCGAATTCCAATTACTTTTGAAATCGGGCAGGGGCCACTCCAGTACGAAGGAAAAATGTTGTTTATCTACTTTTTCGGCGATTTCTATTAATCTTCCGTTATGATAATTTTGTTAAGGAAGTGACTGGTAATCATCTGTGACTAGTGACCAAACGGAAGACGATTTGGTTGGGGCGCACTACTCAAAACCAATTTTTGAAAATTTCGGGCCCCAAAATCGATCATTGCAAAAATTCGACGTCTCCTATATGCTCAATTCTGTTTTCCTCCACTTTATTATGGTCTTTAAATCGGGAAAATCCGAGTGGAAGACTTTTTTAGTAGGGCCCGGCCTCAGGGTTGACCAAATAAACAAATTGAAGAACTCGCGGCACCAACTGAGTTGAAAAATAGAAAACTGCACTTGGGTTCAATCTTAACCTTCCAAATTTTGCATGGAGCTTCTCCAGGGACCAAAAAACCTAATTTTTGAAGGAAAGACTTTTTGGCAAACTTTTCACCCCTTCCTACCCCTTTGAATTTCCTATATTTTTTCTGTTTATTCTTGGTAATCTTTTTCGTTTGAAAATTTTTCTCATCGATAACTCAGTGTATAAAGCTCAATAAACTTACCTCAACTAGTAGTTAATGATAAAAGGAATACATTTTTGACACCGAAATAATTTTCGATAGTTTGTCGGTAAAAATTGTTTGTAACTTCATTTTTCTGATTTTGGTAAGAATTGTTTATAACTTCATTTATTTATGAACCGGTAACGAGCCTAAGAGCGTTTTCACACACACCGGCAAAACCGGTGCCGGTGCCGTGCCGGTGCTGGTACCGGTTCCGGACCGGACAACAGCGTATTTCACACAGCCCGGCATATCGGTGCCGTTATCTGTGTTAGTATACGTTGAACAGTGCAGGAATAAAGATGTGTGCTGTTACTGCTGTCAACAGACGTTATCTTCTAGGGTTATTGTATCTTAGGAGAAAATTCCGAAAAAGCAAATATAAAAGACAACACTGGGTACATCCCCTGTTGACTATGAGATACTTAGAAGGTTCCTTTTACACGCTCTATGAAAAACTAAGGGAGGATAACTTCAAATTCTTCAATTACTTCATACTAAAATAATACAGTAATAATTCTATGAACATTTATTTACTACAAAAGTCAAATATTTACAGTGAAAAGTAATCAAATCAAATCACAGCAACCGACAAATCAGAGACCGATCCGTCTTCCGATTGTCGAGATCCCCGCCGGCTGCATAAATCAGAATCGGCGGCCGTACCGGCAAATAGGTCGGACCGGGCTATGTGTGAAAATTATGATTTGATTACATTGCATTCGGTGCCAGCACCGTCACCGGCACCGGTTTTGCCGGTGTGTGTGGAAACGCTCTAACGCCGAAGAATTCACTTAGTGGCATTCATTCATGTCCCTAAGTTCATTTATGTGCTCTTCCTCGCTCAAATAGATTATTTGAGCCGGCGGGGGCGAACAGCCCTTATACAGGGGTTTGATAATATTTCTGGTATCAATAAATACTAGCTGAGGTAAGTTTATTGAACTTCATACACTGAATTATCGATGAGAAAAATTTTCAACGAAAAAGATTACCAGGAATATACAGAGAAAATAGAGGAAATTCAAAGGGTTGGGAAAAGGTGAAAAGTTGGCCAAAAAGTATTCCTTTTCAAATTTAGGTTTTCTGGCCCCTGAAGAAGCTTCATGCAAAATTTGGAAGCTGAAGTTTGAACCCAAGTGCAGTTTTCCAATTTTCAACTCAGCCGCTCCCGCGAGTTTCTCAATTTGTTTATTCGGTCAACCCTAAGGCCGGACCTTACTGAAAAAGTCTTCCACTCGGATTGTCCCGATTATAACGGAAGACATATAGAAATCGTCGAAAAAGTCGATTGACATTTTTTCTTCATACTGGAGTGGGCCCTGCCCGATTTCAAAAATATTTGGAATTTGGGGTTTTCGAGGGATGGACTTTCATCTCACCAAAAAAAAGACGTATAGCTTTCCATCGCGGTTTTAGACCCGCGGCTCTCTAACTATGCATTTCATTGTTCGGATCTTGATGATTGAATTTATGAACAAAAATGTAGTAAAAATACCAGGTAAGATTATGATAATAATCATATACTTTATTGTCAATGAGAATAAATCATGTGGACAAAGCTTGTGAAAAATAAATTTAAATGTAAATATAGAAAAATAAAATTTAAATATAAAATCACCTACGAAAAAGTAAAGTTAGAACATACACTATAAAGTTCATCGTCGAATTTTATATCAACATGGTTAATTGTGCAGTTATGTTCGAAAATATTATCAAAACTCATATAATACACATATAAACATATACATTTATGTAAAATATTACATAAATGAACAAATCTATTATACCAAACAAACAGACACATATATCCGAGCATGAATATAAACAAAAATCTTATATAACATATATTCAAAAATGCACATTTTGTCACGTGAATTTATCATTATAGAATTCTTGAAAATTTTAATAGGGTCTATCAGCCAGAAATGTTTATACTCTTATTATAAACTTTTTGTTGGTCAAATTTGCCTGTCTTATATCTGAGGGCAAGTGATTAAACATCTTGACCCCATTGGTATAAATAGAATCCCTGGCCAAATTTGTTAGAGGAATTGACAATTTCAACGCGGTGGAACGGGTGTTATAAGAATTGCACGAAGCCTCGAATAGGGACATATTTTTGTGAATGAGCCAAACCGATTCCAAATTGAACACAGCAATCACTGTTTAAAATATTTTCCTCAACGGATTTGTGTTTGCACAAATCACGAGGTTTAATCTTACACATATACCTGATAGATCGTTTCTGCAGTACTGATACAGTCAGAAGTACTGATGAATTGCATACTCCCCAAAACGGTATTCCATAACGTAGGTGAGATTCTAAGAGGGCGTGATATACCGTTCTGGCGGTTTTAATTTCCAAATTTATTGAAGTTACTCTCACTGCATAACATCCAGAAGAAATTTTACTTTTAAGATGCTTGATATGTTCAATAAATTTCAGCTTATTGTCAATGTGAATACCTAGAAATTTAGTTTGAGTCTCGTTCTTGATCACTAAGTTATCACCAATTGACAGGCCATCAAGAGCACATCTGAATGATATAATGTATGTTTTGGTGATATTGAATGATAACAAATTAGCATCACACCACTCCTTGATTTTTTCCATATCAGTAGATATTGTATTGTGTAAATCATTTGCGTTTATGTTGTTCCACAATATCGTAATATCATCAGCGAAAAGAGTGAATTTTCCAGAAATGCTCAAATTTGCAAGGTCATTGACATATAATAAGATTAAAATGGGTCCTAAAACTGATCTTTGTGGCACTCCACACATAATATCCTTTTTTCTGGAAGTCCTGTTGTTCTTACCATTTGATTCCTTCCTGAAAGGTAAGAATCAAACCAGTTGAGCGTCATTTCTCTGCAACCGTATTTGTAAATTCCTCTTAGCAAGATCTTATGATCAACGCAATCGAACGCCTTCGATAGATCACCAAAAGACCGCAGCAGCTACATTACCAGAATTCAACTTTGAATAAATATCATAAGGAAATGAAAAGATGGCATCGTACGTATATTTATTGTTTTGAAAACCAAACTGGCGTTTACTTTAAATATTGTGGCGTCTTAGGAAATCCGTCAGACGTATTTTCACAAGTTTTTTGATAACTTTGGCTATAGTTGGAATGAGGGAGATCAGGCGAAGATTTGCGGGATTATCCGAATCTCCACCTTTGTATAATGGAAGAACAACCGATGTTTTCAGAAAATCAGGAAAAATTCCTTTGTGGAATGAGGTGTTGATTAGAGACACAAATGTTTGCAGTGCATTACTTGGAAAATGTTGGATAATTTTTATGGAGATTCCATTATAACCAGTTGCGTTTCTATTCTTTATATTCCTCAGAATTTCTACTCATCCGTTAATATTTGTATCGTACAAAGTAAGGTTATCCTCAATCCTGACATCTTCAGATTCAATAAGGGATCGTAAGGAATCACTATATTCTCACTAAGGTTTTTTGCAATCGAACAATAATAATCATTGATTTTATCAGGACTAAGTGATATTCCCACATTTTTTTTTATTTTCCCGTAATATCACTGATAGCAGACCATGCTTCTTTCATTTTATTATTTGACTTACCGATTTGGTTATCATAATGGATTTCATATCTGAACTCAATAAGATAACTGTTGTTGAGGTGAATGCATATATGACACAGGTACTTCGCGTGAGAAATTTATTTAGAGAAAAATATATATTGAATGTTGAAAGACTGATACTGTCACTTAACTTACACTCACACACACAGAGTGTTATAAAGAACTGTAACTTCAACACCCTCTCTCAATTCTACATAACTTATTTTTTTCCACCATAGATATAAGTACATAATTCTTTCAAAAATTGAAATTTAAAAAATATTTCAAAACATCATATCAAAATCAAATTTTAACATATAAAAATCTGAAGACTTCATCATATATTATATGAGCATACATTCATTTTTTCAAATTCCAAAGTTCTGAAATTTAGTAATGCTTTAATCTCATTTCCCCCCTGATTTTCCGAATTCATTATCACTTATACCCTTGGTTAGTGTATCAGCAATCTGATCAGTTGATACATAAATCAATTTGAATTCACCTTGAGTAACCAAGTCCTTGACAAAGTGATATTTAACATGCATATGTTTGGTTCTTTTTGTCTTCAGAGTTGCTGCCATATAAATGCAAGATTGAGTATTCTCCATAACAGTTATTGGAAACAAAAATTCATTGAGAATTTCTTCAAGTTACTGGCCCAAAAGCAAACATTCGCACATTCATGATGCTAAAGCAATAAAATCAGCCTCACTAGTAGAAATAGCTACTAGCTTGCTTTTTAGAATTCCAATAAACGGTATTATTGTTCATTTTGATGGGAAATCCAGCCACACTTTTTCGATCATTAACATCTGATGCGAAATCAGAATCAGCATAGGAGAAAATCTCGACATTTGGTTTTCCACTTTTCTCAAAACACAAACCCACATTTTTTTGTCCTGACAAGTACCTAAAACAATTTTCAGTGCTTTCCTGAGGGAAATATTGTAACAACTTCGGAATCTTCCGAAATATGCAGTATAGAATCAAATATCAGGCCTCGTACCCAACATTAAATAAATTAAACTTCCAACAAAATACCTAAACTGGAACTAATGACTCAAATTAGTATTTTCAACTTTTGTCGAAGTTAACTTTGGTTGGATAGGCACCTTGGAAACTTTTGAAACTTCCATTTGAAAATTTTTCATCAACTTTTCAACAAGTACTTCTGAATCATTCTCACACAATTTCTGGTTCTTTCTATTTCAATTCTAAGGAAAACTAACTTATCATTATTTGGAGAAAAAATTACTTGAAATCATCAAAATTTCGTCATTTGCGTTCGATTTGCACTGTCCCGCAAAATTTAAACATTACACAGATTCTTCGATTACAATGTCACAATGGGAATCGACGTCAGACATAAAAGCAATTCACACGGATTATATAAACCATAACGTTCATCAGACGCTACATTGGCAGGCGACTGCTTACGCTCAGGGCACTGAGACCGGATATGTCCCAAGGCAACATTTAGGTCCCGTAGACTAACCTGACTGAATGTTCATAGATCTACCAGTTTTCTGAATCTGATTTCCAATCTGACTATCGTGAGAAATCGGATAAAAGCATCGCCTTGATCATTTGATTCTACTTTCTTCGATTTCTTCACACTTTCCTTTTCAGAAAGAAGTTTGCTTTCCTCAAAGTCCTCATTCACAACCCCCGGATTCGACGTCAACAAAATATCAATTGTAGTGAAAATACACTGATACTCATTCGGCATCAACGCTCTTTCACCTTCCACCTTTCCATAACGCTAATAAAACTGGGAAATACAGCACAATCCTTCACGAAAAATATTGGAGCATTATTACCGACCAAATCCCATATACCGTCCTCGGTGTGAAATGTTATGCCTTTGACATCTCTGATGGTATCTGGATAGCCCAGTTCACCAGCAATTCGGGAGAACCTGAAACAAACATTTGTAAATATGGTCGTTTTTGGTACTGACTAATCACTTAGGATGTTTTAGTTTTCAGTGGCCGGGCCCTTTGTATCGCTTTAATGGTGTTGAGGGGTTATATTAATAATTTCCAGTGGTGGTGGTGGTGAATCGAAGAAAGTCAAAGACAATATTTGGGAGAGAAAATTTATATTTTATGGATCGAAAATGGTCCCCGCCCTGGGCATAGGTGGTCATGTGGCATATCGTGGAAAACGTAGATTCACTCTATTTCCAACCATGAAAAAAATGTGAACTTCCTTCATTCCTATTCGTTCAATGTGCTAGATCAAATAAAAGTGAATGGCATGTAGTATCAAGTGAGACATCGTTGGAAAGTATTTAAGCAACGTGAAGTTCAAAATGAGGAAAATATCATTAAATCAGCCGAACAATATTTCTTTATTGAAAAAAGCAATTCACAATTTCTTGATTTTGTTCTATTTTCCTGGCTATCATTATTTGAAGTAGCCCACTGTGTTTGAAGAAATTTTTGTTCACATCAACTTCATGCCATAGAGCAGAAATATGTACAAAGTAAGATTTGAATTTTGTTGGAGTTATCGAATATCTTGTTCCTTGACCTCTTGGATGGAGTTCATTTTCATTTTCGAACCATTCATGGACAAATATATCAAAAATTACAGTTCATTAATGAGGAAAATAGTAACGTTTTCAGTGGAAGAGCATTATTGTCAAAAAAAATTACAATTTAAAACATCCTGATTATTTTTTTCTCACTTTGAGATTGCTCATTTTATGTATCGAATAATTCATTTTATATCAACTTTACGACTAGATGGATATTGCCAATAAGTGTACCTAGAAAATTAGAGGCACACTTTTAATTTTATATGAAACTGACTGTCCAACTAGCCACCAACGTTTTTGAGCTCCGATACCAATTTACCAAACTCAATAATGTAACTATTCAACGAGCTACCCCCCTCAAACGTCATGTTTCTCAGGCGTTTTTGGAAAGAAAGTTAGACCAACTCCCACGTACGTCGTCTGAAGCGTGTCCATGAATGCTTTAGCCGTTTTCTTTGTCTTGATCAACTCAAGCACCGAGTCAGCAACACATGGCACAATCAGGTCTCGCGCTTCCGCATCATCCATCTCGATTTTTTCAATGCTGCATCGTCTTCTGTTGGTGCATCTTGAGTAAGTACATTCCTACACGGAATCTCCAATTCTCGAACCCCGTTCCAACAAAAGGACGAATGTTTACCGCACCATGTCCACACGACACTATTGTGACTGTTCAGAACCCGAAACTTCATACGACTGATTTTTCTAAATTGATGACACTCAACTTACACATACAGAGTGTTATATAGAATTGTTACTTCAACATAAACTAGATTAGTTCAAAAAATTCAGATCGGTATTCGAAACAATAGAGTTGAAGGTGGCCCTCGAAGAACGAAACATCGTATTGACAATCAAAGCACCGCACACCAAAGCAGATTTGAAACAGAGAGAAAAGTTTTCTAAATACATTTGCATATTCCTGAAAATGGAGGCACTAGCGCTTAGAAATGAAAACTTGCCTTTTCGATTTTCCCCATATATTTTGAAAACGGCTCATGATATTTCCGATTTGGAAACATCATTTCCTTGTTCACTAAAATTGGCAACTTTTGTCTGATTCAACCAACTTCTTAGCATTTACCGTTTCGAAATTCCAATAGTGGTACGACATAAAAAATACGGACTGTATATTAGCATAACAAGATAAAATCTCTATGGGACAAATAAAGAAAAAAAAATATATATATATATATATATATATATATATATATATATATATATATATATATATATATATATATATATATATATATATATATATATATATATATATATATAAATATATATACATATATTGTTATGTTATGTTATGCCAGTTATAAGTTTTAAAAGGAAAAAAACCACAAAAAGAATATTACTAAATAGTTATTGGTTTCAAGAGATTGTTTTTACATAATTTTGGAAGTTCTATTTATTTGTAAGCCTATGTATGATATGGATAGATAAAAATGTCAAAATACTATAACACAATCAATTTCATACACTGTCATAATGATTATAACCCATAATTGGTAAAAAGACAACAAAAAGTCTAGATTTACAAAATTTTCATGAATAAAAAGTTATCAACGCATTTGAAACATACAGTATATGGAATTGTACATAACTAAAAGTAGCCAATGGTAGAACAGCAAACTTCTTGATGAGATTAGCCAATCAGGGAATAGATGGTCATATGAAAAATTGGAAATTGTGAGAGAATAGCAACGGGGTGGTGTCATAAGCAATTATTATTGAAATTTGTAAATAGTAATAAGAATGGAAAAATAGTTGTATATATAAATTATATAAGATGAACCCAAACAGTGAAATGTGACAATTTGGTGCGCGAATTCAAAAATTCAAATGAAAAAAGAGGAAGGATAATTCGTATCTAGGTGACAACAAACAAAGCCAAAAGGAGATATAAAATAAATTAAAAAGGAAGCACGCATCATTTTGGGAGAAAGAAAAACGAAATAATTCCAACATTTGAAGAACAAAACCAATATTACCTTAATGATACAACATATCCAAGTATCCAAAGCTGATTTCTGCATCTGTATGGTTCCTGATTTATGGTATTGGAGTTCCTGATAGAGCTTGGAGTGAGAAGGGATCCAGTTCCAGGGCATATCTTGAACACCGACATTTCTAGCAGGTATAAAAACTTTAATAGTGCACATCCGGTCCATGAACAATATCACAAATAACGTATCTCACATCTGAAGAACTTTATTTCACTTTATTTTGCACCATAACAGAAAACTTCACTCTCAAGGAAGAAGTGAGGTTGTGTCTATCTATCCATGATTTGATTTTATGATTATCCGTGAATATTTGTAGATTCACATTAGAATAAGTTATTTCTCGTAGGCCAGGTAAAGTTAAGTCTTCCTGAATAAAGGAAATGATTGCTTTTTGATACTTTGTTGTTTGTTTTCTACAATGATCAACAATCATACCTGTGACCATGAATAAATTGAGTTTTGACATATCAAGTAGTGGCCAAATTGCTTGAACCGGCTATCTGAGATAAGAGGTGTACCAACTGTGCTAGCTGTGGTGAGAAAAAAGATAACAATTGGCAGCAACGTTTTTTTTTTATGTTCTGGTTCCCACAAAAAGGGATATCCTGTAATGTTCAGAGAACATCGTGGGAACCAAGGGAAAGAAGGTAGGAGTTGGTGTTCTTCTTAAATTTCTGGAGGTTGTATGCCTCGGGGAACACCTCCCTAGGCAATGAGTTTCGAAGCCTCGCTGTTCGTTGGATGAACGAGTCTTTGGAAAGTGATGTTCTGCAGGTCTCCAAAGTGACCACGAAGGGGTGTGATGACTGAACTTGACGGGTTAATCTCGAAGAGACTGCCAAAGCAGGAACGATTGTTGATATTTCAGAAGAGCATCGCCCATGAAAATATCTATAAAATAGAGACAAATCGCCAACTTTTCTACGGTGTTCCAGACAAGTGAGCGAGTTTGTAAGCGAGGCATCACCGACGAGACGAATTGCCCTTTTTTGGACAGAATCCAATAGCCTCAGGATATGTTTAGGTGCCGCGCTCCAAATATGGGAACAGATTCCAGGACAGGTCGGATCTGTGCCTTATAGATCATAAGCAGCTGAGTGGGGGTGAAATAGCTCTTGGCACGAAACAAAAAACCAAGTTTTTGGGATGCACTTTTGGCAATGGACCTCACGTGATTTTCCCAGGAAAGGTTATTGCTGATAGTAATACCAAGCATCGATATGGATGACTTCAGTGACGTGACGAGAGAACAGTGACGTAGCTAGCAATTATTATAACATCATTGCAATATTATGCAGGGTGAAAATACTTATCCATATCATATCAATCTGGCTCACAAAGAATAGCAAAAATTATTAGCAATCTTATTATATATAAAATAATTGTTTGCAAATATCTAAACATAAATAATATATATATATATATATATATATATATATATATATATATATATATATATAAAAGATAGTAATATCGTGGGGACTCTTAAAAACAAAATGGAAGGAATTTAATGGACATAGCCCTCAGAGAAAAGTGCTAACCGTAGACACGTGTTTCGGGCTCTTGGCCCTCATCAGTACGGTGGAGAAGTGCAAGGATGAACAACACTTGGTAGAAAACGACAAATCAACGGAGTCAACAAACAGAAGCCAGCCGCTCATTTGTGATTTCGGTCAGAAGACCCTGAATTCCAGGTGGTGACGTTGGTTGTTGCCCTGAACAATGTTGTTGGTTGTTGCCCTGAAAAAATTAATAAAAATAAGAAGGGAATGATAATGAAATGATATAACCGAAAATTCAGTAACAGGCAATAAAATTCAGAACAGTCACAAATCTGATTCCAGCGGAAGATGCTCGTTTTGGTTGGTTTATACCTGGAAAGGCTGGTTCGTCCGTAGCTTGTCTCAGAAAAAGGTCACTCCATTGGTCCCAAATTGGTTACTTATAGATTAGGTGAGTACCTATGAGTGCTGTGATACCTTGATTTCGGAGTCGATCTTGGTTGTGATGTAGAGTGCTGGAATAGTTCCTAGGATTACCAGTGTATCGGCATCAGGTTGCATGGTTTCCATAAACGTATATTAGAAGTAGATATACATTTCTTGAAGCAGAAAGAGGGATATTGATTTAAAAAAATAACAACGATATTGTCGTTTCAGTTTAAACAGCCAAGGTGAAACCAATAATTTGGAAATGATTCAATGAGCAATACCTAAAAAAGATCCACTCATAAGATTTTCAATCATAAACTGAAATCAATATAGAAAAAAATGTTCCTTGATAAATTGTTGAATGTTCCATAAGAGTACTGAATAAAGTTAGTTAAACGTACTTAAAATTCTGCCAAATCCTCAAGATGAGAGGAGTAATAAAAATGAAACAGTGGGGGCCAAGCCCTGTTTTCAAGAAAGTATTTTTGGTAGCTTTCCAGAAAAAAATTGTGAGTAACTATTGATTGATTTCCAAAGTTATTTCCCAGAACAAAAATATGTAATAACTCCTATTTGAATGTGGTCAGCCCCTCCTGAAATAGAAGCCTGATGAATCTCCCAAATGGAGAAAGATAAGATATAGAGATAATTCTCACAACTGAAGACAGTTAAGATATATAGATGAATCTTCTGACTAAAGATAAAACATATAAACGTTGGCAAGTCCCCTTAGAACATATGCCCTTAACCTCTTCGATACGAGGAAACAGTGAATAGAAAATGAATTGACCTCTGGTAGACCTTCAAGATAAGAACCTCACTGAAAATTGATTCGAGTTGAACGGTACCAATAAAATTGAAAAAAATTGATTCGTTGAATTATTGCTTGAGGGACACAGAGGCAAAAACTGCTATGAAATTGAATACTATGTGACAAGTGAAGCCAGGTTATCAATTCTCTCAGGTTAATATTATTACAAATAAAAGTTTCTCTGGGAAATCGTCCTGGAAAGGTGGTACCTGGATATCACAGAATAGGTACCTTCAGCATCCAGTGTTTGTGAAACTCCTGATGATAATCATATATTGCCACAGTAAGGTAGGTAGAAAATGCTCCACTGGAATTTACCACTTATCAAGTGTCTGAAATTTGAATAAGCGTAAAAACTGTTTTCACAATTGAATATTGAATCTCTCGTCTAAAACAAGAATAAATATGCGTTCTATGTAAGTCTTTTAAGCATGCGCAATAACCCGAGTACAGAAAATACATTTCTAGAAGAAATAAAATACATTACCAAATTGAATTTATATGAACCAAATGAGAATCCGTAATATATGGAATATCCGACCCGACATTTTGATGCATTTATTAACGAAATGTCAAATGACAACCTTTAAAATTCATGGAAGAATTTATCTGAAAATTACCAGAAAATATGATTAGAAACCAAAAATACTTCAAAAGAAATTGCATTTGGAACAGATAGGTAGCTGGTAAATTAAACGTTGAACGATTTTGCGTGTAATATTTATAACCTCTAACCACATGTAGTATGATTATGCTAATTTCACAATTATAAGCTTTGGTAGGAATGATCAATTCAATGAAGGAGATAAAGATATACTACACCAATTATTAGCGATAGCGATTCTATTAGATCCCACCAGAAAATCATTCACTTCGACACTTTCACTTTCGTTCGAAGATCCAAATCAAGAGATCGAGGTTCACATCGATCTTTTGGCTCTAAGCCTCAAATTTCTTCAATATTCGCACATGCGGATTAACCATTTTTCGTCGCATCGTTATACATCCCAGTGACGTTATTCGCCCATGTCTATTGAGTCAGCACGGTCATATATCGATGGAGAAATGGGGTGAATTGAATAGAATTACTTTCAAATATACTGGTATGGATCTATGTATATATAAATATATATATATATATATATATATATATATATATATATATATATATATATATATATAAATAACTATGAATTTGAAATAAACTTTGTAGAAAGGATATTCCTTGAGGTTGCAGTCAAAATAATGGCCTATGAGAAAAGAAAAACTCTTTCTTATTTAGTCAAGCTTTCGAAAATGTTTATTTTCATTATCAAGACAAGCTGTGGAGAAAAAAGAAAACACAATTGTGAAATACGATTTTAAACAAATCTATAGAACTTACTAATATATATATTGTATTGTAGAGAAGTACGTTGAATGTTTGAAGAGTTGAAATGCCAATAAATAATAAAAACTGTTTTTTGGCGCCCATGTATTCAAAACGTATTCGTCCTGTGATTCAAATATATCTATTCTGGCGTTGAAACGATGACGTCATATATTAAACGATTCAAAACGTATTCATTGAGTTTTGAAACCAAGTCGAATTCAGTTTCAAAATATAATCCGTTGTTTTGTGATTTTCATAATTTATAACCCCAAATAAATTCCACTAATAATAGTGAGAGTTTTATTGTCTACCGACTTTCTAACAGGAAATTTTTCAATTCAGGTTTGATTATTGAATCGTATTCAAAGTTATGCATTCTTGCGGTTCGTGATAATAATGACGTCACGTAGAATCGTATTCAAATGCAAGATTAAATACGTTTTAACGCCAGAAAACACCTGAAATGTTCGTATTTGGTAGTCTGTGCTATGTTATTTTACAGTTTTTTTGAAGATTCTACCGTTTTTCTGAGACCTTATATAATATTAATCAATACCTTTGTTTTCAACATTACAAGCAATTGGAATAATTTAAAAATTTTTAGAAATGAAAATGTACGAATATATTTTGAGCACAAGCAGATAAAAAAATATTAAAAGTTCGAACATCCTGTATAAGAAATTCGATCTGATCACAACAGCCAATGAGATGCCAGGGGAGATCTTGATGCAAAATAAGGAAATTTGAAAATATGAAAAGCAGAAACGTCAAAAGAATTATTTTAACATGTCTTGTAGATAGTATGAAAGGTAGTTAGACATGTTTCGAACATAAAAACTGTCAAATAAGTGAAAATAATAAAAAATGCAACAAAAGGTGCAGGAAAATCGAAAATTCGAGAAGAAAACAGATGTTGTTGGTATCAAGGGAAAAGAATCAACAAGCTGAGCGAAGGAGCGAACAGAAGAATAACTTTGGAAGAACCAACTAAGAAAATTAAAATTGAAAAAAATCAATCAATTTTCGTTAGAAAAATAGTTACTTGCCGATCGATATAACAAGAAAATACCATGAAGAACAATAGCTGATGAAAGAGCCCAGAAGCAGAGCGAATCTAACCTTTTTTCATGGGAGATTTACCACTACGAGGCGAAGTCACAGTCGACAAAGGTGCAGCAGTTTCCAGGAACCGGAGAAAAACCGAAACACTGAACATTCTCATTACAAGAAGTCCCAGGTATTTTTTGAAATCATAGAACTTACCACAGTGCAATTAAAAACTGAAATTTCAAAGGATTTTGATAGAACTTTTCACGAATTACCAATTTGACCACATAACCTATAAAACTAGGTAAAATTTTACGTTTATTATCACACAATTTCACATTTGCTGTATATTTGGTTATTTATCGCAGACAAGGTGGTGGTAAGTTTTTCCTGAATAAAGGAAATTATTATTTTGATGAACTTCTGCATTATTTTCAATGTTTGATCAACAATAAATTGCTGTTTTCTGAAATTGACGTCAAGAAACCACTAGGAGGCTCCACAGTAGAACCGACCCCTGAGATTTCATAGGCGTACCGATTGAGTTAGCTGGGGTGAAGAAAATGAGGTAAAAGAAAAAGGTAAATTGCATAGCCGGAGATATTAAATATTCATATGGGTATTTATTCATCAATTCATATTGAATAGATTTTCAAAAGGGAAACTAGCTTGAAAATCTTGAAAATAGCAAAAATAATAGTGAAACAAAGTAAAACAAAACAATTAATAGTGGAACAAAAAAAATATTTTTTATTATGATGTCTGATTGTGGAAAGTAAATAAATAAAAATAAAAATATAAAATAAAAACGAACCGCAATCGACGCATAATAACAATATATATATATATATATATATATAAATATAATATAATATATATATATTTATATATATATATATATATATATTTATATATATATGTTATATGCAAGATAACTAGTGGCCATCCCAGGAGTATCAGGTTACCTTTCAGGAAACAGCTGACTTGCTATCTTCCCAGGGTCATCACGTCCGCTCTCAGAAACTGACTACAGATAATATTTCGCTGGTCTGAGCAGCGTCACCATTCTTGTAATATTATGAATAGCCCTGCGAGGCATCATTAGTCACTAGTTGTTTTCAGACACTCAGTCGAGTAGTTTTAATTGTTTGTTTTAATTGTTTCCAAATAAAGTCCAAAGGAGTCTACTATACTCCTTTTTGAAGTAGTAATTGTTTTCAAAAAGTTTTCAGTGAAAAGTGAGATATAACAATTGGCGCAGTCGCTGTAGGAATACGGAACGCGGAACACGGAAAACCTAACCGAAGGAGGTGGATCCCAATCCTTCAAAGGAAAAGAACCTGCACGAAGCTCATTGGACCCTTCAAGCAACAAAAAACACCAAAGGACCACGGAAGGACGGTCTCTTCAACGAAAGAAGAACACGCGAACGCTAACTTCCTTCGGAGCAACGCTTGTGAAGCCGGATTGCATCCTCCTCATGGACATTCTTTGGTAAGAAAATATTCAATTCATCCACTATGCCTACAACGCCTCCAAATACCACTCATTCCGTAGTATGACGGTGATCAAATATTTTCAAATACTTTCATCCATGCGTGTATCACTGCTTACCGTATGGCCATACAAGATCAAAGAACATTGGTAATCTTACACATCAAAAATGAATTGAAAGGGAAAGCGGCAGAATTAATAAGTTCTCGAAATCCCCAAACCTGGGATGAAATTAAGTTTCTTTTAAATCAATACTTTGGTGATACTCGTGATCCAACCTCATTGATACAATATATCCAAAGAATTCACCAACTACCTGGCGAATCACCTCTGCCTTTCATAAATTAAAAATAAAACCCAAAAAACATCCAAAGTTACTCTTGAAACCTACATTGAATAGCCTTTTGGCTGGTTCAGAACCTCAAATTGAACAACTTATTAGAGCAGGTAACCCTACGGACATACTTACTGCAACACAGAGAGTACGAAGGGAAATGCAATTGAATTATTTTCAACAGCAAAAATCTACATCGAATAGAAACTCAAATACGCATTCTAACCAACCGAGAAAAATGAATTCAAATCCCAATCAACAGAAATTTTGCTCTCACTGTAAACGTCAAGGCCATGTTTTAAATGAATGTCGTACAAGACAATCTCAACAACCGCAACAAAATTTCCAAAGGCCAAATTTTCCCCAACAAAATACGAACTTCCAACAGAATCCCAGATTCTATCAAAACTTCAGACCTAATCAACCAAATCAATCAAATCAACCAAATCAATCAAACAATCAGAATCAATCCCAATATAGACCATCGATAATTAGGCCAAATCCTAATTTCAATCAACAAAGGCCTTCAGCCATCCAACAAAACCCGAATTTTAACAAATTGGTTCTCAGCGAACTCACCACCCGAATACACGAAACCCCAGTGCTGATAATTATACCGATAATTATCAAGAATACCAATATTCCACTAACGATGATTACACAGATGATTATCAAGATTCCCAAATATTTCCGATCATACTAATGATCAGTATGATTTTGGATATTCGGAAACTCAACCGAATCAATACGAAAATTTTCAGGATTTTCCAATAGGCCCAATATCTTTCGATCCACCGATCAATCAATCGATAGATCCCACTTCAGAGCTCCAAGCCCAAGTGCAAGCCCTGAATATATCAGACAATCTCAACCCAAACTTGAACTTCCCCGAACAAATGTTACTATAACTCAATCACTCACAATCAATTCCAAAAACTAGTATTATATCATGGACGCAACCAATACCTATAAAATACTTATCGATACCGGTGCTGGTCTATCAATCTTCAAGCCAAAAACAGTTCAAAATTATTCTAATAGATCCCATGAAAATGTGGTGATACAAGGTATCACAGATCAAAAAATCATCATTTCTGAATCAGTAATGATACCCTTTTGTATAGGTAATCCCCATATAGTATTCATTTACAATTTAGATATAGATTTCGATGGTCTTCTAGGATCCGATTTCTTGGAACACTATCATTGTATTGTCGATTTGAAAAATAAGCAACTTATAACCGACTTCAAAACGATTTCCCTGATCAAAGTAACAGACTCTGAGAACCCCTCTGAAAATGTAGTTGAAACGTCCATGAACAACATACCGAATACAATTTCTATTGAACCCCGTATGGAACAGATTTTCAATCTAAAATGTAACCTACTGAACACCGAAGCTATACTGTTAGCCCAAGTGAGAGAAATGTTAGATTACCCAATGCATCAGTAAAAATCAATCATTAAGGAGAATTTCTCACCTCTGTGATTAATGCTAATGCAATGTCAAAAACTATCAATTTTTCCGATATAAAAATCGAACCAATTCAAAACTACTCTATTAATAATTTTAACGAAAATGAAAATTCTGACGCACAGACAGAAATTTTGAAATTCAAAATCAACTTCGTTTGGAACATCTGAACGGAGAAGAAACTGAACTCATTACAAACGTTTGTCTTGAATATTCGGATATATTTTATTAGAAAGTGATCGATTGACGTTCACCAATGAAATAAAACATTCTATTGATACTAAAGACGCAAAACCCGTATTCTGACCTCCTTGACCAACTTGGCAAATGCCAATATTTCACGACTTTGGATCTAGCCTCTGGTTTTCACCAGATAGAAATAGATACCAAAGACATTTCGAAAACTGCTTTCACAGTCGAGAATGGTCACTATGAATTCATTTGTATGCCATTCGGGCTGAAGAACGCTCCATCTACCTTCCAAAGATGGAAGGTAGAAATATTTTACTCGGCATCCAGAATGAGCGATGTCTAGTCTATATGGACGACATCATCATTCATTCCCCCACGATTCATGAACATATATCTCGTTTGAACGAAGTCTTCGAAAGACTCAGACAAGCAAATCTAAAGATACAGCCGGACAAGTGTGAATTCCTCAGGAAGGAAGTAGCCTATCTTGATCATCTCATTACCAAAGATGGAGTGAAACCAAATTCGAGCAAAGTCGACTGTATAATAAATTTCCCTGAACCAAAAAATCAGAAAGAGATTAAATCCTTCCTTGGATTGGCTGGTTATTATAGACGCCTTTATCCCAAATTTCGCTAAGATTTCAAAAGCACTCACGAAATTACTCCAAAAGAATACCCCATTCATTTTTGGAAACGAATGCCAAAATTCCTTTCAAGAATTGAAACAAACACTCATTTCGACACCCATTCTCATATGCCCTAATTTTGAAGAGACATTTCTGCTTACGACAGATGCGAGTGCATTTGCCATTGGTGCGGTGCTCTTCCAAGGCCCGATTGGTAAAGACTTACCAATCGCATATGCCTCAAGGACGCTCTGTTCTGCCGAATCCAAATATTCCACAATAGAACGGAAACTTTTAGCCATAGTATGGGCTGTCGAACATTTCAGGCCATACCTGTTTGGTAAAAAGTTCAAGCTAATCACTGATCATTGGCCCCTCACGTGGCTATTTTCTATTAAGGACCCTGGTAGCAGACTTGCCAGATGGCGCCTCAAACTTGAGGAGTACGATTACGAAATAATTTATGAACCAGGCAAGATAAACAAAAATGCCGATGCACTTTCCAGGATCAAGATTGATCCACCGGAAAGATGCTTCATTCTAAATTTGAAAAAAATGTCTCCCTGTACATTGATATTACCCGCAAACGAAGACTCTGACATTCAAACAATTAGCGACAGTGAAAAACAGCAAGAACCAAAACCAGAACTGAAAGAAGAACCACCTGACACAGAAAATATTTCTGAAACAGAGGAAACACAAGAAACATTTTCTGCCGAAAATATCGAACAAGAATTCCGAACTTCCATAAATTGATATCAAACAAAATCACTCCTTGACTACTCGAAGTTCAATACTCAACTGCCAATTACTTGACAGAGAAAACAAACACATTTTAATATTACCACAACAAAAGAACCTCAAAGATTTTCATTACAAAATCTTCGACGATATATTCGAACAGAATTATGACTTTAGGAATTTAAAAATCAATATCGTATCGAGTAAAACGATAAAAAATCTGAAATACTATATTGTCCTTCTACCATTCGACGTTGATACAGTAGTAGAACATTTATTTCTAACCCTGTATAGACATCAAAACGAAATCGATCACTCGAACACCTATTGCGTTGGGAATAACTTGGAACTCCCGATTCTTGAGATACTTTGTTTCATTTTCTCAGAAAAAGAAATTGAATTCAAGGTATGCCAAAATTTGATAACTTATCCAAACCCAGACCAAATTCCAATAATAATCGACCAATACCACAATGGAAAAAACAACGTTCATAGAGGAATCAATGAAACATTCGAAGAATAAAAGAAAAATACAATTTGTCCGGACTCACGAAAAGTATTGAGAATTGTATAAAAACATGCCAAATTTGTCAAGGAACTAAAATATGTAAAAAAAACCTCGACAACCCCCTCGTCATTACCGAAACCTCTAGAACACCATTCGGAATAATCAACATAGACATAGTAGAAATTCCAACGGAAAATTACGCACTGAGCATACGAGACGAACTGACGAAATTCACGCAAGTTTACACATTCGATGACAAAACCGCACGAAGTATAGTCAATACCCTACTTCTATACTTTCAACATTTTGGAACACCTGCGACTACGGCAGAGAATTTGACAATGCCACCCTTAGAGACCTTTGTGTTCTCTATGACATTAAACTCACATATTCCAGTGTGTATCACCCACAATCAAACGGTTCAGTCGAACGATTTCACGCAACCCTTCTCGAAATGATTCGGATACATATGGCCGAACATCCCAACGAACATCCATTCAATATCCTCCCATACGCATTTGCTATAATAACTCTGTGAATAAAACACATGGGTTTACTCCACACTAACTAGTCTTTGGTCACACAGCCAGTAGACCACCCGAAACTCTCTACAATCAAGAACAGCTAATCACCAAGTATATACAAGACCTAAATAATGAAATTTCTCACTTCTATAAAATTACCCGCGAACGTACCCTAAAACAAAAAGAAGAAGCCGAAGTCCATTTTGATCGCAACATAAAAAAGGAAACCCCAGAATATAAAGTCATGGACAAAGTATATGTCAAGGAATCCCAAATAAAGAATAAATTACACAACAAATTCAATGGTCCTTTCATAATAGAACAAATTCTCCTTAATTCCGCGATACTTCTGAATCTTCGAACCAATCAAAGATCAAAAGTTAACATGAAGATACCAAATCAAACCAATAAATAATACAATTGGCGTATATTACCATGAAAATGGAAATATCGTACTCACTAACGATGAATGGACGATATAAAAGAGGCCTGATCGACGGTATAGGAAGTTTATTCAAAACAATCACCGGCAATTTAGATGCCGGTGACGGCGAATACTATACCAACTGTATTAACGATGAACATCAATTGGAGAACTTATTGAAGAACCAAATTTCAGTAACCACATCAGTTATCCAAAATTTCAATACCACCATTCGTAAATTGCAAGTCGATGAGGAGACTTTCAATGACGATATTAAAATTATAGAAAATACTATCAATCGATGGAGCGATAGAATTAGTCACGTTGAAACAAAACTGAACTTTATCAATATTTGCGAAAAACTAATGGAAAACTTTCTATTCCTCGAAGAAAATATTGATGATATGTTAGATTCAATTACCTTTGCACGTTTGGATATAATTCATTCTTCAATCATTACACCCGACCATTTGATTACCGCCTTACAGGAAATTTCTCATAACCTATGGAAAAACAATCTCCCACTCCAACCAAAACTTTCCAAAATAGCACAATACCTTGATATCATGGAATTAGAAGCGTTCCAAACCAATTCGAACTTAGTCTTTATCCTAAAAATTCCTCTTACAGAACCACAAATTAACACCTTGTACCAACTGTACCCAATTCCAATATATGATAATAGAACTGGCCTCCATCACATTCTCTCGATTTCTCAAAAATTCATTTCGAAAGATGATGATTCTTTAATGTTCATACCTGTGACAGACTTGAAAACGTGTAAACCGCTTTTTCATAGAACTGAGTTGTGCTTCGATATGTTCGCATATCCAATAGACTATAACTCCATTTGTGAAACCCAAATTTTCAAAAGTTTCAAAAACATTCCGCGAAACTGTCAAAGTTCTTTGATTTTTAGCCAAGGTTATAACATTCAAAAACTCGAAACCAATCTATGGCTAGTGATCCTTTCTGAACCTTTACAAGTGACCGTGAATTGTCCCAATATGAACACTAAGACTGAAATTATTTATAAGAATTCAATCGTGAAACTCCAGATTGAATGTTGTGCGTTTATTGGAATAACAAAGATCCAGGCAAATTCTCAAGGATCGAAAACATCGAACGTCACCCACGGCACCCATCCAGTTGTAATACCATACGAGTGTTGTGTGGATATTCCAGAAAAATCGAAACTGCCGAAACTGAAGCCCCTCAAATTGAACGATCCGAATGTTGATGACTTGGACGTTGCCAAACACAAGCTGGACTCATAATCTAAAAGCCTAGATGACCTGATTCAACAACCTTTCGTCGAGAAGAACATATCATGGTTCACCTTCTTCACTATCTCACTCGTCTTATCCCTGTTGGCACTCTACCTATTCTGCAAGTGTAGAAAGAGAACGACAAGACTGGCTCTGACAAGACCTGACAATTCACCGCATCCACCGCACAGACCATTCAAACCGTTGAGTAGAATCTCCAGCATTTTCCCAAGAAGAAATGCAGGAAGAATCCATCCATCTGGCAGGCGACGCATGATCACCTCACAACCCTGAAAGTTGCTGCATGGCATCAACCTTTTCTTTATGGAGGGAGCTGCTATGTGCAAGATAACTAGTGGCCATCCCAGGAGTATCAGGTTACCTTCCAGAACACTGCTGACTTGCTATCTTCCCAGGGTCATCACGTCCGCTCTCAGAAACTGACTATAGATAATATTTCGCTGGTCTAAGCAGCGTCACCATTTTTCTAATATTATAAATAGCCCTGCGAGGCATCATTAGTCACTAGTTGTTTTCAGACACTCAATCGAGTAGTTTTAATTGTATTATTATATTTTCCAAATAAAGTCCAAAGGAGTCTACTATACTCCTTTTTGAAGTAGTAATTGTTTTTAGAAAGTCTTTAGTGAAAAGTGAGATATAACATATATATATATATATATATATATATATATATATTATATATATATATATATATATATATTTATATATATATGTATATATACACATATTTCTGGAAAGAAGTTCTTGAAACCTGTCATGTATAGGTTTTTTGTTGGATAAGGTGCTTCGTTTCATCCCGGGCCGGGGACTTCTCTAGGCTTTATTTACGTTTAGAATAACATTTTTATGTTCTGAAATACAAATATTGTTTGTTTTTTTTGTAAATTTGCAAATGTTTGTTTTTATGTGTACGATATTGTTATTAATTTCTATATTATTTTAATTTTAATTTCATCAGGTACCTTGGCTGTGTTTAGATTACATATGAAAGGTTTTTTTTTATTTTTTTTTATTATTGGAATGAACTCTTCTTGCTATTTGGTTATTTTCGTTTGG
Source organism: Gonioctena quinquepunctata (assembly GCA_018342105.1). Taxonomy (NCBI): domain Eukaryota; kingdom Metazoa; phylum Arthropoda; class Insecta; order Coleoptera; family Chrysomelidae; genus Gonioctena; species Gonioctena quinquepunctata. The sequence continues at coordinate 97,851 of JAFIRS010001919.1, read as the reverse complement.
GTTCGTAGTAGTAAGGTTCTGGAAGTGGCAATGCTGGATGTTCAGGAATTGACGTAGATAGGTGGCCAGCGAATGCGTGATAGTTGGTAGTTCGTATTTTGGTTGAATCGTTGTATGCCTACTTGATTGAAGGTGATGGGCGTTTAATTTGTTAATTAAGGAGTTTGGTATTCTGTTGTGCGGTGGCTGTTATTGAATATCATAGGAGAATGAAATAGATTTGATTCAGGTTGTTGATGTCTGTTCTATTGTTGAGGGGATTTCCGCAGTTTTTATGAATATCATTTCTTTTATGTTGTGTTTATCTTCGTTTTTCTTCAAAACCTAGAATTTTGGTGTTTCTAAAATTTGGGTTGTGGTTTTCGTGAATAATATGTTTATTTAGGACTGTACTGGATTTTTTCATTAATTTGTGTCCATTAAGTCCGTTGTTTAGTAATTGAGAAGTCATTCCGATGTATTCTTCATTGCAATCATTGCATGGAATGCTGTATATAAGGTTTGCATTTTTAAGTTTTGGAATTTTATTTTTGAGAGGAGTGAAATATCTTTCAAACGTGTTAAGTGGTTTGAAGCATACTCTCATGTTCTGTTTGTTTAATATTCGTTTAATGTTTTCTGATAGATTTTGAAAGTATGGTAGAGCGATATAATTGTTGGGAGGCAGTTGTGTTTTGTTGTTGTTTAGGTTAGAATTATAGGCTTTGTGTGTTCTTTGTTTGGTTGTATTGTTTATGAATCTGGAGTGGATAGTTATTATTTAGTAAGGTTTTCCTTATATTTTCTAGGCATTCGTGTCTTAGTTTTGGACTGCTGAGTAGTATGGCTCTATCAGCCATACTTATAGCGACGCTTTTTTATGATGAATAGGATGATTTGAATGGAAATCCAGGTATCTGCCTGACCAAGTATCCTTCGTATACCATTTTGTGAATTTTGTTCTATTTTTATTTTATGAGAGTGAGATCTAGAAAGTCAATTATGTTATTTTTTTTCGATTTCTGTGGAAAATTGGAGTTTCGGATGGATTGAGTTGAAGCAGTAACTATTTCATCGGGCTTGTTTTTTGGAATAGCTGTTATACAATCGTCTACGTATCTTTTGAAAAAAGGTGGTTTGTAGTATAGGTTTCTGATAACAGTTTATTCTAGTTCTTCCATGACAAGCTGAGCAATAGTACCTTACTACCACGAGCCCAAACAAAAATTATCAAATAGCAAGAAGAAATCATTCCAATAATGAAAAACAAAAAATGAAAACAAAACTTTTATATGTGTTCAGCCAAGGTACGCACCTGATGGTTAAAATTGAAATAAAAATAATAGAAAAATTAATAACAATATCGTACACATAAAAACAAACTTTTCCAATTTTCCAAAAAAAAAAAACAGTATATGTTTCTTTCAGAACATAAACATGTAATTCTGAATGTAAATAAACCTGAAGAAGTCCCCGGCCCGGGATGAAACTAAGCATCTAATCCAACAGTTCATTATTACCCAGAATCCTACCCCCCAAAAAAAAACAATATTTATACAGTGTGCCTCACTTCTCAGGAAACACCCCCGTATCTTCCGTAATTATTGGAGTAGAATTCTGTGATTTTCTCGATCGGTAGAAATACTCTAAGTCTAAATTCTCCCACGGGGTTGACCTGAGTGATATACACTGCGCGCCAGAAGCGATGGATATACCGATTTTTGCGAAAAATAATATTAGGGGGTGAGATAGGCTCGAAATTCTTACGGATTCGTTATCAGGACACCAACCAATTTTCAGTTCTCAAAAATCCGAATTTGTCCCACTCCTCATGGAGACACCCCGTAACTTCCATAATTATTGTAGTAGAATTGTCACGATCATTAAATATACCGAGGATGAGTCCGATTCTTTTCTGAGGTTAATCTGAGTGTCATACACTGCGCGCCAGAGGCGATGGATAGAACGATTTTTACAGAGTTTTAAACTGTAGAACGTGATATCGAGTAATAATTATCACTGATAATGCATTATTATTGAGAAATATTTTTACATTGAGTTTCTCTATCCGTTGTTTCTTTAATGAATATTAATAGAAAAATAATAGCTTATCTCGCCTCCTAATATAATGTTTCGCAAAAATTACCATTTTAATCGCCTCTGACTCAGGTCAACCCCAGAAAAAAATCAGCATCATCTCCGGTATACCGAATGATCGTGAGAATTACAGAATTCCACTCAAATAATTGCGGAAGTTACGGGGTTGTTTCCATGAGAAGTGGGACAAATTCAGATTTTTGGAAACTAAGAATTTTCCAGCGAAAATATGGATTGGTACCAAAGTTGATGTCCTGATCACGAATCCGTGAGAATTCGGACACTATCTTGCCCCCTTATATTATTTTTAGCATAAATCAATATATCCATCGCCCCTGGCGTGCAGTGTATGTCTCTCATATTGACCCCAGAAGAGATTTAGACACATACTTGGTATATCTAACGACTGTGGAAATAACAGAATTCTACTACAATGATTAGGGAAGATACGGGGGCGTTTCCATGGGAAGTGAGACAAATTCGGATTTCACAGAACTGAACATTGTTCAGCAAAATTTTGGATTGGTACTAAAGTTGATGTTCTGATCACGAATCCGTAGGAATTTTGAGGCTATATTGCCCCCTTATATTATTTTTCGCAGAATTCGGAATATCCATCGCTTCCGACACGCAGTGTATATCACTTAGGTCAACCTTATGTGCAAATTTGGACTCACCTTCCATATATCTCTCGATCGTAGAACTTACAGAATTCTACTCCAATAATTACGGAAGATACGGGGGTGTTTCCATAAGAAGTGAGACACATTGTATTTATATATATATATATATATATATATATATAAAGAAAGAGGAGAGGTAGTCTTTTGCTGACTAGTTAGGAAAAAGTCTGAGAAATTCTTTGGGACAGCAGCAATCCAACAATTGTTTAAACAAAAGAACAGATCTCAATCATTTGAGTGAGATCCATTCGTATTTATCAATTTTAGACAAAAACCTGAATGCTCTCAATGATAATTCTTTATCTTTTTTTCAATATCAACTAACATGAAAATCACTACAAATAAAATAAGAACAAAATAAAATTTATCTATCTATAATTTCTACCATAAATAAAATCTCATCTTTAGTAGTAATTGCAAATGATGTTCCAATAACATTTGGGCAGCTAAGACCAAATGTCTCTTCTTCTAAATAATTTTTACAAATTGACTTTGACATTTGAGGTTATGTTAATTCCAACCTCCTTGTCTTGATTTTTCCACAATTTCATATTCATATTCAAAAATGTTACCACAATTGTTCTGGGCTTTTTATTAATTTTACCATTGCTCCTTGTTTACATGTTTTTTGATGTTGTCTTGTACATCTTTCTGTATATCACCAAAAGAAGATCATTATCACTGACATTGTAAGTAAGGTTACATTTTTATATTTATCAATTATATTATAGTATTTTTCACTGTTGTAGCTCCCTGATGATGACAATATTCATTGTCGAAATATTGGAAATATAATGTTATAAGAGTACACTTTGCGTTTGCTGCTGTCCCAAATAATTTCTCAGACTTTATATATATATATATATATATATATATATATATATATATATATATATATATATATATATATAAATATAAATATATACATGTTCTGATTTTACACAAAACACTATAGTGAATGGCCCTCTTCGGCTTTCGGACCAGTCTGTCCTCATGTATGCTAGCCATCTTCTTGATCTCATCTCCACTCTTGGGATTCTCAGGTTACGAAAAATATTCCCATTGGGGCATATACCATAATCTTCAGAACTTTATTCTGAAAGGTTTGAATAATTGAGAGCAAAGGAGAGCGATTTTGATTGAATTCTGAGGAAGCCAACGTCCGTTTTCAGCTGATTCATGGTTCTGCAATCACATCACAGCCATATATGCTTCAGGACTCTGTAAATAACATTGTTTGTACTATAAACTGATTTGTGATACAATTGTACCATTTTGTAGTGTTCGTGAGTTTTCGTTGATGAACTTGATGTAGATTGATTTGAATTCATTCAGTTTTTCAATCTGGCGGTTTGTTGCGAGTTGCACTTTATTCGTGGATGGATTCTTGCCAGTGCAGTATCATCTGCGAAGGTAGTGTTTTCATTTATTTTTTTGTTAGGATGTCGCAGTATACAACAGCTATAATAATGGCCTTATTACACTTCCTTGTGGGAGTCCTCGAGTTCTGGATTTCCATATTTCTACTTAATTCTGGAAGATGTCTAAAACATATGAGGCCAAAATGATGCAATTTTTTGGGGGTACATTTGGTTCGGCTTATAGATGAACTTCATCGTTGCTTGAGCAACGTCCAGTAGTAGCACGGTACATATGTTTTCCTTCAAATAGTCCTCTGATACTCCCGACTCTTGAAGTTCTGACCCATTCAGAGAGAATGCTAGATGCATTTTTCGAGTAACCACTTTCTACATCCGCGGATTGAGTGATTACTTGCTTCGATAATCATGTGCCCTGAGGAGTTTTAATGAACCGAGGGTGATGTTTCTGACTAAATTTGTTTCGACTGCAGCCTACAAATAAACCAGGAATATCATCTTGAGTGGTGAGGCATGTCTACATCAGGTTTGTCGGCCTGTATTTGCCTGAGGGTGGGAAATGTGTAGTTCCAATATATCCCTTCAAGTGCGAGGAAACACTGCTATAGTGAACGAGTGTCTTCGTTGCTGATTCAACACTCATTATGCCGCATTATGTCGATGAATATAGGATTGGACTGCATATGCAGATCAAGCTTGTGAGTCTTTTTAGACGCAGTGAAAGGTACATACGTGGAACAGTTGATTCTGGACGCAAACTTTAATGAAGGTGCATCATTTTGCGAGACTTCGGATAACTGTATCATCATCACCAGATCTACCTGAAACTTGCTACGGCAGGCGTTTTCTACTGGGGGTACCTCCTGCAAGTAACGTTGCTGCACCCTCCATTGGGTAAAATATTTGTTGTTATCCATCTTGACCTCTCCGTGGTCCATGCATTGTTCTTTTTCGAGAGGAACCATTGCACATTTGTCTTCCCCGAATTCCATACCTCTAGCATGCGTGTACCCTTGTACCATCTCCATGGCTAGATGTGAATTCCTCTCACCCGATGCATTGTGATCTAGGTTATCCATATAGAATTAATGGTCTCTAGAGGTGCCACAGTTATAGCATCGAGTCCTTCCAAGTGCAGCAGAAGCGAAAAAAAGGAACTTATTTCCAACAAAGGTACCTAGTTACAGGAAATGCCATCATACAGTACAAAATATATATATTGTTACACGTGCAACGAATAATTGGAAAAATATGTAGAAGTGAATGTTAAAGCATGCTATATACCGAATATTTATACACGTAAAATTTACAGGAAAAGAGGAAATTGAATTGAATAGAGTATATAACACTAAAAATCTTGCAAAGTACCAGATTGACAAAAAAAATTATAAGATTGTTAATTGGGGAAATATATTGAAGGTAATGTTCAATCAAGCTATATACTAAGTATTTACACACATACAATTCAACTTTAACAGAAAAAGAAAAAAAAACAAGAAAGTAGAGAAAAAAAAAGAATTAAAGAATACTGAAAATCTTGTGAACTAGCAGCATTGACATAAAAGTTTATGAGATTATTATAGGTCATTGAAAATACATGTTATAACAGTGTTCACAGAGTCAAAATGTATGTCACAGAGTTCACAAATTTTATTGAAGCTACTACACATGAAATTCAATGGTGATCGTAGCATAACTTTTGTTCGTGATGCTTTGCAATAGAACTTTTTATTATGTCGACCACCGATTCTAGGTACTAAGAAGTTAATATCGTTTAAAAGAGTAGTACAATCAATATTGTTGTTGATTAGTTTGCGTAGAAATTTTATACCACGAATAATTTTCCTTGTTTCTAACGATGTCATTTCAAATCGTGACAACAAAATATTGTGGTCGATGCCTCTCACAGGATATTGTCCATCGACTTTTTGGAATAAATATTTCGAAAGTTTTCTCTGTACACCTTCAGTGATGTTTTTGGTAATCGTGAGTTGGATTCCATGTCAAAGAACCAAACTCCAATTTAGATCTAGCAAACGCAAAATATAGCAATTTTATGGTGTGGCAACATTTTTGAAAATTTTACTTTTTCTTTGAATAAAACCAAGCATCCTATTTGCATCGGCGACCGTATTTGTGATATGGGTTGTAAATGTTTGCTGTCATATGTATTAACGAAGTCTTTTATCTCATGTAATAGGTTGATTATATTATTGTCGAGTATAGAGTCATACATTAAAGTTCTCGATTTTTTTGTGAACGATAGTATGTTGCATTTGAATACATTCACTTGTAGACGATTATCGTAACACCAAAGTTTGATTGCGTCTACATCAGATTGTACTCATTGACAATCTATGATGTCGTCGATTTTATTTGAGGTCATCTGCAAATAGTAGGCTAGGTATATTCAAAGAGGTGGTCAGGTCATTAATAGAAATTAAAAACAGAAGAGGCCCCAGATTTGAATGACAAATTGTTTCTGTAAACTAGATACGATTCAATCAAAGTGAGCAGTTGTTCAGAGAGTCTCAATTTTGTTAATTTGCTAAGGGCCGGTATTTTCACTACCGGTTATACTAGGAATAAATTAACCAATGGTTAGAATGTGCTTTTGTTACCAATAATCGTTAAACAAAAGCATATTCTAAGTATATATCGGAAGGGAAAATACCGGGCTTAGGAGAACATAGTGGTCTATTTGATCGAATGCCTTTTGGAAGTCTGAGTGGAAACATCGACTTGTTTTTTTTGGTTAGTACAAAGATATTGATCTAAGCATGCAAGGTTTGTTATACAAGATCTCTGTTGTTCGAAACCGTGCTGAGTAGGATAAATAACTTTCTGAAGGTGAGTACATAACGTGTTGCATACATATTTCGAAGAGTTTGGAAAAATTACATAAAATGGAGATTGCTCTATAGTTTGTGATATCATTAGAGTCACCTTTTTTCAATAATGGGCAGACTGGAGCAGTCTTCCACAGCTTGGGAAAACACAGGTTGTTAAAATCATGTTGAATATGCCCATTAGAGTTCATATAGCATCAGCATACAGTCTCTACTACCAGACTAGGAACATTGTCAACGCCTGCAGTGAGTTTGATTTTAAATTTTTTGAAGCAGTAACAATATCGGGTTTTGGAAAAGCGCTCATGTTCAATGTACCTAGATTATAATTATTGAAGTTTTAGAAGCAAGTTCTCATCAGAAACCAAGTATACACTTTCGAAATAGTTTGCAAATTCGTTGACAATATCATTAGGCTGTCAAGTGCTGCATCGCCAAATTTCATTATATGCAGTAGAGGGCTCATTGGAACATCTCACTCAAAAATAATCTGCCTTTTTCAGACACTCGTTCCACCTATATTGTGTATTGTTATATTTATAGTTAATTTGAATGAGACAGTGAATGGTGGAGGATCATCCGGAGCTAAGCCGAGAAGAGTCCTTCAAGATTCAGTGTTGCGTTCAATGAACATTGCTGCTCCTAGGAGGCTATATAGTGAGTACAAAGCCTACAGAGAACTCACTATAGCCGTCATAAGACCCACGCGAACTCCAATTGCGGGGATCGCAATAGAGGAAGAGCTGGACATGTGCGCCTTGAAGGAAGCAAGGTCCAAATAATACACAAGGAGAGAGTAGTGTATTGAGATATGATTTTTTATTTATTTTTAATCATATTAAGATATTTTCAATAATCGTATCAAAACCCCTAATTAAAAAGTAATTTCTCGCAGATTACGGAACCTATGATTTCATCATCATTGGAGGAGGATCAGCTGGCTCAGTCTTGGCAAGTCGACTTTCCGAAATCACCAAATGGAGAGTGCTTCTACTGGAAGCAGGTGGCCTTCAAAATGATTTCAGTGACATCCCAGCCTTCGCCACCCTCTTGGCGAATACGGACATGAATTGGGGATACTTCACCACACCACAAACCAACTGCTGTCAAGGTAATGTTCTGAATTAGCCGATGAGGTCTGAAACCTAATTCATGCTTACTCAAAAGTGAATCCAAAAAGCGTAAGTTATAGGTTTGGCGTGAATCTCAAAGTTTTCCTGTGTATATATTTTCTCTTCAATTTCTCGGAATGAAGGTGTGATTCAGTCAATTCATATAATTTCTCTTAACTACGTTTCGACATGGTATTTGTCATCATCAGGTTGAAACACTAAAATTAAAAATATGGAGTTTGAGACATATTTATCTCAACACAATATTGAAATGTATGCACTATAATGATTGTTTAAAAACATATGGTTCGAAATATAACACGTTATTTAACTCAATATAAAATTATCCGTAACATTTATGAACAATTACAAATTATATTATTTGAATTCTGCGTTCGCATCGTACGAATGTTATTGTAAGAGTGTGACTGCGATGTAGTTATCGGGAATGGTTTGTTTCTTATATTTCGAACCATATGTTTTTAAAGAATTATTTTAGTGCATACATTTTAATACTGTGTTAAGTTAAATATGTCTCAAACTCCATATTTTTAATTTTGGTATTTTAACCTAATGATGACAAATACCATGTCGAAACGTGGTTAAGAGAAATTATATGAATTGACTGAATCAATTTTGGTATTTTAACCTATTCCGAGAATTAATATATATGTCAGAAACTAAATATATATATATATATATATATATATATATATATATATATATATATATATATATATATATACAGTGACCAGTAAAAGTACGCATCATATTCTTTAATTAATAAATTTGGACAAATATCGATACGTGCAATCGGTTATGCATATAAAGAAACCCCAAAAGACGTTGTACAGTGCCGTTAATTCTTTCGTGTTTGGCGAGAAAATGAGAAAAAATTAAAAAATTATGTCTCAAAACACATTTTTTTGAAAAAATATCGAAAAATGTTTATAGCTATGTACAAGTTTAAAAAAAACAGAGATAAAAAAATTAAAATACATTTTTTGCTCTACAAAAAAATTTAATTTGGAAAAATACATTTCTGACAAAGGAACTCATTAGTAAAGCCAACAGTGATATCTGAAATAATACGTTGTGAAGATTTCCAAGCTATTTCTATTTTATTCGAAGAAAATTTGAAATCTGTGAATTTGCCATGTGTTCAGCTACTTCATATCTCCAGGACATTATAATCCCGATACTGTTCATTATTAATTGAGGTCATTGTGTCTACACAATTTCACTTCGGATTTTTTATTCGAACAAAAAATAAATTGATTTTTGGCAAATTCTTGGAATTATACATAACTACAATATTATCATTGTTGATGCGTGCATCGACAGATTTCCTCATGATCGAAGACAATTGACTAATAATGCTAATATGTTAGTAAGAGTTGTCCAACGATTTAGTAGTGTTATTATTCATCCAGGTATTTTTATGTCTTTCTTGTATAGTTTTTTCCATTGTAAACGTTATTTTACGTTTTGGTGTGCGTTAACAATAATTAGAGATGCCCCAAGAAAAGCTACGTTTGCAAGAAAAAATTCAGCCCGTCTTAATATGTGGAGAGCTTTTTCATATTTCCAGAGAAGCAGCAGATATATTCAATGCTGGATATCCAAATGAGAATATCCATGGATCTACTGTATTGCGTAGTTTAAACAAATTTAAAGCTACAGGCAGTCTAGAAAATCGTTACAAAATTTTTAATAACGAGTTTTTTATTTCTTACATGGATTACCGCTGCAAAGAAGAAATTATAATCTTTTCCAACAAGACGGAGCGTCAATACATAGTATCCTTGAAGTCAGAGCGTGGCTTAACGAACACTTTCCTCATAAATGGATAGGACGATATTCAGAAAATCCGTGGTCTGCAAGATCCCTAGATTTGACGCCCTTGGATTTCTTTTTATGGGGGTACCTTGGAAGTGAGGTTTATAAACATCGGCCATTTCATAATATCGACCATTAAGAAGAAGTAATACGACAATGTATTAATAACATTACACCACAAATGCTGGAAAATGTGCCCAGAGAAATGAAATCCCGAACAACTACATGTATCGAACTCAGGGTGCACAAGTCGAGTTATGGATAATTACAAAGTTTCGAGTATATATTAAATTGTTTGGTTCATAATTATTTCAGATTCTAATTTTATTATAAACTGAAAATAAAAAGTAAAAAATTTGTAAGTTCTGGTTATGTCTAAAATTAAATATATTTTTGTTCTAATGAAAAATTTAAATTGAAATTGTGTAGATATTAATAATAAACAGTATCGGCATTAAAATGTCTTGAAGCAGCTGAACACATGGCAAATTCACAGATTTTAAATTTTCTTCGAATAAAATAGAAATAGCTTGCGAATCTTTACAAAATATCATTTAAAATATAACTGTTGGCTTTACTAATGAGTTTCTTTTCATATTTTTATCTCAGATGTTTTTCAAAACCTGTACATAGCCATAAAATGTCGTTCTGAACAACTTTTTCCAAATAAGATTTTTTTATATTTTTTCAAATAAGTGTGTTTTGAGACATAATTTTTTTATTTTTAAAATTTTCTGCCAAACACGAAAGACGAACGGCACTGTAAATTTGGGGTTTCTTTTGATGCAGAGCATTGCACGTATCGATATTTGTTAAAATTTATCAATAAATGAAATTTCCATATGATGCGTACTTTCTGCCGGTCACTGTATAGATATATAGATACATGAATGGTGAGCTCCCCAATAGGTAGTATTTTTGTGAAATCTATCTTATATCCTGTTGGCTATATGGAACTTCAGTGTTCTTAGATTTTGATCCGATAATTGAATTGTATTTTTCAGCTATGGTGAATAAGCAGTGCGCATATCCACGAGGGAAAGTATTGGGTGGTCTGGAGGAATCAACTACTTGGTGTATTCCCGAGGAAGCTATGCAGATTACGATAACTGGAAGGCGCTGGGCAATGACGGTTGGTCGTATGATGATGTTTTGCCTTATTTCAAAAAGTCTGAACATGCAGACATGCATAATATCGACTGCAACTATCACGGAAAGAGAGGACCACTTCATGTAAATATAACAGCCCCTCCTTCCATTTATGCAGGAGCCCTTGAAAAAGCATTTGCAGCAAAAGGGTTGAATAAAATTGACTACAATGGGAAGAATCAATTGGGAATAGCTCGAGCCCAGTACACTATCAACTTCAACAAACGCGCTACTGGATCACAATCATTTCTCGATCATATTAAGGACCACAGAAAAAAATTGAACATAACTCTCAATGCATTTGTAACAAAAATTCTCCTTGAAGGCAACAGGGCATATGGAGTGGAATTCATCAAGAATGGAAAGAGATACGTAGCAAAATCAGAATTGGAGATAATTCTATCTGCGGGAGCTGTCAATAGCCCCCAACTACTTCTGCTCTCTGGAATTGGACCGAAAAATGAACTGGAGAAACTGGGGATCAGAGTCAGGAAAGACTCGCCCAATGTTGGGAAAAATCTAATGGATCACCCTTTTTTCAGCAAGTTGCATATCAGAACTAACTTAACAATTCCGAATCGCACTATGGGAGACAATTGCGGAGATACTGGAAGGCTGAAACACCTCTCACTAACATAGTAGAATATGTAGGATATATTAATACAGGGACACCTGAGGAAGATGTCTCCGATGTAGAGTTCTTTGCAATTCCCCCAACAGGAGAGAACTCTAGCTCGCTGAATCTTTTTAATTTCAATGAAGAGTACAGTATTGACCAGAAAAATTACAATACTGTCAATGATTTGATTTTTTATGTTATAGTACTCCATCCAAAATCCAAAGGATCCATCAGTATCCCATCTAATAGAGCTAGAGATTTTCCTCGGACTGACATCAACTTTTTTTCCGATCCTGGTGGGAAGATATTGAAAAGATGTACCAAGGTATCAAATTCGTTCTGAGCCTAACTGAAACTGATGCCTTCAGGAAAATAAACGCTACTCATATTGATACCTATCCTGGTGTGAGGAACTGCGGGACACCGGATCCGATAGGGACTTCTGGTACTGTGTTATTCGGCATATCACTTCTGTTGCGTACCATCCCACTGGAACCACCAGGATGGGTTCTTCACCCAAGGACTCGGTGGTGGATAAAAATTGCATGGTGCATCACATGGAGAACTTGAGGGTTGTAGATGCTGGAGTGATGCCCACTATTATTAGGGCTCCAACCGATGCCGCCACTTACATGATCGCTGAGAAGATATCTGATGTTATTAAAAATTCTATGGCAAAAATGGACTTGAATATGGCGATGAGAAGGAGTTATGACTTTCAAAAATGGTGATTTGGTGAAATATTATAGAAAAATTTCAATTAATTGGACGAAGGGAATTATTTTCAGAAGAATTACAAATCGATGTATATTGTTATACCAAGTGGAAAAAATATATGATTCAAATTAAAAAAGAGTATACATTGAGATCTGGAAAATACCCCGTTAAGTTCTGAGAATTATGAGGTCAGGTCTGACAATAATTTATCATGAACAAGAATTTCTAAGCTCAATAAGTAGTTGGGCATCCCCAACAACTTTCTTATATTTTTATATACCATATAATTTATTTATATACCATGGACAAAAATGCAATATTCCGTGATTTGGTGACGGTAGAATATTATAGAAAAAAATCAATAAATTTGATTAAGAGAAGAATTGTTAAATAGACGTTTATACCCAAAATCGATAGTGTAATTGAAAAAATATATTAAGATCAAATTGAAAAAAAAACATACTTTTTGTGCCACCAAAGAAAAAATGCATATCAGCATAGCATAGTTTTTACGTGTGATTTCTCAAAAAACTTTGCTTTCTATACCTCTATTTACAAATTCCGATAGTCATTTTAACAGCGGCAGTCATGAATAACAAAACTAGAAAAAATAGTAACATTTCAAAATTTATTTTGCCATGCTGGTTATTCATAACTTGTCCTAAATGCTCTGGAAGATGGAAAAAATTATTGAAACCTCATATTTTATTGGTATTTTCTATGAAAACACATGTAGGTAAAAGTTTTGGTAAATCACAGTATAAACTACCCTTATGAGGGGCTGATATGAATATTTTTATGGTGGCACAGAGAGTATGTTTTTGTCAATCATATTCTAGCGTTTCAATAAAATATCGTTTTTCGAAAAATCGCACGTATAAACTACCCTTAAGAGTCGACTGATATGCATTTTATGCTCGTATAAAAAGTATTTTTTACAATCATATGAATAAACTAATATAAATGAACTACCCTCGTGAGGGACTAATTGGAATTTTTTCATGGGGCACAAACAATGTTTATGCAATCATTTTCTACCGTTTCAATAAAATATGTTCATCAGAAACTCTCGGTCAACAAAGTTTCCCATAAACTACCCTTTTATGAGGGGCCTGATATCATATTGTAGCGTTTCAATGGAATTTCTTCTTTGGATACCCCTGGTCAAGAAAGTGATCTCAAGAATATACTACTCCCATTGTTGTGGCTGGCCGTATACAGGGTGTTATTTATTAACAGTACGATCTAATTTAATGTGAAGGGGGGAATTTCTTATTCGTGAAGTCGCAGCTTAAGGTGATTCATCGTTGAGACATATTATAAAATTAGTAAGAAATGTCTGAGAATGTAATTATGGATTCTTTTGGGAGTGCCGGTGCAAGTGCCGGTGCTTGATCATTTTTATTTCTTTCAATGAAATATTGTATTAGGGCTAGGCATGATATCATGAGGGGACTGATTGGAATTTTTTCATGGTAGCACAAAAAATATGTCTTATGCAATCGTTTTCTACCGATTCAATGAAATATATTCTCCTGAAACCCCAGGTGAGCAAAATTTTCGAAAACCACATACATAAACTACCCTTTATGAGGGGGCTAAAATGAGTTTTTTCTATGGTGGCACAAGAATAATGTATTTTTCAATCATACTCCAGCGTTCAAATGGACACCCCCGGTCAACAAAGTTTTTCGAAAATCAGACGTATAAACTACCCTTATAAGGAGGTTGATATACATTTATTTTTATATTTGCTCATTGGAGGAAGGTTAATGAGACTTTGGGATTATTTCAAGCCTCGAAAAATAGTGAAGCCTCCGCATCCTCTTTCTTATAATTTTTTTTTATGTTATTCCACACGGAAACCCAGTGGGGAAGAGAAAATGTTGATAGATATTCCGCTAACTGTGTAGAATGAAACATTGTGAAATGAATTAGCAATGACGTAGTTGACTTATTCTGTTTTTAGGAGTAAAGTTTGTTTGAATAAAAAATAAAAATACATTTTGAGTGTGCTATCACTGCAAATGGAAAGTATATCACAGAAATCCATCAGATCAGTTGAATAGTATGGACCCATGGAGTTTCCAATCTTATTCTGACTCACTTTGTATACAGGATGTAGATTAACTTGTGGCACTACCGCTAACTGCTATACCGGATGTCAACAAATCTATAAGAAAAGCCATAACTTCTAGAATCTTAGGTGTATCGAAATGAGATTTGGTATAGGTAAATGGTATATGGAGAGGAGAGTTTTCGCATGTTTCTCACTCTCCAGTCACTTCCAGTCACTTCCGTTTTGAATTTTGAATTTGGTATATTGTAACATTTTTGGATTTCTGGGAAATTCCAGATAAGAATGTGACATTTTGAAAAGTTTTTACGCCTCCTTCATTTTTCTAGAGTCAGTTTCAATATTGCATCTGGGTGGCCATGATTGGACGTAAACTAATCTGAGGACCTCAGATGATGTAAGAAAATTACAATGGCAAAGTTTTAGTGACTAGTATGGTGGATAGGAATAAGACAAGGTTGGCAAAATTACATTTCTGTCTCAATTTTTAAATGGGAATTTTTTTGACGAGCACTTTCCGAAAGGATATTTTGACAAATCTAACGATACTTATTCATTTGCGATTGGATTAAGAATAAGAACATAAACGAAATATTACTAAGGAACATATTGGATAATTATTCATTCACTTCTGTCATGGGTGCCATGGATAGCCATGATGTATAATAGTTTGCAGTTATTTTTATTAAGTCTTCTTTGGAAAACAAAACACTCACTTAGGTATTAGCAGTGATATAAGCTTCATGAGCAGACAGTAAGAGTTTCTTAATTTTATTTGAATTTCAGTTTAATTTTTCTTCAAGATAATGTGTACTCAAAGTGAAAAAGTGGATATGTTATTAATATTTAGAGAATGTCATAGAAATTCAAGGAATGCTGCTGAGTTGTGTGCTCAAGATATCCCAATCGGCAACATCCATCTCATCAGTATTTTCCGTATGTTGAGAATCGTTTTAGGCAAGAAGGAAATCGGGAGGCGGAACAGAGGTTTATTATAAATGAAGATACTGAGATCAACGTTCTTGCTATGGTTGAGGTTGATTGAACGGTTTCTTTTAGATAAATCAGTCAAGAAATGCGGATAATAAGAAATCAGCAACGAATCAGCAGGAAATGTACTGAAAAAGCACGGATATCGAGCATTTAAATATCAGTTACAACAGCATTTGTATGCTGACGATGGCGATAGACGGGTAGTGTTTTGTGATTGCTTCAAAATCATAGAGTCAACCCAAATTCGATCAACTTTATTCTATTTTCCGACGAATCACGATTTACAAATAATGATATGTTCAATAAGCAAAATACTCGGTACTGGGCCCAACAAAATCAATATGCAATGAGAGAGAGATCAATTTTCAAGAAAGATTTGGCGTCAATGTCTGGGCTATTATCGTTGGAAACAGATTAATTGGGAAAATATTGTCTCAAGGTCAGTTAACAGGGGTTAGGTACTTAGGTTTCCTTCAGAATTAACTCAGGATCATCTGAATAATCTATCTCCAGCAGGTTCACGGCGAATTTACTTCCAACGAGATGGGGCAACCCTTCATATTACCAGAGAAGTTCTTAATTACTTAAAAGAGCATTTTAATAATCAAGTTATTGCAACCAATGGTCCGGTACGGTGGCCTGTCCGCTCACCGGATCTCATTGTGCTCGATTCCTTCATTTGGAAATATTGTTAAGGAAAAGTTGTCCATGCAACAGCTCCAGCCACTCTTTAGAAGAAATAATTCTACGGGCATTTCGTAGTATAACGCCTCAAATGTTACGAAACGTGTCGAGAGAATCAATTGAACGAGCTCAAATGTGTCTTGAAAATTTACTATAGTGAAAGAAAATAAATTTTTATCCATGGTACACATGACAAAAGTAAATAAATTATTATCCAGTATTTTCCTTAGTTATAGTCAATTTATGTTCTTATGTTCAATCCAATCGCAAATAAATTAGTATCGTTAGATTCGTCGAAAAAGCCTTTTTTCTCCGATTGACAGCAAATATTAATTTTGCAGACACATATCAATCAGCAAAGTATTACTTTTCCTGCCTAGGAAGCAAAGTAAGTACTTTTCTGCCTAGGCAGCAAAATAATTATTCTCAATGGGAATAAAACATTTGACATTTTTTGACCAAAAAAAACATTCATCAGCAATTATTACATAATACTCCTAACAAGAATTTAAAAAACATATTTTTAGTTGTTATTAAGTATTTTCACTTTATCGTATAAATGTCTTATTCAAAACTTACTTTTGCTAATAAATATTCATCATCTGGAGCATCCAGTATAAAGTTTGTAATATCTTGTTTTTCGGAAACTCGGGACTCCTTTGCCTTGTAGCCTCCGGATGCCCGTTTTAAATATGCCCGCAACTTCAAATATCTTTCTATATCTATGCCATTTTTAACATTCATAGTTGCCTTCAACATGGAATATACAAAACAAAGTGTAGAACTCTCCATTGTTTTAGATAATCCAGCGAAATGAGCAAGTAATACATTCTCCGAAAAAGTCTTCGCATTTTTCTCCATGCAATAATCCATAAATCGTTCATAATTTCCTTCATATTTCATCCAACAAATTTAACTCAATATTTCTTGCCACCTCCCTTATATCTGGAGGAGTAAGTACTTCTAAGTCGCTATCACTGTCCATAATATAGATATATATACCAATATTTTTCCACAAAACTGTCAGAAATTTCATAAGTTGTCAAACTATAATTATTATGGACATATACGTTTCCATACCAACCATTCCAACAATTGCGATTTTTATCAAATTTTGTTTTAATTTATCACTACAAGAAAAATACAAAGATTGTGGGAATTGTAATAATTTGCAAACACAATATCCTACATATATCATTATAAACAATCGGAGTAAAATTATATGTTCAACTCGACTGCCTTCCTGAATTCCTAGCCTCGTTACACTCGGCTATAAACTATCAGCCGCGGCCGTCAATCTACTACTTTGCTGCCTAGTAAAACAAATAACTATTTTCGGAAAGTGCTTGTCAAAAAATGGTCGCCATTTGAAAAATAATAGTTAGACAGGAAAATGTAATTTTGCCAACTTGTCTTATTCCTATCTATTATACTGGTCACTAAAACTTTGCGATTGTAATTTCCAGAATTTTCTCAGAAATCCAAAAATGTTACAATATACAGGGTGTTCCATTCAAAAATTCAAAACCGGAGACATTTGCGGTGAAATCGGAAGTGACCGGAAAGTGAAAAATATGCTCTTTACATATCATTTACCTATACCAAATCTCATTTTGATACACCTAATATTCTAGAAGTTATGACTTGAATAATAGATTGGTTGACACCCGGTATAAGAGCCATAAAAATTGTATAACCTATCAAAACTCTCTTGAACATGAATCCTAAGCTAAAATTGCCCTCTCAAATAGGTACTTTCGGAAAACGAACTAATATGATTTCTCAGCGCTATTTTTGGCTACTAGAAACAATCAGCATACGCATTTCTACAACCAATACTCCATACACACCCGAAATCATGTGTTTATCGCACGTAAAACTGCCGTTGTCCCGTATTTTTTTTTCCAATGAAATAACATCATCGTCTACTTCTACTCGTCATTGTAACTGCTTTTCTGTCGATTGCAAAAAATGTAGTGTATTGTAATACAACAAAAATGTGTTGAGACAGACTTCATTGCTACACTTCGCTGCAAACTGGAGATCCCATTTTTACGATGTTGACAGTCTTACCGTGGACACAGCTATGTTTTCTTGACCAATATTGTGATATAATTGAACTTGTCGATTTGGTGACACATCTGCCTAATTATCCAGAGAACAATGTTATAACCTGGCTACAAAACCTTAAATTTTATGATGAGAAATGTTAATTGGGGTTCCAAAAATTTATGTTGCATTTAACATTGTTTAATATGCTGAAAAAATCAGAAGCGCGGGCGAGAATTTCGGAAGGAGTACCTGCAACTTTTCGTGCGAAATGTATCTCTTTGTGCGTTCTTCGAAAGATTTTCTGATAATTGGGATTCGTTGAGTGCTTGGAAGTATGCCGACATTATCTACTATCCTTGACTCCATCTTCCAGTTTGGATATGATATGAGTTTCGTTTCGTTTGTTTTCATCACGTACATTTGTTTCAATAGGTATCACTGGTAGCCTCGAATGTTAATAAGGATTCCCTATATTCGAATATTCATTGCATTTGGCAACTGCCAACGTTATCTCACAACTTAGGTTAGGTTAGGGAATCAGCGGTCCCCATAATATAGTTGAATTTGACGAAAAAAATATCGAAATTTTAGGCACTCCAATTTGTTATAAAATGGTATTATAAACATCTCACGGGGGTTCAACAACATTTTACAACCCTGTAAATTGTGATGACAAGGGATCATACTAAAAAAAATAGGCATTATTCGATTATATCCCGACTACAACATAAACTTTTTCTTTCATCGTAAATATAATGAATCTTCCTCTTCGTTGCCCAAGCCAGATATAGTCTGTTTTGACTGCCTACCTTCTGTAGGGTTTCCAAGCAGTCCCAGACAAGTTTGGAGTTAACTTGCATGGAGCTGATTGCTTTAATAGCCGCTTGGCTGTCAGAGTATATGGCAATGGTATTCTCCTTAAACTCTTGCCTTGGTAACTCCACTGCACATTGATGTATTGCTATAACTTCTGCGTGGAGTATCGTCACATGTTTGCCTAAGCTCCTGTATTTGGCTTGGCTAAATATATTCCTACTCCTACACCTCCTTTGGTTTTTGAGCCGTTTGTGCATTAATTGAAGGTCCTCCCTTCCATGCCTCTCTGTCTGCTATGCCTCTTTTGAAGTTTCTTCCGAAGCTATACTTGGGAAGCATCACGTCGGATGGTATTCCTATAATAGTGTTGGTTTCCAACTCTTTGTACAGATCATTATACACTTTGCCGTGCAGTCTACTCATGGGCGCTTGCCCTTTGGTCAGTCTACTGGCGACTGACCTGGCTGCATCTTGTATGTAAACATGAAGTGGTGGTAGGTTCAGCAAGACTCCTAAGGTGGCTGTTGGGGTGGTCCTCATAGCTCTCGTGGCAGCCAGGCAGGCTTGCTTTTGGATGCTGCTCAGCCTTCGGATCGCCCCAGCCTGCTGAGTCTTTGGCCACCAGGTCACCGAACCGTATGCTATCATGGGTCTGATGACCCTGCTTTATAGCCAAATGATCCTTTTCGGTTGTAGCCCCCAGTTGAGGGGCTACCGTGCTTTTTTGAATAATTTTTTTGTATGTGTCGGTTCCATGTCAGCTTGTGGTCAAATATGACTCCCAAGTATTTTGCCTCTTGTGCAATTGGAATGTCTTCCCCGTTCAGAACGGGTGGCTTGGGTCCTCTCATCACCCTCTTTTTTGTAAAATCATTTATTGTGTTTTTTTTGGGGGTTTACAGTTAGTTCCTCCACCTGATACCATTTATTTATTGAATTTAGAGCAGTCTGCGTATGCTCCGAAACGGTTCCTCCAAATTTGCTTTCTGCAAAAATTGCTAGATCATCGGCATACTCCAATCAATGCATGTCTTTGGACGTTAGTCTTACCAGTAGTTCGTTTACTACGATTGCCCACAGAAGAGGTGATAGTACCACTCCTTGTGGGCATCCCCTACTCGCTCTAGCTGTGACTGTGGTTTCACCCATTGACACAGGAGGGATGGAACCCCTTTATTTTCTAGAGCTTTGGTAATTGACTCTGTATAGGCATTGTTGAAAGCACCCTCGATATCGACGGAGGTCGCGATGGATATTTCTTTGTCTTCCAGGGATTTTGTTAGTAGCCTGTTGAGATCATCTAGTGCCAAGTCTGTTGACTTATCTGACTGATACTCGTATTGGCGTTTCTGTCTGTTGGTCTCTCCAAAGTTTTCAGCAGGAAGGACACTGGACTGATTGGGAGGTATGACTTGGGTGTCATGTCATTTAGTCTTTCCACCTTGGGTATGTAAATAACTCTCCCTTCATGCCTCTTGGTAGGTGTGTATCGCATGGCTATACAAGCCTCAAATATTTGACATAGAAATGGGATTAATATTTTCTGCCCCTTTTTTTGGAGTAGGGTGGGATATACTCCATCCTCTCCTGGAGATTTGTATGGTTGTATTTCTTTCATATCCCACCAAATTCTGTTTGGCCTTGTTATATCTGTAACTAGTTTTTAGTCCGGAGCATTAGGCAGGGTGACATCCATGCCCAAATTTTAACCTATTTTATCCTGATATATATCTCCTGGATATGTTGGGATCATTATGCCAGTGCTTGGATGGTATGTCTGGGTGAATTCTCGTGTATCTTGTTGGTTGTTTCTACAACAGTTTTGTCATTTTTTCAAATACTTCCCCAATAGAACAACTTTATCTGCTGCAATAAGATAGTCTAGGCATATTTAGTTGTTGCCAATGTGGTCAGCTTGACGGCTTCTTTAGCTAGTGCGTCTAATTTCTCATTGAATTCTATACCCGCGTGCAAGGCTCATATTTACACAGGTTACCATTGCGAAGTATCCCTTTTGTCAGCCATGTCTCATAGTAATATTCTCCGCATACTGAGCAAAGGAGACTCCTACGCAAAATAATCAAATGGAAATGGTAGGAAAACGGCCTTTTCTGAAGTGACCTCATTTATTTTTCATTTGGATTATAGATGCAGGAGGAAGTATAAAATCATTGTCAATCTGAAAAATTCCCCAAAAATTTATTATTCATTCAGTGAGATTTCAAAAAAAAAATCATAGGATAGTGACTTGAATAGCTTTGCTTCACACAAAGAAGCTGCTTCAATTATGCTGCTTATTGCACGAGTAACCACAGATATCAACACCCTCACAAGTGAAACAGGAATTTCATCTCAAGTGAATATTTTCATTTCTTGAATTCTGGGACATGAATAATGACAAGAAGTTGAGTAGTAAAGAGTGAGTGTTGTTGCATATATTTGCATATCATAACAAAATTGAGGTATCGACTGGTGAGGAGTTGAGGAGTGGACTGAGATTATGCATTGCGAAAATGTATTTGAGTTTTGGAAACTTATCTGGTACTTTTTTTTTGGGTGATACATTTTATCCATGCTCCATGAGAAGAGCTGTGGAGATGATCAAGGAAACTACAGGAAATCCTAAGTTAATCACCAAACTCCTCTCACGAATATTGATAGAATATCCAGAGAATCATCACGTATCTCAATTCACCAGACTACCATTTATACAGTGTGGTCCATAGGTATAGAATGAATTCATTTCTAGCATTATTATGTATTTGTGTTTGAAATCCTACCCCCTTCTTGCAGCCTCTCTGAATTCTGAGCACCCCTTTTCAAACGAGATGAGGGGTCGTGTGGCACCTTGTTCGAAAGGGATTTTCATTCTCTGTTCAGCAATATTGAGTTTTTCATATTTGGTGCAATCATAACTGAGAAAATTTATTTTGAAAATGTAAAATTATGATACTTTACGTAGAATGAAGGAAATAATGTCATATAATGTTTAGGAAGTATTTTTCGATTTATTTAACAATAAAATTGAATGTTCAAAATGACCACCATTCACTTCTTGACAATAAGCAAGTCGATATTGGAATTCTCGTAAACATTTTGTAGGATCTCAGGGGTTATGTTGTTAATTTCTTCCGCTATCCTAACTTTTAAATCTAGAATATTGTCTGGTCTATTGAAATAAATATTTTATTTTAAATGACCCCATGAGAAGTCATCGAGAGAAGTCAAATCACGGGATCTAGGCGGCCATTCAATCGTTCCACGTCTTCCAATCCACCTATTGGGAACAACTTCGTTCAAATAATCTCTAACAATACGTTTGTAATGCGGTGGAGCTCTGTCTTGTTGGTACCAAATTGATCTATCCATTGCATTTGGATCATTAACATCATAAAAATTATTTTTAATGTAGGCTGTAGAAAGTTTATAAAAAAATCTAGATAAACCTCTCCATTAACTGTGCCTTCAAAAAAATAAGGGCCAATAATTTTATTGTTAATGATACCAGCCCAAACGTTCACCTTTTCAGGATATTGTATGTGAGCCCCACACATCCAATGAGGATTTTCTCTGCTCTAATATCTACAGTTTTGTCTATTAACCGTTTTATTTAAATGAAAAGTGGCTCCATCAGAAAAAACAATTTTGTTTATGAACTGTGCAAATCTGCTTCCATTCTGTCCATCATCAGTTCACAGAATTGTTGCCTTCTTTCAGGATCATCCTCATTCAACTCCTGGACTTCATAAGGATGGTATTTTTCTTACGTAAAGCTCTCAATATCGATGATTTACTCACATCATTGTCGGCGGCAAGTTGTCTCTTCTCATATGAGGATTTTCTTCATCCAATTTAACAATTCGACCTGGTTTTTGAATAGTTTTTACATGTCCAGTTTCACGAAATTTTGTTTCTATTTTGCTAACTGTAGACTGTGAGACGTGTTGACCAGGGTATTTATTAATAAACATTTCACAAACTTCCTTTTGAGTTCTTGTTTTATCACCGCATCCAATCGTAATTAAAATGCCTATTCCTTGAGTTTCACATAAATGAGCCATAGTTAAATCAAATACACACACGAATATTTTTCAATGCACTGACGTGTGTCAGCAACTCATAAATATCAATTGACATTACATTATTCATGTGGGTTTTGTGAATCATTTTTTGGAGTCTTGAACGACTTTTTCCTGACGTTTAGCCAAACAGATAATTAATTACCTGATTATTTGGGGTTATTTGAAATCAAAAGTATATTTCAATAGACCAGACAATATTGCAGATTTGAAAGTTAGGATAACGGAAGAAATTAACAACGTAACCCCTGAGGTCCTACAAAATGTTGTACGAGAATTCCAAGATCAACTTAAGCCCAATCGGCACGGCTTTTTACAGAAGCAATTTTTTTTCTACATATTTTATTATTCATTCATTTATATACATATATGTTTTAAAACTAGGTATACAATTTCAGTGATCTGATAATCTTAATGAGAGCAATCATACGCAAAAAATTGAATTTTTATCTGAATATAATTCTCAAATATATTGTATCTAATTTGAATTGCATTGTTTCCCAGAATTTTCCAATACAATCTTATCGCATTAGTCCACTTTGTAATCTTTCATTCAGTTACAGTGAATTTGCTGGTCTAGAGAAATACACGAATATCGAGTCAGTTCACGATTGCATTACTGAGTGCAGCTCTGTAAATCACAGTCTATGTTAAGCGGAGTATACGGATGGTGTGACGTCAGCATGAGGGCTGCGTAAGGTCTGCCGCTTAGAGTCTAAGTACCTCTGCACGGAACGGGAATTGAAGTTTTAACGTCTAGTCTTCACAGCTGCTACAATATGGCGTCACTAGCCCATCACAACGTCAATTTTCCTGTTCCGTTCATTTGTCTCATTATATGTAAAGAATTTTCATTTGGCCATCTACTGTGCGAAAACTATTGAAAATAGAAAAAAAAGTTTGAGACAAAATTTGTAGACAATTTTTCGTTCTACAACTCTCAGTATCATTATTTTTCACGTAGGATCAATTATTTTTGAGTTATTCGCAGAAAAAGATTGCGATTTGACTCAAAAACTCGCATAAATATTGATGTTACAGAAAAAAAAATCGGAACATAATGAAAGAACATTCAATTATCCAGAAAAAAATGTTTTGTATTTTTCGCGACCGACAAATCGTATAGGACATATATTACAAAATGCGTTTTTCAAGATGGCCCCTAACGCACTTCTCTTCGAGCCGCGCCAACTCAGAGTTATACTCAGCATGAACCCCCTATCCTTATGTTTTACGGCAGCAATTTTTTTTTCCTGACGACTGAACTATCGCTTATTGTCAAGAAGTGAATGGTGGTCATTTTGAACATCTAATTTAATTGTAAAATAAATTCAAAAATACTTCTTAAACATTATGTGACACTATTTTCTTCATTCAGAGTGATTAGGAATTCACCATATCTGAATAAAGTTCTAATAAACCTTATTAGGTTATCATTCGTAATAGGGCTGTAGAGACTTTAATATCAATTTTCAGTAAGTAAAATACTGTTCCATAAGTGTTATGATAAATTTAATTAAAAATTGTTTCCTTATCATAAAGTGATTGCAGAAAGGAATACATGCATTAGTAGCCAAAAATTACATCATTACTATGATGTGATTATCGCACATCGCTGGGAGTCGCTCATTGATTGTACAAGTATCCATATCTACATGGATTTAAAAAAGGTAATTCACCATCTGAATAATCGTCTTCTTTGAATCCACGATTAATAATGAATTGTGTATCAAGTTCAGAAAAGTGTAATTTTACTTGACGAGAATGGAATCCGAGCGAAGCGAGGATTTAAATATCATACGAGTCAAATAAAATCACTTTTCTGACGAAATGCGTTCAATATTATAAAGCATTTTGTAAATAATTACTTATTTTGCATTTCATATAAAAATTTGTTGATAATAACAATTACTGAGAAAATCTAAAAAAAAACTAGTAGTCTGACATATCGGTAATTTAGGAATTTAAATAGAATATTTTTTGTAATTGACAACGATTGACAGTATCCAAATGAACTCATCTTTGAAGAGCTAATTTTTGAATAATTATCGAAATGGCTGATGACGACTTGGAAGTTATCTTGAATGCAGCCCAGGAAGCTTTTTCCGGTTTACTTCCAGTGAAATCTAAGGAAAGGTACGAAAAAGTTTATAATATTGTATGTTCTGCGAATGGAGAAACACCAAGAGTTTCAAAAGAATTGACGGAAACTTAATGCTGGCTTTTTACGAAAAGGTTGAAATGTGTACATAGGTACTAATTCTGTTTTATGCGAAAGTCCTTAAAGCTTCTAGTTTATGGGCTACATACTCTATGATCAAAAGCACTATACAAATCAATGATAATACGGGTATTTCACAATATTAAAAGGTAATCTCTTTCTTAAAACGTCAAAATGACAAGTATGAACCTGAAAAATCAAAAGATTTGACAATGGAAAACATCACAAAGTTTTCAAACGAGGCTTCAAACGACACGTATTGATTTTTGGGGGCGGAATGGTGCATGTCGGCGTGTAGAATTATGCAGTTTAACAACTGAAGATATAGAAGATTCCAGAGCAATATTGATTGTAACGTACCAAAACAAAGAAAAAACATATATTTACCGTGGGCTCATACCGCATTGGGTATGAAATTTACAACAAGTGCTTATTATTATCGTCATGGCAAATGTACACTTCAGCCAGTTGCCATTCTTACTTTTGCAAAAATTCCACAAAAAATTGCAGAATATTAAAAACTTCCTGATTTTTCATACTGACAGTGGCGCTGATATTCAGATTCTCAAACAGCAAGGGATATGGCGATCCACAAGCGTAGCTGAAGGATACGTGGAAAGAAGCATTGGCAATAAAATAAGAAATTCAAAAAGGAAATTTAACAATGTCCAACTGGGACTATTCCAAGAAGACCCAATAGGCGATTGAAAAAAATGTTGAGCAACAACTTGTTGCGCAGCGAGGTCAGAAATTGTAACCTTTTCTGACTTGAACAACTGTTCTTTCATTATTTATTGTCATACAATTTGAAATAAACATTCTTATTTATTGTTGAATTGTGTTTCGAATGAGGGGTACTGTATTTTTTCCTTGTATTCTAATACTGTAATGGCTGCTGTGCTGTAAAATGGCCCATTACTGTATGATTTTGAGGTCGTCATTGTAGTGCATTACTGTACAAAATGCAAAAAATATATTATCATATTTTTCAGTAGTAAAAAAATATCAAATTTTTTTCTTCCATGCGATGGTTCTCGTGTGACTTTTCTGTTAGTGTTTTTCTCAAAACTGAAAATGAATCCCTTGACAACATGGGGTGTGAGAATATTAACTAATACTCCATGTTGACCTACTCTCCGGAATTTTGGAAGTAAATATCGTTAAAACTATATTATATATAAATACACTACTCTGATATTGCCTTCCCTATCCGAAAAAAAGTGATAAACAATAGAGCCAAGAATATAAAACCGTGACTGACACAGGGTCCAATAATATCAGGACAAAAACTCAAAGATCTGTATGCGCTAACGCTGACTGGTGACATCAAAAATGTATTATCAGAATTATAAAAGAATATACAGGAATCTACTCAATGCAGCAAAAACTCTTCAATACCAAGCAATAGCAGAATCTGATAATAAATCTAAAACAACATGGAAAATAATAAAGATGGCCAACTATGGAACGGGTCAAAAACAGATAACATAACACTCAATATTAATAATGAAAAAATAGAATCAGCCACACTGCAGCTGAACGGGAAGAACCAAAGCAAAACCCATAACACCAGGACCTCCAAGATTATCCAACACTCAATATATTTCAATCCAGTCAATAAATATGACATAATAGAAATAATAAAAAATCTGAAAAATTTCCATTCAACCAGCTTTGATGAAGTAACCACTCATATTTAAAAAAAAGTGTCATACTGTCTTGCTCAACCACTTACATACTTAATAAATTGCTCATTAACAGAAGGAATTTTTCCCGAATGTTTGAAGATTGCAAAAATAAAAGCGATACACAAAGAAGGTAACCAAGAGGCAATTGGAAATTTCTCTCATCTCTCATCTCACTCTTTGCAAAAGTGAATGAAAATATGGTTGCAAACTTCATTACCCAATTTCTCACTCAGTATAATGCATTCAACGACCATCAGTTCGGTTTCAGGAAAGGTAAATGAACTGAAACTGCAATCACAACATTTCTGGATATGATAACAGAATACAAAGATAAGGGAAAAAAGTATTTGACATGGTAGACAATGGAATACTCTTAAACATACTGGAAAAATATGGGATTCGAGGTATACCCCTACAGTGGTTCAGAAGTTACCTGCAAAAGAGAATTCATTATGCTGAAGCAAACGGTAAATAATCAAAAAAATCATACACCACAGCAGGACTACCTAAGTGCTCTATCCTAGGACCACTATTTTATATAATATATGTAAATGACTTCCAAAGTGATAATTAGGTAATGTATGCAGATGATACTACACTTCTTATAAATAGCCACAATATTGAAAACTTCACAAAGGAAGCGACTACAATCATGAGTCTTGTATAAAACTGGTTCGAGGGGAGTAATCTGATCATGAACGAAAAAAAAAGATCTCTTATGAGATTCAACTATGCTAGTACCGGAGGTGACGGATCGCTACTAGTAAGATCAAATTCTCAAAGCGTCAAAGAATTGGAGTGTGCTGAATTCGTAGGTGTCATAATCAGTGAGAACATTGATGAATTATGCAAAAAAATAATATCTGCTGTTTTCTGTACTCACCACTTACGCAATATTCTTGATGAAAATGCGCTGCCGGATATTACCACTCCCACTTCCACTCATTAATCTCATAAGGTATTTCCGCTTGGGGTGCATCTCCAAACACCACAAGAAATTTCGTGATTAAAAAAAGAATTGTCAGAATAATGTCGGGGATGAAGAGCGGAGAAACATGTAGGGAAAGTTTCATTGAGATGAAGATCCTCACTTTACACATACATTCATATATTTCAAGGTCCTTAATAACAGCAATTATAACACCAGAAATTGATATACACTAGAATAACCTACACACAGTGTTAAGAATAATTTCCATTGCAGAATTTGCTTTTATTATACATAATTTCACTCTGCATATAATGGAGAGCTTGTCAATAGTTTTCTTTGACAAATAAGTGAATGATAGATTGTAATTTTGAATTTAAATAAAAACTTGTTGAAAACTAGAATAATTCACTCAAGAAGAAGTTAACAACAATTGGTCCTTTGAACTACTGAACCGGCGTGATCTACAAGATGTCTTTGGATAGAAATTTTGAGAGTAGAAGAAGCTCACGAGTAAATATCGGAATTCCGCCCAGAAGATACGGTTTTGAAAGTGTGTCTAGAAGAGGAACTCAAAGACAATCATTAGCTCCAGAAGAATCAATCAAAAATGGTTCTAAGAAGATGTTGAAACATGGGACTACAATGAAGAGATCCATAACTAGTACAGGATCAACAAAAGCTTTGTCAACTAAGAGTTCCATAAGTAAGAAATCCATGACGAGTAGGAGAGCTACGGCAAGTCAAGAAAACAAGTATTTACGAAAAATGACGTTACAATCAGAGAAACTATGGAAGAAAACATGAAAAATATAAGCCTAGAAAACGAAAGTAAACAATCTGGATAGAAATTGAGTATAAGATCTACTAATTATGCGAGTATTAGGTCTGCAAAGCTCAGAAGTAAACAAAGAGAGGTGGAAATGCAGAAGTTACAGCTACGAATGGCACAGTTAGAATTAGAGGAAATAGAGGACGAAGAAAAATCAGAGATATCTTCAAGGCATTCCAATTCCAAGATAGAATCAAGGGAAGTGAAAGACAAAGAAAAATACAAATATACCAAACAATGGATGAATCAAAGTAAAAAACTTCCTTTGATACCTTTGACAATTCAAATAATTCTTTTATTGATTACTATAAAGATATGGAAGCTTCTAGGTTCGATGATCATATTGCTTCTAAGAATAAGGTTACTACTGATGATTTCTCTACCATACTCACAATTTGTATGGAAAAATTGAGTTTCAATATTGAAAAACTAGTTGCGAAGCAACAAATCTCACCTTTGTCAGAATTTCCACTTGTTCCACTGCTGAAAATAATATATCTAAAGCAGAAAATCTGAAACGATTGCAAAAATCATTAAAAGGTCGTGCTAGAGAAGCTGTTAGGGATCTACAATGTAGCTCAGATAATGAAGATCGGATAACTGAAACACTTCATCTCAGTTTTGGAAAAACAGAATGGACATTGATGAATTTAATAGAAAAAGCAAAACGATGTTCTATTCCTTGAGAAGACTCAATGGATTCTTTTGTTCAATTCTCTATAGTTGTATCGAATATGGTCATTACCATGACCAATACAGGGTGTGAAGAATATTTAGAGAATCCAGAACTTCTCGTAAGACTGGAAGAAAAGTTACCAATAAACTCTGAGAGATCTTGGGCTCTTGAGAAAGTTAGGATCAAATATGCTAACCTAAAAATATTTTCAGATTGGTTGAGAAATGAAGTCAAATTATTGATGTCAGTGAATGTCCCACCGCAAATCAATACAATTCATAAATATCCCATTCATAAAAAAGAAAGAATTTTGAATGTAGTCAATACCGAGAGAGCAATCTGTAATTTATGTGGAAATGGCAGCCACAGAATTGAATTTTGTAACGTGTTCTCAGAAATGACTGTAGAAAACAGACGTAATTATGTCCAAGGCAATGGTCTTTGTTTCAAATGTTTAGTTTCAGGGCATACTGCGAAAGAATGTTCCAGGAAGATTGTGTGCAACATAGGAGAATGCAGAGGTAGACATAATCGATTAGTACATATAGATGTCGAGAGAGCAGATAAAACTAACGAGCACTCCGAAAAAGGTGACAGAACATATAAAAATAGTGAGCATTCTGAGACAGGCGACTTTTCATTTTTCTGGTTTTGTGGGGAATCAGTATTCTGCTTTATTGAAAATAGTTGAGGTGAAACTATATGAACAAGAAAATAATATTGAAACCTACGCACTATTAGATGAAGGATCAACAGTAACTTTGATAGACTCTAGTATAGCTGAGATCTTTAAATTAGACGGACCGACTTCACCTTTTTGTCTACAGTGGAAAGCGGTAAGAAATTCAGGTGGAGAAATGCAAGAACATTAAAAAATTTAACATTGCCGAAACAAAAACTCGATATTGATTTCATCTGTGGAAAATATGATTATATTGATCGGTCTGTACTAGAGATCATAGATAATGCTCAACCAAAAATGTTAATAGGACAAGATAATATTGGTCTTATTACTTGCCAAAAAATAATCCATCCCCAAATTTGACATGGTCCATATTCCAAAGAAAAAATAAAAATGATTTTAAGCGTCAATGATTGCCATCATGATGATGTTTATTCAAAAATTGATTGAAGAAAATTTTAAAATTGAAATTATATCATGAATGCAAAATAAAGGATACTCAAGGGAAAGATCAAAAGGCTTTCGACCTATTTGAGAAGACTGCAAGGAGAAATGGAAATAATTTCAAAATTGGTTCATTTAAAGGAAAAATCCTTCCAGAAAGAAAGAATTTGACATTCAACAGAAATGGAAAGAAAAATGGATAAGGATACTAATTTCGCTGATGAATACTGCAGAAAATCTTAATAATATGTTCAGGAAGGTTATGCCAGAAAATTATCCAAACAAGAAGAGGAATATGATAATGGAAAAATTTGGTACTTACCGCATTTTGGTGTAAAGAATATAACCTGGAAAACTGCGGTTTGTTTTTGATGCTGCAGCAAAAGTTATTGGCGTGAGCCTCAATGATTTTCTGTTGAAGGGCCCTGATTTTTACCCATCTCTCTTGCCGATTCTGTGGAGATTCCGTGAACGAAAATATGCTTCTTGTGGAGATATTCCAGAAATGTTTCACCAAGTGTTCATCAGAGAAGAAGATCGAAAATGCCAAAGGTTCTTATTCAGAGGAAAACATAGGCAAGGAAATCTTGATGTTTATGAAATGTGTGTCATGATTTTTGGGGCAATATGCTCTCCATCCATAGCACAATCCATAAAAAATCTGAATGCAAATTAATTCCATCGAGAATATCCAGATATCATGTGAATAATGATAAATCAGCATCATGTAGACGATTACCTTGACTGTAAAGACACACAAGAGAAAGCAATGGAAACTGTAGAGACAGTCATAGAGGTACACGGAAAAGGAGGTTTCAAAATGGTGAACTAGCTTTCGAATAATGAAGAAATTTTGAAAAATATCCCAGCGGAATATACTTCCCCCAAGAAATCATTGAACCTGGACTCAAATAAATTAGAGAGAGTACTCTGACTTTTTTGGGATACACAAGAAGATAATCTCTCTTTCAATAATAAATTCGAAAGAACAGTTTTTGATCCAATTGGTTTTCTTTCTCCTCTAATATCAACAGGTAGGCTGATCATGCAACTCTGTTGGGCTGAGAAAATGGACTGGGAGAATATTTATAGAAAATGGAAGAAATGGATTGAAAATCTTGGAAAAATCAACAGCTTCAAAATTCCACGACAATATTTTCCTTTTAGATCTGAGGAAGTACAACTACATATTTTTTGTGATGCTGATAGTAAAGCCTTCTGCTCAGTCGCATATGTCAGATCAAAATTGAATTGAAGTTATCATGGTTTCTTCAAAATGCGAACTTGGTCCGCTGAACAAAATTGTGAGCATTACCAGGATGGAATTGCAAGGCGCAGTCATGGCAACTCGTTTGGGGAAGCTAATTGAAAAGGAAAGTACTCCCAATATTGATGATATCTACTGGTGGACTGATTCAGAAATCTTTTGAAGCCCACCGAATACAAGAAAAAGGTAATGCCACAGAAATAAAAAAATGGAGATAGGTGCCATCTTCGATAAAACCTGCCGACCTACGAACCAAAGAAAATTATGATTTCAATTTTTCGATGGATTCATTCTGGATGAAGGGTCCTCCCTTCTTGAAACAACAAGATATTTATTGGCCCCAAAAAAATGAAGTTTAAAATGGACAACGAACAAGTTAATTTGATAATGCATTCTGGAGAATGGTCTCTGCCAGATGAACAGATATTCTCAAAATGGTCCAGACTGCTGAGAGCTACAGGTTGGATTTTGAGATTCGTTAGAAACATGGAAGACAAGGATAGAAGAACAGGGGAATTACAACCAGAAGAATTGGAGAGAGCTGAGAACATATGGTGGAGAAAAGTACAAGCTCTTCCCTTCAAGAAGGAGATTGGGTTATTGGAAAAAGGAAAGTAACCACGAAAAGGCTCGAAACTCTCCATTTATTCTACCTACTGCTGAAAATAATTCAGTTGTTAGATTGTTAATTCTATACTTCCATGAGAAGATACATCATACAGGTCAGGAACTTTGATAAATGATAGGATGAAATTTTGGATTATGACAATGCGACAGACAGTTAGGAACGTTCTGAGAAATTGCCAATTTTGTAAAATAACGAGAAGAAAACCTATACAGCCAGAAATGGCTCCATTACCGGAAGTGAGACTGAGCTATTCAAGACCATTCAGTTACTGTGGAATTGATTACTTCGGCCCTCTACTTGTGAAAGTCAAGAGATCAGTGGTTAAAAGATACGGTGTGATTGTTTCTACGTGGCTTGCTGAAGGACCACCCTAACGGGATTGATTGTGAATGATAAACGTAGTCAAACTTTACTGCTTTACTGTTATTTCTGTCGATTTGTACAAATTTTACATGAGAGCTTTTTCTTGACAATGTCTCTGTCACTCTTGTCATATCATCCTCAATATTTACCTAACGACAGTTCTATACAGGGCTATGCTATGTAACATGACGAAATATATGAAATTAACAATTGTCCATAGGCCGCCCACCTTGAAAGATTCTCTTTCGAAAGTGAAAAATGCCTTAACATAATATACATCAATTGATGCACTAAATGAAATATTCAAAAACTAACATTTAGATATGCTCATTACATCGATGACCTCTACATTGGTCAAAAACAAACTTTGCTTATTGAACGCCTGAAAACGTTTCCACTGGACACCTTTACAAACACTACACGTGTCACCTTATCAGCCCCTGGATGAACTTCAACAATGCGAGCCATAGGCCAGCGTAGTGGTGGAATATTGTCCTCCTTCAGAATGACCAAATCACCTACTTTGGGATCAGCTGAGGTGGTTTGCATTTTCTTCTCTGCTGCAACTGGGTGGGATAATCTCTTGACCATCTAGACCAAAATTGTTGAAACAACTGCTGTGTCTTCTAATATCTGGATAATCTGTTCATGTTTAAATCCTGAACGTTCTTCTGTGGTGCAGCAGCCAACGTGTCTCCAATAAAAAAATGAGCAGGAGTGAGAGGTAGGGTAATCATTAGGATCGGATGAGAGGGGTGAGAGGGGTCTGGAGTTGAGGCAAGACTCGACCTGTGTCAACACCGTGTACATTTCTCCATAACTAACTGGAGCGAGCCCTAAAATACGTTTCATATGGAATTTAGTCGATTTCACGGCTGCTTTCCAAATACCTCCCATGTGTGGAGACTTCGCGGGAATAAACGTCCACTTTATACTGTCCAAAGCAAGACATTTTTCAATTCTTTCTTTATGACCTTCGTCAGCTAACAAGTTGCGTAATTCGATGAAATGATTGTTAGCACCAACAAAATTTGAACCAATGTCTGAAAATAATTCTGAGGGTTTTCCCCTTCTAGCAATGAAACGTTTCAACGCATTCAGGAAACTGTCTGTACTCAAATCCTTGACTAACTCTATATGCACCGCACGTGTTGAAAACCACAAAAAAATACATATGTATGTCTTAACTAATTTTGTTTTACGCAAAGTTCCTTCCTTTACGAGGATGGGACCAGCGTAATCAACTCCACACTTTGAAAAAGGCCTGCTTGGAATTACTCTTGTGATCGGTAGATTCCCAATAAGAGTTTCCGAAGCTGCAGGACTAACTTTGAAACATTTTATGCATGATTTGACAACCCGTTCACCTACATTTTTTCCATCAATTGGCCAGAAATTTAATCTTATTAGTGAAAGTAAATTTTGAACACCTGCATGTAAGTGTTTTGAATGTTCAAATTCTACAATCAACTTTGTGATTCTGTGAGACTTAGGTAGAACAATTGGATGTTTTTGCGCGTAGGATACATTCGCGTGCTCCAGTATACCTCCGACTCTGATCAATTCGTGCTCATCTAAAAATGGATTTAGACTTATGAGTTTACTGTTATTAGGTATGGGGCGAGACAACTTGAGTGCATGCATCTCTTGTATGAACTCAGCTTTTTGAGCCAGTCTTATCAATAATCTTAGGAAGTTCTCAAGTTCGTCTACTGTCAAGTTAACACCTTTTTTTTTCTTCAATAAGGTGATTGATTTGAACCTCATGCAATGAGCTACTACATGTTGTAGCTTCGTTAACGATGAATATCTATCAAATATATTCAATTCAAAATCATGCTTAGTCGTTGCTAATGAAATTGTCGACAGTTTGATTTCGGGAATACATTCTATCATATCTTTATCATATATGTCATTTGGATAAGAGATTTTATTTTCAACTAGAAATGCAGGACCGTACCACCCAATTTTTGACCCTTTTAATTCGGTAGGATTTATACCTCGCGAAATAATATCTGCTGGGTTATCCGCAGACCTTACGTGCTTCCATTTTCCTTCACAGGTGAATTCTAAAATTTTAGTAACTCTGTTTGCAACGCATGTTTTATTTGCCTGGATCAATTTTTAGCCACGCCAATACTATTATAGAATCAGAATAATAATGAGTACTGGATATTTCGACATCGAGTATTTTTCTAACAACGTGCATTAATTCTGGAAGTAATGTTGCTGCTGAAAGTTCTAATCTGGGAATGGTGTGTTTGCCTTGAGGTACAACCTTTGACTTGGCACATAAAAGCCGCGAGATGACTTCACCCTGTTTGTTTTTGGAACATAAATATATACATGAACCATATGCCTTCTCCGAGGAGTCGCTAAAACCGTGTAGTTCAATATTTGTATGATTTTGACATAGAACGTGCCGCTCAATTTCGATATCATTTATGAAATCAATTTGCTTTAAAAATGTGATCCATTCTTTCACCATGTCCGCAGGTAAAGATTCGTCCCAAGAAATTTCTCTTTGCCATAATTTACGCATAAATAACTTTGCTTGAATGGTTGCCGGGCCTATTAGACCTAGCGGATCGAAAATTCTCGATATTGTCGCTAATACTGAGCGCTTCGTCAGAGCTTTATCATCAGAATTTATATTTACCGCGTAACTCAATGTGTCTGATTTTGGATTCCACGCGATTCCTAAAGTTTTCAATTCCTCATTGTCGTGTTACTGTATTAGTTTGTCTTCATTTTCTTGATTACCTTATATCGAATTTAAAATGTCTTTTTCATTTGAACACCATTTTCTTAAAGGAAGGTTAGCGCTATTGAGAATTTTTGTTATTTCATCGTATATTTCTAAAGCCTCATGTTTCGTGTCAACACTGATCAATAAATCGTCCATAAAAAATGAATGTCTTATGAATTTCGATGTGCGTGGATATTTTTCAGCGAATTCTAATGAGAGTTGTTCTAAAACCTTAGTTGCGAGATAACTTGCGGATGCTGTCCCGTATGTCACTGTATTGACATCGTATACCTTTATTGGCTCTGATTCGTTATAACGCCATAGTATCCGCTGATATTTCCTGTCTTCCAGATGTAAAATTATTTGCCTAAACATCATTTTTATGTCTGCACTCAAAACATATTGATGAAGCCTGAGACGTGTTACAATTGAAAGAAGATCATCTTGAACGTTAGGACCTACAAGTAATAAATCATTCAGCGATATACCTTCATTGGTTTTTGCGGACCCGTCGAATACAACTCTGCAACGAGTTGTCCTACTGCTTGGTTTTATTACCGGATGATGTGACAATACATACGAGGGCTGTTCAATGTTTCCGTCGAAATTTTTTATGAATGTCATATGTCCCATCGATTCATATTGTTTTGAAAATTTCGTGTATTCTGCCCTTAAATTATCATTGCGCTTGAATCTGTTCTCGAGAGAGTGTAGGCGTTTCAATGCGAGCGTTGCAGAATCGCTTAAATCTGACATCTGTACTGAAAAAGGTAATCTGACAATAAATCTGCCATCAGAGCTACGACTCGTCCTTTTTTCAAAATAGTCTTCACAATACTGTTCTTTCTTGATCGTAAATTCTTATGCGGAATTTCTTCAGTTTTCCAAAAACTTGTTAATGATTCATTTAGCATTTCATTTGATATCGTTTTCGTGAGATTACAAAATGATTTACGATTTGAATATTTGTGCAAATTGATCGAGCCCGTGACTATCCAACCTAAAGTAGTTTCTTGTAAATTAGGTTTGTTTTTCCCAAGTTTGAGTTGATTCGGACATAAAAGATCATAAAATATATTAGCTCCAAGAAGAATGTCAATATTTTGTGGTTTATTAAATTCTGGATCAGCTAGCGTGATGCCTGTCGGTAATTTAAGTATATTTTCATTGAATTCTGTGTACGGAATTTTTTCCGTAATCTTGTTTAATACTAAAAACGTTAAATCGCATTTGAACGGAGTTGATCGAGATTTGATAGTGGCTTTTGTTTTCTGTGTGATAGTCATAACATTTTGATTTATTTCCGCAATAGATATGCGAAAATCTTCACAAAGCAAACTCAATTTCTTAGAGAGTCCTTCTGTGATTAGATTACTCTGACTACCAGAGTCCAAGAGAGCCTTGCAAACGTGAGCATTTCCGAGTGTATAATAAATTATTATTTGGGCTCTTGATAATAAAACTAACTGATTATCGCGTGTATTTGTGTTAGAGCCTTGCAATACCTTGTTTGCCTGTTCTGTGCTAATATGTATTTGTGCCGAGCCTTGCGAACTACCTTGTTTGTTCGTAGATTGAATGCTCGGTATGATCTCTGATTGAGTACCACTGTTAGCATTATAACAGTTGCTTGTTCGTATGGGTGTTATTTCTTCCGTATTTGTTACGAGATTGGTTGAGATTTCTGAAATATTTGCATTTGATGAAGTGGCAACTTGTTGTAAATTATTGTTCGAGTAATGTGCTTGATTGCTATTGTGAAGTAAAGTTTTTTTTAATTCCTTTACATGCCCATTTCGAATGACCAGGTCTAAGGCAATTACTACAGAGTCGTTATCTTTTGATTTCTTTGTATTTTTTGCTAATTGGCAATTTAATGAAATCTGCACAATTGTGAATGAAATGAGGTGCCTTGCAATAATGACATGATATATTTAGCCCGTTATTGGTGACTGGAAGTGAATGTTCATGTCCTCTTTGCTTTTGATAAGTTATATGTGACGGTAACTTACAACCTTGATTATTTGCTATTCTCTGCGTATTTTAGTTAGATTTTTTGTTATCCGAGAGAGTTTCAAATGTGAAACATTTCTTATTCAAAAAGGTAATTAGCTGATCATACGTGGGGCATTCATCATTTTCTAGAGAGTTTTCCCATTCGAGGTTCATGAAATTATCTAATTTTGATGTAATTAGGTAGACTAAGAGAATGTCCCATTGATCCGTTGGCAATTTTAGATTCTTGAGTGCACCTAGATGATGTTGAACCTTATCGGTGAGTTGTCTGAGTGATGTTGCTGAACCTTTTATGACTACTGGGATTCAAAAATTGCTCTGACATGAGTGTTAATAATAATTCTTTTATTCTGATACCTCCTAATGAGTGAATCCCATGCTACTGTATAATTGTTGTCAGAAATTTGTAATGAATGAATTATTCGCGCTGCATCATGCTTCAAAGAAGTCTTTAGATAATAGTATTTTTGTATGTTTGTCAAACTCGTGTTTTCATGTATCAATTGTGAGAAAGTATCGTGAAAATTTATCCATTCATCATAGTTTCCTGAGAACGTTGGAAGATGTATTGTTGGTAATTTCAAATTTGTTACCTGGTTCGTGTTTGTTGAGATTGCATTAGTAATTTGAGTATTATTACGCGTGTTGGTTACATTTTGAGATTGTAGTTCAACTGAAAGACCCTTTGCCTTTGCAATTGCTTGATAAAATGCCGTTTCTTGTTCTTCGCGCTGTGATTCGCTTTCGTCTAGTACTTCTGAACGCGATTGTACAAAACCGATTCGATTTTATTCAATCTTATTTCCAGTTCGATTATGTTATTTTTCCCTACTGTATTCATGAATGCTTGAAAACGTGTTGATTGACTCTTTAATTTACCTCGTGTTTGTCTTAACTCCTTTACTTCGTTTTCCATCGTGATTATGAAGTTTCAATTCGTGATATATGAATGAATGAACAAGAATTAGTATTTTTTTTATAGGTTGGGAGATTGTCAGGAAAAAAAAATGAGTTTTCACTTGTGTCGTTGCTGCTTTGCTATTTCGTTGGCCTTGATTCTAAACGGCTGAGTAGACTACTGTATCTGAAGAGACGCTTACTATTGGAAAGAATGCTTCTTTTGTCGAGGACCGCACAATTTTTATTCTGGTTGCTGGCAATACTTCCGGTTCGATTGGACCAAAAATGTTTTTACGTGGCTTGCTGAAGGACCACCCTTACGGGATTGATTGTGAATGATAAACGAAGTCAAACTTTACTGCTTTACTGTTATTTCTGTCGATTTGTACAAATTTTACATAAGAGCTTTTTCTTGACAATGTCTCTGTCACTCTTGTCATATCATTCTTAATATTCACCTAACGACAGTCCTATACAGGGCTATGCTATGTAACATGACGAAATATATGAAATTAACGATTTCCATTAATTTTACTTGCATGAATACCAGAGCTGTGCATATCGAACTCTCCAACTCACTCTCTACGGACTCTTATTGCAATCGAAAGATTCTCTGCTAGAAGAGGATACCCGCTGGAAATTCATTCGGCTAATGGCACCAATTTTGTAGGAGCAGAAAGGGAAATGAAGAAAAGCTTGGAGGAATTGGATCAAAATAAAATCAATGCTAAACTCTCAGAAAACAGAATAAAATGGATTTTCAATTCACCAGTTGCCTCACACATGGGTGGAGTAGGGAAACAGTTAATTCAGTCTATCAAAAAAGTTCTTCATGTCATTCTCAAAATAGAACATCCATCGGAAGAACTACTCGTTGAAACAGAGAGTATTGTAAATTCCAGGCCAATCATATATATTTCTGATAACCTCAATGACGAAATTGAGGCCCTAACACCAATGCATTTTTTTATGGGGACTTGCAATAAAAACAATATTCATGGGGTATTCAAGGCGAGTGATTTATATGGTCGGCGACAATGGAGAATTGCGCAATTTTTAGCGGAATAGATTCTGGCGTAGGTGGACGAGTGGCTATCTACCAAATCAAGTGAAGCGAAACAAATGGCACGAAAAATACGGAAACATAGGAGTTGGCCATATTGTAGCTGTAGCGGATAGTAATTCCCGAAATAATTGGAAAAGGGGAAGGGTCATTGAAACTTATCCAGGCCGAGGTGGTCAAGTGAGAACTGTAAAACTCCAAACTAAAAATGGCATGTTGGTACGTTCTGTACACAATTCAGTCAAACTGGAGGTTGGAGAATGTTAAGGATAATTTCCATTGCAGAATTCAATTTCATTATACATAATTTCACTCTGAATATAATGGAGAGCTTGTCAATAGTTTTTTGAGAAATAAGTGAATGATAGATCGTTATTTTGAATTTGAATAAAAACTTGTTGAAAACTAGAATAATTCTCTCATAAATAAGTTACCAACACACAGACTGACCAGATCAGAAGAAGGACCACATTACATGGGTTTTAAATTATTTAACAAACTGCCATCAAGCCTAAGGAATCTGGAAATTAGACTCTTCAAAATAAGATTGAAAGAATTGATTGATATCCAAAGCATACTATACAGTGGAAGCATTTTTTTAATGACCAATCACTAGAATAACGAAAAAATATCCTGATTTTCTTTTCGTCTCCGAGTTTCACTCCTATACTCTCTCAAGCACCCTATGTCCTTGTTCTATTTTTTATCTATGTACTTATTTGTTATTCATGTTAGTGAAGTGCAATACATGTAAAACTCACCTTTTTTATATCATGTACACATGATCAAAAGATATAAAATACTATTATTATTATTCAACACAGAAGAAGTAAAATCAAGAAAAATCGGATCCACAATTTCAACAATTTACTCAATTATGAGTGTACCCTCCGTGTTTCATT
Organism: Gonioctena quinquepunctata; assembly: GCA_018342105.1. Taxonomy (NCBI): domain Eukaryota; kingdom Metazoa; phylum Arthropoda; class Insecta; order Coleoptera; family Chrysomelidae; genus Gonioctena; species Gonioctena quinquepunctata. The sequence goes on along the minus strand of JAFIRS010001919.1, from coordinate 57,368 downwards.
TATCGATATTCTCACATCCACGATTCCCGTAGTGGCCAGATTCAGTATCAAATTTCTGTAATTGGGCCAAGTCTAGATTGCTTTTCACCCGGCTCTGAGTCGGCCCAATTCGGCAGCCGTTTCCGGCGCGACCACTTAACTGAACAACTGGACTGGAAGAAAATCGCGGAAACAGGAAATGAACCACGCTAGATAAAATAGTTGGGTCGCGATGAACGAAAACGGAATAGTTATCGTCCACAAACTCCTGACCACATACATTGGATAAGGAAAATTGCACGAAAGGGCATCCCTAACAGTTATTTTCGATATTTCCAACGATATCAACATATTTCGACATTCGAATAGGTCCGCGATGAGGCAGATGTGAAATCTACCTCATATTTGAATTGAATTAACCAATACAAATACAGAAGAAGGTATTGAAAGTTATTTAGAAGTGTAGAAATGGAATATCAATTCATTTTGGCGTATCAACGAAGATATTTCTAATATTTCGTGCAACCCAGAAGGTCATCACGAGAGAACTTGGAACAACGAACAACTCATTCACTGAAACCTTTTTAAGACTCTTCACAGTTGCGTGTTGAGCGCTCAAAATAGAAATATGCTATAATTAGTCGAGGCGCTGGAGATGCTAATTAACCATGTTTTCTTTAATTACTGGGAGTATCCTCATCCTTCCGGGAGTGAATAACAATTCTCAGTGTAACTATTTCACTTGGTAGTTGCAGGAAAACACACAGAAACCTCGCAATTACCATTTGTACTTGACTATCCAACCTAATTTAACTTTAATTTGATATCATATATTCATCGTGTTTTTCATAAATTTCCAAACAACGTAATTGAATATTTTCACACAAGTCTCAATTTTGACTATAGCGAAGCCATGAAAATCAAGAACTGAAAGGCAAGTCAGCTGTCACACCTTTTTTATTATTTCCGTAACAAATTTTCATGAGGGACCCTTGTTAAATACTATAATAATAATAATGTTTATCAGATAATTTCTTCGAAATAAAGTATCTATACATCTATTACAATGGGTATGAGTATGAATAATGAAAAAAAAAACAGAAACTAAAGTTTTTAGATTGTGCGTCGTATAGAGTTTTTTTATAAATTTTAATTGAATATTCGATGTTTTCGAACAAAAAAATAAATTATTATAATAAGATTTCATTGATTCATTCAGACATCTATAAAATGTATAGGTCAGGTAGTATAGGACATACAAAGAACGTAAATTGTAACTATACAAATATATTATACTAAGGGTATAAAAACATGTAGCATTCAAATCTTGTTATTTATGTCAACGAACAGATTGATCCACGAGACGGTCTGACATGGATTCCTCAATACTATAATAGGCTTTGGAAGACAATAATGAATTCACTCTGCCTTTGAACATATTTATTATTGAGCTTTCTCATCGTTTCTGGCAAGTGGTTGTAGAATATTATCCCCTGGTAGGTGGAGGATCGTTCAAATTTGGTGGTCTTGGAATATACAAAAGATTACCATTCCTTGTAGGATAATTGTGATAATGTAAATTTGTTTTAAATTTGAAGTAATTATCCTTGACAAACAGGTTAACATAAAAAAAAATGACAAGCATGGAAATGAAAGAATTTTGTGAAAAATGAAGCGGGGCCTACACGACTCTTCTGATGCTAACTTGAACAAAGTGCCAATTATCCTTTTTTGTATTGTAAAAATTTTCGAATGTTTGCAGAATTTCTCCAGAGGACAACGTTATAAGACATATGACTGTAGACAAGACTATAATAACGAGTCAATTGGCATTGAGGACTTCTTTCGTGAAATTGCGAATCTGAGTTTATTCAATTTTTTACTGAGCATGTTGACATAATCGTTAAAACGTAAGTTTTGGTCGACATATACAGTGCTTCTCAAAAGTCCTCTCCCCCCCTCTTATTTTTGGAACGATTGTACATAAACAAGTGAAATTTGGAAACTGAATATTAAAGATTGTAAACTACTACTACTAGTACTAGTACTAGTGATGATAGATGACGAAATCGTCAAAGATGACGTCACAAGGCCATTGTGACCAATAATTTCAAATGGAACCCTACGGCAAGCGACACCTCTTTCAGAAGGTATCAAAAAAAACCTATTCAATGATACTAATTTTGTTTGTGTATATGGCAGTTTTAATGGCTCATTAAAATTTAAATTCCATTCAGTATGATATTAATTACAGATTTAAGAATCAGTATCTACTCGAAGGACTTGCTCGAAGTGACCTCCATTTACTTCCTGACAGTGAAATATCCCATTTTTAAACTCTTCTCGTACTTTTGTAAATGTGTCTGCGGAAACAGCCTCACATTCTGAAACAATACGTTGTTTTAAAACGTCAATATTGTCAGGTTCAGTGGCGTAAACCTTCAATTTAAGGTACCCCCACAGAAAAAAATCCAAAGGTGTGAGGTCCGGTGATCGAGCTGGCCATTCCGTTGAACTTCGTCGTCCAATCCATCTACCACGATACTCCTCATCCAAATACCGTCTTACTGCACCGTAATAGTGTAGAGGAGCAACATCCTGTTGGAATGTTATTTCCAAATTGCCGAATTCATCTGGATTATCTTTCAAAATTTCAAGGATTAACGGTTCTATTGCGTTTTGCAACAGCTCCAGATAAACCTCACCAGTTGAATTAGTATTTAAAAAAGAGGCCCAACGATGTGGTTTCTCAGGATACCTGCCCAAACATTCACCTTCTGGGGAAATTGGGTATGTGTTTCATGAAACAGGTGAGGATTTGCGTCACTCTAATACCTCACATTCTGTGTATTTACATTTCCATTTAGATAGAAAGTACTTTCGTCACTAAAACAAATTGTTTTGACATAGTCTGGCTGTTGGTTAATTTTAGTTTCCATATTTTCACAAAATTCTAGTCTTCGGTCTGGGTCGTCGTCGGAGAGTTGATGAACCATTTTTAATTTGGTTGGATGAAATTTGGTTTTTTTTCAACACCCTGTGTACTGTTCCTCGACTGACTTCAAAGGAAGATGCAAAGTGAGTTGTTGAAGAAGTAGGATTAACTATTACTTCTGCCAGTATATCAATTTTTTTCTCATCGGAAATTTGTGGTCTGCCAGATCGTTTCGCATTATTGATACTACCCGTTGTTTAAAACTTACGAAGGAGCTCCCTCAAATAAGGCCACGAAACGGGGCGATCGGGAAACCTCTTATTAAAAATGCGTTCTGCTGCATGAATATTTGTCCAGTTTCACCAAGAATTAGGATCGCTGCCACTTTATCACCTAAAGCACGTACCATTCCGCTTCTTGAAGCACTTAAACGTTCAGCTCACAACAGTTTAACAAATTATTGAAATGTACAGAAATATTGAAAGTACCAAAAGCTGCTGAAACAGTTGAACGTTCGATCAACAATACACAAATTATTAAATGTACAAAAACTTTGACAATTACAGAAACGTCGAATAAGGGAGACCAACAAAAACGTCAGCTTATTTGACAACTATCCAGAGGCGGAGCTTGAATTTGGAATTTTAGTATTAACTGATCTAATTCATCACAGCTTTGCGTTTTTTAAAAGCGAGTTGCCAAATCTGCCATTAACACAACAAAATCAGTATCATTGAATAGGTTTTTTCGGTACCTTTTAAAAGAGGTTTCGCTTGTATATTTGAAAGTATTGGTCACAATGGCCTTGTGACGTCATCTTTGACGATTTTGTCATCTATCATCACTAGTAGGGAAGTTTACAACCTTTTATATTCAGTTTCCAAATTTCACTTGTTTATGTATAATCGTTCCACAAATAAGAGGGGTTAGGGGACTTTTAAGAAGAACTACATATATCTAGGAATTCTGATCGAATTGTGAGATATTTGTGATATTTTGAGAAGTAAAATATATACATTCAGTTTTGGAAACATTTAAAATCAAGTAATTTTGCTCACACCAACTATTGAAGCATTCCATTATTTGTTTAGTGGACAAAACTAAAACGGTTGCGACCTGTTACTACTAATAAGATATCGTCGGCAATTGGAGCTAGTAGTTCAGTATTGATGTGTTGAGGCATAACATTAACGAACAATAAAAATATTAATGGTCCCAATACTGAGCCCTGCGGAACACCTATGTCCAAAGAATTTTACCAGTAAAACTATTCCCTACTTTCACGAACATTTGCCTTGATGAGATAACACACACCCAATCTAAGAAGAACTCCTCTGAATCCCAATTATACAACTTATTCCAATGAATTCCAATTAACGGAGTCAAAATCGCGGTACAAATAAAAAAAAATCCTGTAACATGTTAACCATTATCTAGATTAGTATATATATTCTCTATTAGGATACATGCTGCTGATTGAGTTGATTTTCCTGTTCGAAAGCTGTATTGGCATTCGGAGGGTATTTCAAATTTAGATAAAAATTGTGTATTCTATTGTAGGCTATTTTTTCAATAACTTTCGAAAATACTCTCAAAATAGAAATGGTCTATAATTAGCTATGTTCGGGAATTTTTTTTATGGAAAGGAATGATTGTTGCTAATTTCAAAACGGAGGGAAATTTACCGGAAATTATTGAAAAGTTGATCAAGTACTTATGCCAGATGTTCAGTTATCGAAGTAGCAACAGACTTCAGGAGTTTTATTGAGATGTTGTCAACACCAGTGCTATTTTTATTCTGTAATGACTGTAATGACTTCCTCAGGGGTTACCGGGTTGAAGAGAAACGAGTTTTCAGCAATACCGGAAACGGTACAAGTTTTCGGCATTGAATCGCTGAAGTGACTTTGTAGGCTATCTGTGGTAATGGTAGCGACGTAATCTCCAAAAATATTCGCCACCTCCGCTGGTACTGTATATGTTTTATTTTCCACATTCAAATATATATTTTTATGTTTACTAAACCTACCAAGATCTTGATTGACTTAATCCCATATAGTTCTTTGTTTGTTATCAGACTCGCTCATCAGTTTTTTATATGAATTGGATTTTGCCTCAGTGGGCATTTTATTATAGTTTTGTTTGGCATATTCATAAATTTCTCTAGTCATCGTTTCCAACATTTTTACAGAACCAAAATAAGTTTTTCAGTTCCAGGCTCATTTTCCTGATAGTGAGTGTGACCCAACTCGGTGGTTTTTGCAAATAATTACTGTTGCTCCGTTAAATAGGGCAGCATTTATCCAAAACATACATCGACGAATTCATCTAGATTATTTTTGGATAAGCTCCTGTATTGCCTATTTTTTATTATAACCTATGTTTGGCTTGCTAGAAGTGTTGTAGTCAAGTTTAAAACTTGGTGATCGCTAAAATTAGCCTCATAAAGTTTTGCTCGAATATAAGCAGGGTCAATATTAGTTAATGAATAATCGACTTTTATTGAAGATGTGACGCCATTTTTATTTGTTAACACTCTCGTAGGAGTTGCCGAACTCACATTCAAGTTATAACCTGACAGTAGATCAAACAATAATTGTTTATGTGCATAGTCGAGAATATAGTCTACGTTTAGGTTACCACAAAGACATCATTATCATGTTCCAAAAGGGGATATAATTTCCTAGGAAATCATAGGAAATTTTGGTCATTAGGTGGACGGTAAACACTTAAGACACAAATCACTTTTACCGTTCAATTTAGACTTAATTCCTCTACATTCAGAAATCATCTCTTCAGATAACGAAGGACGAATGCTTGCTCCTTCCAGCTGTTTCTTACATACATTGCTTTTCTTTAATGTGCTCCCCCCTTTTATTTTTTGAACGGGTCAACTGAAAAAATTGAAATACGGGATAATGAAATTGATGCATGAATACTATATTTTGGAGTAAAATTGACAGATGAAACTTTCAAGATGGCGGGACTTGTGACACATTCCATTGAAGCTCCTGACGAATACACAACCCTAGAATATAAAGTCAATATCTTTACTAACTACAAAATGGCGGAACATTTAATAATTGCCTGAATACATCGACGTTTAACTTCATAAATTGAGGAAAGAAGCTGAGTTCAGTTCAGAAGATGCTCGAAATGGTTGCCTTGAACTACTTGACATAAGAACAGCATATCCGATATTTCACGCCGAATATTTTCAAACACAGAAACGGCGATATTTCTACAAATAATTATTATTCTCTGCCGTATATCCAATATTGACGCAGGTTCAGTTTCGTACACCTTTTGCTTCAAATAGCCCCATAAAAAAAGTCTACAGGTGTCAAATCTGGCGAGCGGGCTGGCCATTCCGTAAGATCTCGACGGCCAATCCAACGACCGTGGAAAGTATTATCCAAATAGTTTATTTCTTGTCCGTAGTAATGTGGTAGTGCTCCATCTTGTTAGAATACAATATCCATATCGAATTCATCAGGATTCGCTTCGACGATTTCGTGATTAGAGGGTCAACAATTTTTTCCAGCATATTCAAATACAGTTCCCCTGTTGAATTTTGTTCAATGAATATGGGTCCTACAATATGGTTTCCCAATATTCCTGTGCAGACGTTAATTTTTTCTGGATATTGAGTATGAGTTTCCCGGAAAATGTGAGGGTTGGTGTCACTCCAATAACGGCAATTTCATCTGTGAACCTTGCCGTTGAGATAAAATGTAGATACGTCACTGAAACAAATATTGTGGAGCTAGGTAGGATGCCTCGCAATGGCTTCCGTCATAATTTCGCAGAATTCTGTTCTTCGATCAGGGTCATCTTCAGTTAACTGGTGTACCATTTTGATTTTGTATGGATGATACTTATTCCTCTCCAAAAGTCTTCACACAGTAGAAGGACACACCTCGCAAACATTCGCGACGGAGGAAGTAGACTGTTGAGGATTTACTATCATCTCACCAATTATTTGAACTTGCTGTTCTTGGGGAATGGACGGATGACCTGTGGGTTTTTTGTTCTGTACACTACCGGTAGTTGTAAATTTGGTTACAAGTCCCCTTGAATATTTTCTACATATAGGACGATTCGGGAAACGATCATTGAAAATTGTTTCGGTTTCGTGAAAGTTACGCGTTGCACCGTAAATAAAAATCTCTTCGATTTTTTCTTCCAATGGACGAAAATTGACCATTTAAGACATAGTTCACGTGGTACTTATTTACTAGTAAAACCGAAAACTGAATGAGAATATTTTAACTGAACAATGATGTTCGTTGTCGTACTGACATTTCTTGTCATTTTTGGTTTGAACAAAAAATAACCTATCAAACCCTATCGAGTTGTTGGGATCGCCATATAGCAGAGAAAAACAAATATTTCTAGATGTATCGATATTAATGTGTTTGTATTCAGGTAATTATTGAATATTCCGCCATTTTGTAGTAGGTGAAGATATTGACTTTATATTCTGGGGTTGTGAAGTATTCGTCAGGAGCTCCAAAAGGATGTGTCACAAGACCCCCCCTTTCAATTATTTTTTTCCAGGTTGCGCCCAGTCGCCATCTTGAAAGTTTCATCTGTTAATTTCACTCCAAACTATAGTATTCATGCATCAATTTCATCATCTCAAGTTTCAATTCTTTGAGTTGACCCGTTCAAAAAATGAAGGTTGAGCAATCACTGTATGTTGCAGTACCTCCATGGATGTGGCTGGCGCGGCAGAAGTATATTGTTGCAGTGTATCCGGGAGTTGTCATATAATCTATGTAATTCAACTACACTATGTCGGGCTTTTCTTCGTCGAGAAGGACGTCAAATTTGTTCAACTTATTTGTGAGGCTTTGGGCCTTCAGGTGGAGAATTTTCATTCATTTTTCATGACTGTCATCGTCTACTTGAGTGATCGATTTTAGGTTTCTGGTTTTTTAGTATGTCTTCGTTGTAAAAAATGTCGAACATATGCATTTTTGGGCCAGCTGTTTGGCCAGCTTTGATAATGTCGATTTGGTTTTTGGGAACGGATACTATGATTGAAGAGTACCTATCAGGATGTCTGGATTGCAGAGGCTCACATATCAATCCCGGAAAGGTTGGTAGCAGAAAAGTTTTTAATTCCTCTTCAGTGGTATTGGGTTTGAGGTTGAAAACATGGAGATCCAAAGTTTTTTCAATGCTTTCACTGATGTTCGTCCAGCGAAGTTACCAACTTATAGGTTTCCCCTTGGCTTTTTTCTTGGAATCTTTTTTACTTAGTCCATTGACTCTGTATACGGTTTTCTTCAAAGCTTTTAGATGGATCACTTTCAATATGAGTATATTCACTGCACATCATACGTGATTCGGCTTCCGGAATTGCCTTGGTTACATATTGATAAGGAATTTTAGTGACGGGGACACTTAACGATGGTTCATTTGAGTTTGTCGGCGCCTCTGGTGAGGGATTCTTCGCAGCAATCGTTTCTTTGTTGTGTTTTTGTGGTGTTCACGTTTTTTGTGGCGTTAGCCAGTTGGTCTTTTAGAATATTCAACTTACAGATCAGCAATGATTATATATTTTTGTTTGATAACGTACTCGAATATATTCATATCAATTTACTGATCCGAACTCATATTATCCACGGCATCGAAAAACGCGATGTCAATATTATCTTCCAAACTGTAGTCTTCGTACTGTTTTTCACAGCATTTTACTAAGTTTCTGTCGACGGTTTGACATTTTATGTAACAAGAGTTACAATTTATACACTTGACATAATTCACAACTCTGTTTCTACCCTTTTCACATTGTATATCGCCAGTGACGGACAGGTTTCAGTACGTGTTTCACCTGCTATGATTTGACGATATATATATATATATATATATATATATATATATATATATATATATATATATATATATATATATATATATATATATATATAAATATATATATACATATATAATATAAATAAATCATAATATATGTATAAAAAATTCATGAACAAATGAGTATAGATTAGGAAAAGTACAAAGAAATGACACAATATTATTGTGAAGTCTCAAAAATATTGAGAGTTTCGGTGGCCCATGTCTTTTTCAGCTATAATTTTCAGTTTACGCCTCTTTTCAGCTATGGAATAGTATAACAGTATCATCAGCAGAACTGCTTATTGTTTCTCCATTTTTCAGAGTCAAAAACCGGAAATGTATATTTTAAACGATAGGGGACCCAATACCGTTTCTTGTGGGACACCGTAGGAAAACATTCTAGATTCGCTGGCCTCGCCATCTATGCTTAACTGTTGTTGATGATCAGATGGTAAATTAACGGTCTTGGGCATTTCTTGATATCTATTTTCCAGCGTTTCCAGTAGGTATATTGGGATGCATGTTTTCGATAAGTGTTAAGGTTTATCCCTTCTGGATCTGCTGCACAGATGTCCTTGAGTTTAAAAATCGATATGTTTATTTATTTTCATCCTCCGGTTTGAGGAGCAATGTGACCTTCACTGAATATTTTTTTAGGAAATTTCGAGGTATGTTACATTTTTCTATTTTTGCCATATTCAATCCCACATTCGTGGAAAATTCATTGAATTATTCTGATTTTTCTTTATGACACATTATACATCCACCGAACATACTCATGCAAACCATATTTCAGAGATAATAATATCTTAACGGTCCCATGTATACAGGGTGTCCCTGGACTTCCTCTTCTCCTTTCGGGAATGTATAGATGGGGTCAAAATATCACCAGTACTTCATATAACTTTTGTTCCTAAAAGCCTTCGTTACCAATTTACGGGCCCTCGAAGTAACAAAATGAAAAATGTTTTTCAATGATAACTTTCAAAATCATCTAAATTTTGGTGATTGACAACAAATGAATTCCTTCGATGAGCTTTCATGCAGGACTCAGTTGTTTTGCTAAAAAGTCAGGAACGGACTACCCCCTATGGTCCACACCCCAAAACTTTGAAATGACAGATCATTTTTCAATAGTTTTCAACAAAATAAGGTGACGTGATAATTTTCTGAAAAAAGTACTCGTGTGGAAAGTCGATCGGAGCAACGATTCTTAATAAAAGCAGTTTTACTCGACGACATCAAACCCGATCGTCTACCATTATTTGAAATGAAAAATTTTCACAGGAAAAATACTAATGCTAACGTTAATTCAACAACATTTATAACAGGAATAATACAAAATATGCTAAAATAAAGTCGTAAACAAAAAGTACAGTACCTAGTTGTGAGTTTCATTCACAATGTAGATATGTTCTCAAATGAAATATCAAGTTATGTAGATTCGTGGTGTTTTTGAACTAACAAGCTACTTCACTATGAAATATCGAATTTAGTCCATATTTTGTATGTACTCGTGGAATAAGCACGTTCCGTGTTGTGTTATCTGAATCTCATGAAACTCAACATTTGGATGTTGCAAATTTGTATTCACAGCTTAAATGTTGAGGAGTTCCACTGATAAGTATAATATCATGGGAGAAAATCTTTCACCCGAAGATAAATTCAGCTGAAAAAACGCACATCGGAAGACATAACTGATAAAAAGCAAACGAATAAACTACAAAAACGGCTGCACATGAATAGGTGAAAAATATCCGGTGAATAAATTTATGTTCCATTCCTCCCACAGATGTTGACAAAAACAACTTGTAGAAAGAAATAAAATTAGTGTGGATAAAAAATGACAACTGGAATGCGATTTTGTTTTGTTGAGTGGTGCGTTGTCATTGTATTGTCAATATTCTAATAGGACAGTTTGAAGTATTTTGATAGGGCCGAACAGTTTACATTCAACGAATATGCAGATATGCATGCATTGTGTGGACGAGCATTTGGTAATGCTGCAGGAGCCCGTCGTCTGTATGCATTTTCTCAATCGAACGTTACCGGCAAGAGAAACGTTCGAGCGTGTCGATCGCGGTTGAGGGAGACAGGTATGTCTAATGGATGATTAATTGGAGCCTGTTGTTTTATTTCGATATTATTGTAGGTTAAGTTTTGCCAAAACGAGGTGGTGAGGGCGCTCCTAGAGCTGTGCGTACCGTTGTATTGGAGGAAAATATTTAGGAAGATGTCGCTGATGATCCTTCAATGAGCATCAGAAACCTATCAGAACAGTTCCATACATCCAAGTCCACTATTCATAGAATAATTAGGGAACAACTGCTTCATCCATATCACATCCAGAAGGTACATGCCATGACACCTGAAGATTTTCCAGCACGACTGGAATATGCCAATTGGTTCCTGGATAAGCAAAGAGAGGATATGACTTTTATTACTCGAGTTTTATTCACTGATGAAGCAGGTTTCAGTAGAGATGGAGTATTCAACTCTCATAATCTCCACATATGGGCCAAAGAAAATCCCCATGGGATATTACAAACCAAACACCAACGGAAATTCAACGTGAATGTTTGGGCTGGTATCATAGGGAATCATCTTATAGGACCATTCGTTCTACATGACCGATTGAATGGAGAACGTTATTTGGAGTTCATTCAGAACAATTTGAATGGACTTTTGGAACATGTTTCATTGCAAGCCCGAAGAGATGTGTGGTTAATGCGTGATGGCGCTCCTCCTCATTTTAGTTTGATTGTGCGGGACCATCTGAACCAGATTTTCCCCAATGGATGGATTGGTAGAGGTGGGCCATATTCATGGCCACCGCGGTCTCCGGATTTAAATCCATTGGATTTCTTTCAGTGGGGGCACCTGGAAAGCCCCGTTTGCGCTACTCCTATTCACACCAGAGATGCCTTGTTGAATAGAATTACATTACATTGTGAAGCCATACGAAACGACCCTGGCATGCTATTTCAAGTGCAGAGAGGGTGTTTGCGCCGACTGAAAAGATGTATTGAGAGAGACGGGGGTCATATCGACCAGTTTTTGTAGCGGATTTTGCATTTCTGTTTGCTCTTGAGGCTTGCGATTGATTATTTACACCATGTGTTTTGTAAGGTAAACGTGTTTGCATGAAAAAATTCGTTATGAACATTGTACCTATCATTTTTATTTTCATTACAAATTAATCTTTTCGAATAATGGTAGACATCTCAGGCTGGATGTCGTCGAACAAAAATACATTTTTATCAAAAATCGTTGCTCCGATCGATTTTCCACACGAGTACTTTTATTCAGGAAATTGTCCAGGTAACCTTGTTTTTATAAAACATATTGACAGATCCCAGTCATTTAGAAATTTTGGGGTGTGGACCATCGGGGGTAGTCCGTTCCTGACTTTGTAGCAAAACAACTGACTCCTGCATGGAAGCTCATCAAAGGAATTCATTTTTTTAGTCAATCACCGGAATTTAGATGATTTTGAATATTCACTATGAAAGTTATCAAATAAAAACATTTTTCATTTTGTAAGTTTGAGGGCCCGTAACTTGGTAACGAAGGCTTTTAGGAACAAAAGTTATATGAAGTAATTGTGATAATATGACCCCATCTATACAATCCCGAGGGGAAAAGAGGAAGTCCAGGGACACCCTATATATATTTACCAATGTATTCTGATTGTCAGTAAAAATATAGATTGCTACAAATTCCTCACCACAGAACGTCCTCATATTAAAATAGTCCTCAATGCAGCGGTATAAAGTTTTCAAAGTACTTCCGGGAACAATTGAAAGCGAAAGAAATTAAATACGTTCAAAAAAACAACTGAAAAGTTATCTGATTGAGAAATGTATCTATTATACAAGAGAGTTTTTGAGATCATAACTGTAATAGGCGAGATTACAAACTCACAAATTTGCTTCATTTGTGCTTGAAGTGGAAATATAGCGATAAAATATTATGTATCCACAGTTTTTCCTAGAAGATATTGTGTAATATTCGAATAAACGCTACTCTGAAACCCTCAAATTCAGTGGGACATTCAAACATTTTTTGATGTCCATCGATTTGGCATTTTCCTGAATTGCCAAGTAACACTGAAAAGAATTAAAAAAAAATCCAACCACTTTTCTTATCGTTCTGCACATCGTAGTATTTTTTACCGGAATTAGAAATCTCGCCTATTCTATTGAATATTATATTTTGAAGTAAATTATGTGTCTGAATATATTATTATATTGTTATGTGTCTGTATGTCTATAGACTTAATATTTATATTTTATATTCATATTTTTTCATATGTCCAATACCATGTTATAATGGTCGTGCTGGAAATAATGTATTCTTATTATTATTTTTATATGGTTTTTGTTCCATTCTGTATCAGAGCGTTCTTTGATAATTCTCCATATATGTTCATGATTTCCTTCATATTCATCAAGTTTACTTTAATAATATTTTTCATTTTTATTTGTTTGGATAATTCAGAAAATTGTGAGATAGCATTATAATTCCAATAACTTCAACCTCCTGTGGGCATCTTCACAATAAGAATGGAAACATTACCTGAAAATCTTTCTTCTCCGCAGTATTATATGGAGAACCAACACCTTCCTGCAATTTCCAGGCAGTAAATCATTTGTAGGATTCGATACACACATATTTACCATAAATTTGTTCGTTCCGGAAAATATATCGCCGTTTTTTTCTTTTTTTCCACCTCATTGCTATGCATTGTTGGAGTCTAAGAACATATTTCTCATGTAATGGATTTCATGTGAGTGCTTCCGTAGTTGTATTCCTTTTAGGATTCAAAGAAGAATTGAAGTATGCGTTTGTTGAGGAACTTTCAATAAGATCAGGAAGGGTTTCGATTCGTAACAAGCGGATAAATTAAAGTACACGTTTGTTACGTACTATCGCATAATACTTTGAAAGTTTTTCGGAAGCTATCCTTATTTATGTTTCTTTCTCCCCTTTCTTCAGTACATCGCGAGTGTTTGATGGTTCCCTTCAAATAATGAAAAAAAAACTATGATTCAAATTGAAGTATCCAGTAATTTGTTTTTACAGATTCGTAGAATCTTCCTGAGATTTTTCAATCGAATGAGAACCGAAATATATTTAATTGAACAAATATAACTTTTCAAACGGGTTTTTGGCTATACTCCTGTTTGAACCGCGGGTTGTATTATCGGGCTATAAAATATGAACTATGGAAATACTAACAATGATATCAACAAAAAAAATCAGACGAAAAAACAATCAAAATTCGAATTGATGAAAAATCAAAATAGAGGAGTTTCGCTGTTTCAGTTAATCAACTTCATCCCTTCTGATCTAGGGTGCAACTCCTATTGACACTATCAAAAAATTTTATGACAAGTGGGAGTAGTAGAGCTGTGTATACGTGTCAAAACCGATAGCTCTTTGTATTTCGTGCAATTTCTTTAATTTATTCACAGACAGCTTTCGCCTATAAGGTTATCTTTAGTGCTTGCCTGCAGTTTGTAGTTCAAATATTATTCAAATGATTTTTTTTCAGAATAATTGTATCACTTCCTCGTCAGAATAAGGAGAATCCATGAATTGTAGCTGAAATGGTTGAAATGTGTGAAATATAAGAAACAGGGTGAACAATCAATAAATGTGAATATAAAAAATATTTATTGAACTGTAAACCTTTTCCAGTGTGTCGATCCGAAGATGAACACAGAACAAATGAGTTCTGGAACATTAGTAGATGAGAAAGAGACAAGATGTTATGTTATAAGGTCCCACTAATTTCTGTTTGTTTCAAGCCGGACCTTAGGTCACAACCTCTTGTAACTTCTTCTTGTCTACTAGTGTTCCAGAATTCATCTGTTCTGTGTTTTTGAATCGACATTCTGCGAAAAGTTGGCAGTTTGATGAAAATATTTTATACTTGAATTTATTTCAAGTTTTACAATGTTTGTTATGTTTTCACATATTCTAAACATTTTACTTTGTGGTTGTCTACATTTCATGGATTTTTCCCGTTTTTAGCCAACGAGTAAGTGATATTTAGGGGAAATTCATTCAAATAATATTTGAACAATCATTTGTTTTTCACTTACACTGAAGATGACGTTATAGATCGAAAGCGCTCTGTGGATAAGCTGAAAAAAATGTACGAAATACAGAGATAATACTATAGATTTGATGATGAAAATATCAACATTTTCTATTTACATTATGATTAGGTACTCTGTAATATTTCAGCTGGTGCGGACCTTGTGAGGCTTTGGAACAAAGACTCTATTCACCGTCCAAAGCCGTGAAAAAATTATACCAAGGGTATTGGTTAGGTAGTGGAAGATATATCGGTTCATTGGATGTATGGGATTTTCTATTTTCAGTCTAAAATATTTCAGTTTCTCAACAGTATGTGTATCCACGTACGTTGATATTCGAAAATATGATTTCTGCCACAAATATAAATGTAGGAAGATTATTTGAGTTTCTTTTTTTATTATTCTTCTACTACGATTTTGGTTCCTTTCTATTCGGCAACTGAATTCCAAAACATCGTATGTCCTCTCGATCCTGTGATCTGTAAATTTGTCTGATGCCCATTTTTGCGCACCTTCAATGGTATCGAACTTTTCCCTATATAACTGTTGTCTTTTTTTCGAATGCGTTGAGAACTGACTGATTACATCTTTTTCTTCCAACAGAGTGGGTTGAGTTCATCTGATTATCTGTGTAAAACATGCCAAAATATGTTTCGCCCACAAAGTATTGTGGAAGATTAAACTAATCGAAAGTTTGTCATAAAGTTCTTGATCATTTTGAGGATATGTATCGAATATTATAAAATCCTACACGACACTACTATAACATATCACATTATAGACTTGGACAAGGTACATAGACATTTGTTTTCCTTGATTTAATATATTTCTTATCTGCTAAAATTTATGAATATAAAGATATTTTACTCAGACTAGAAACTGTGTACATTGATCCACTGATACATCTGAGAAATTTATTTCTCAAGTTTTAATCATTGAGGGACGGGTACAGTGAGGAATATTTGCATAGGAATGTTTGGGCATTTTTATGGTAATTTTATTTGGTTGATCTTTTTTTTTATTGAAGAACATTGTTTCTCCAACAGAGAAACTCATCAAACTCAATATGATTTTCATTCCTGTTTCATCCCACATTTTTTAAACAAATGCAACCCCTGTATCGTCAGCAAATTACGGTATTTTAGCAAGTGATATCTGGAATAATGAAAAAATTTATTATTTCATGATAGAACAGTTCTAATTACTGTAAGATAGTCACTAGTCATTATTCATCAACTCCTTTGGGCTACGCTTGAAAATGTCCGAGTCAACACTCCATATATTAATGTCAGACAACTCTGAAGAAGCACATCATACTATATATACTGTAAAAAATGTCTTGCCATGTCTACTATTACAAAAAAGGGTTTGGATCTAGAATGAGTAACTGATACGGTCGGTTATTTCATATTGTGACTCAGTATTTTATTTATACACGCTTTATTTGCTTCACC
The DNA here is from genome assembly GCA_018342105.1 of Gonioctena quinquepunctata. Taxonomy (NCBI): domain Eukaryota; kingdom Metazoa; phylum Arthropoda; class Insecta; order Coleoptera; family Chrysomelidae; genus Gonioctena; species Gonioctena quinquepunctata. Next base: position 41,028 of record JAFIRS010001919.1, on the reverse strand, counting down.
TGTATGTATGAATGTATGTAGGTGATGGAATTTTTGAAATTAATTTTCACCCACTTCCAGATGTCCGAATCATTTGAAATTTTGCACACGTATTAGAAACCGATGACTATACAATAATTTCATAGCTATAACCTGGTATTTTCACATAGATCGCCATAAAAAATGCATTTTAAAGATATGGCGAATAAACATTCGTCAAAATTCAGTTATAGTTTTCATCTCATGTGGATGAAACAATCTAAGAGTTTTTCTCCAGTAGTCTTCTCAAGTCTTTTGTAGCAATATGGACTGAAAAGTTGAAAATAAAATTATAGTTTTTTGGTCAATGTCTTTATTCTTATTATTTCAACTTTTTAGTCCTTATTGCTTTATAAGCGTGTTTTTTCTGTTTTTTTCAACTATAATTATTCTATTTACCTATATTCCACAATTACACTATTCAATTTTCAAAACATTTCTTAAAAAATTCACCAGAGCTATAGGTCTGTAATTATTAATATATCTTATGATACTCCCATAAAAATTCGGTGTAGTTACAGATCATTCCGAAGATTCAGGTATTTGATGAATTGATATAATATTCATTATATAAGACAATGTTTTTATGAACAAAGGGGAGAACTTTTCGGTCACACAAACATATATCCATTGAGACTAGTTGAAGACTAGCAATAATATTGATTATTCAATCTTCTGCTAATGGATGCAAAAATAATGTATTCATCATCATTTTTCACAGCCAAGGTTGTGGTTGTAGGCTTTTGCCATTTCCGCTTCAATTCCAACAAAGAATTCATTAAGGTAGTGAGCTTTATATCATCATTTGACATCATACTATCGAGAATTGGGATTTCAGTTGATATTCTTGTGTATTCATATCAGTTTCTATTTCTGAAGACCTTCACACCACCGAATCCGAAACAAAAAAGATCGGATTCTATGACAATGTCCCCTAATTATTATTCATGACCATCCTATCCAAAGCGTTGTTTTTCATTCTTTGATAGCGTTACCAAACACCCCGTATTCTGAATCACCCTCTGTCCCATTCTGATAATTCATTTGTGGGCCACCCCAACAACCGCTGTGTAATAATTCCACTAGACCCGACAAATTAAATTTCACCATGGAGTTATGTTGGTGTTTTTTGGACAGAATGCTGAATGCGGTTTGGCTCCAACTATTCGTTTACGTACTTGGGGTATTTTTTTTTCATTTCTTTCTGTAGTCTGCTAAATCGAGGACCAACATTTTTCATGGTCCATGATATTTGGTCCCTCTATATCAGAAATTATACAACGTTTTCCGAAAATTAGAAGATGTCAACTTGTTAGATTTGAAACCCAACACTATCAGGACAATTACTTATAAACAGAAACATCCTCTCTTTATGGGAAAACAGTTTTTTGTCAACTGCAGGCATACAAGAACGGAGGCTTGGAGGAAAGAGTTTCAAAAATAAATTTGTCTTTCTAAAATAACCGATATCTTGAGGATTACTCTTTTTATTGAAGCTTTTCTGATATTTCTATTGATTTTTCATATCAGACCATCACCATTGTGTTTCAGTTCACCTACTCATAATGGATATATTATAACAAAATAATTTAAATTTCAATGAAGTGTGGCCAGAATGAAACTCAAACTTATCGGCAGCATTACAAAATGGATCAAAGACATCCTTAGATTTTGCTTTCATAATTATATTCAATAGATACAAGATCCAGTTACAGTATAAGAATATATGGATGTTTCTTTCAATTGAGTTCATACATAATATCAACCAAAAGGAAATAACAGAACAATCTAGATATTTGATGGAGGCAAGATTGCAGCAGAAATTTTGTGATTTCATATTAGTGTCACATTTTGGAGGGTAAAATAAAATATTTTGTGGCGAAATGTGAGTCATGGAATATGGAAGTGTATCCAAATACGTGCAGCAGTCCAAAATGTTGTGGGTACCTAAGTGAAAAAAAATATGACCTATTTCGACGGGTATAGAAAACCTGTTTTTTTTAAGGCAGTTCATGTGGGAAACCTTTTTCTGGATTTTGGAATCGACTAAATATTACATTGATTATTCTTATCATTCTGTATATGTTTTTCTCACTTGATATGATTGACATCAAAAAAAGTTCTTCTGTAGTTTTATATCTAAATACAAACCACAGCCTCTAACAGGTTATGGTCCCAGTCTAACCAGTCTACAGTCTCCAGAGAAGCATTTGAGAAGATTAAAAAAAAGGGAAAATAAATCAACGAAAAACTGAAAAAAATTAATTACATTGAATCAACAATTAAAAGATTAATGAAAAAGCTATGAGGGATAAGATATGAATGAATGTAAGCACAACAAAGTCGTTCATTAAGAGGTTCATATAAATTGAAAACATGAGTCGACAAGCGAAAAACAACTACTTTCCTAGCAAATACCACGCAGATCGTTGAATGATATTCACCTGACGATCCATGCAAACTTCCATATAAATGGATATTGTTCGCGAATGTTTTTTTCTGTTAAGCTCGATTGTGTTTGAATTTATGTCGTGTCCGCCTAACAATCCGCATACCGGTTTCAGGCTTTTTGGGCCCTCATCAGTACGGAGTTGTCACCAGCCAGAGATTCAGAGAGCTCTGGCCGAAGCGAGACACAACATAAATGAAATCATGCATGGATTGTCAGGTGAATATCATTTAACGTTCTGCGTGGTATTTGCTAGAAAAGTAGTTGTTTTTCGCCTGTCGGTCTACCAGTTGTTTCAGTTTATATTGAACCTTGTGAAGACGACTTTGTGTGTGCTTTATGCATTTCATTTCATATCTTATTCCCTTCATCTGGCTTTTTCTTTCATCAAAATAAGCCAGTCGGGCATTTTGAGCCACTCCTACTGAGAAGGAATCTTTTATTTAGAATCCTATCGAGGTAGAAGAATTGTATGGAGTGTTTCTTTGTGTCACTAGGTGTCGCCGGTTGAAAGTTATTTTTTCCGACGCACCTAAAGATGTTTTAAGCTCGATGATGATTTTATTAATGTTGTGTCTCGCTTCGGCCAGAGCTCTCTGAATCTCTGGCTGGTGACTACTCCGTACTGATGAAGGCCAAAAAAGCCTGAAACCGGTATGCGGATTGTTAGGCGGACACCACAGGAATTTAAACATAATCGAGCTTATCAGAAAGAAACATTTGCGACCAATATCCGTTTAAATGAAAGTTTGCATGGATTGTCAGGTGAATATCATTCAACGTTCTGCGTGGTATTTGCTAGGAAAGTAGTTGTTTTTCGCCTGTCGGTCTACCAATTGTTTCAATGTATATTGAACCTTTTGTGAAGACGACTGTGTGTGTCCTTCATGCATTTAAGTTCATGAATCAAAAGATTGGTTAACCAAAACTGTGAAACCTGGAAGTACAGAATGGAACTCTTACTCATGAAAAAAGTAGTATGGGACATATTTTTGGAAGAAAAACCTGCCGCAGATGTTACTTGGGAAAATAAAAATAACTAAGTCAAAGCTCTAATTGGATTGTTTATCGAGGATTCTCAGTTGATGCACGTAAAAAAGCTGAAAACTGCATATGAATACTGGAAAACTCTGAGAGAACATCATGAAAAATCGTCATTATTGAACAAGGTATTGTTACTGAAAAAGCAATGTAGACTACAACTCAACGAAGGCGATAATATAGAAACTCATCTCATAAAACTAACGGAGCTAATAGATAGACTCTCAACTATAGGTGAAAGTCTTGCTGATAACTTAACAGTAGCATTCATACTCAGTAGTTCACCAGAAAGTTACAACACTATTGTGATGGCATTAGAAACAAGACCAGAAAAGGACTCGACAGTAGAACTTGCCAAAAAAAATTATCCCAAAGAGTAAAAGACGAAATGAAACAAGACGAGACGAAAACCAAATAGCTATGAAATTGAAGAGTAGTAGAGGTAAATTCCAAAAAACAAATAAATTTTGCGATTTCTGCAATAGAAGAGGACATATTCAGGACGAATGTTGATACTACAATAAGAATAAATAATTAAAAAAAACCCTGGCCACAGAGAAACAATTCAACACAAAAAGTTAAGGAAATAGTCAACAAAAATGATGAAGAGGAACATAAAACGGAAAATGAAGAGAAACATGGCGAATAATATGAAGGAGAAACAGGGCCGGATTAAAAGGTGTGGAGGCCCTGGAGCAACAAAGGAGTGGAGGCCCCTAATTATTTTTCAAACAATTTTTTATTTTTTTCATTTATTGCGGAACAAATCAAATTATTTCGACACGAGCATATGGAGGTATAATAAAATACAGGAAATAAATTAAATTACAGCGTAAACGAATGGATTCTTGCGAGCTTTTTTCGACGAAAAGTCATTGATGATTTCGGTCAAATCCAGCATCCGGAAAAAATCATTCTCAATGCTAAGAAGCGATAACTTTCATAGGCGGCTTTGTCTCATCGTAATAAGCCTATTTTATACATTTTTCATTTTGGAAAATGAGTGCTTTCCAGTGCAATTCGACACCATCAAAACCGAGTACATTCTCAGTTGTAATATCACAAGAGAGTGAAAATAATTCGACAGATTTTCGAAAACTTTTTGCCAGGCAATAGACAAGGGGGACCAACTGGCTCGAGTGGCTATTGCAAAATGCCAACAAGTTTGAGAAAGAAATCTAGATAATTATTCTCTACTATATCGAACTCTCGTGTGGTATTCTTCAGATTATTTTTTGATGTTACGATCATAAACACATTTCCTCGCAAAATTATATAATGTACTAAACCGGTTTAGATTCATTTCTCACTTTTCATGAAAATTGATGACAGACGTCAAATTAAAAATATAGGTTATCCGACAATAAAAACAAAATACCTCAAATTATTCCCGCGACAATTTTCTCGGTAGAATATTCCCACTATTGATTGGCCAAAACGTATATGAATTATTTCAATTGAACGTTTCCATTGGTTTCTAGCAATGTCAAAGAATAATCACCGTAATTTCAATGTTTGGGAATGTAGCTCTGAAATTTTGGTTTTCAAGAATATCCGACAATAAAAATAAAATACCTCAAATTATTCCCGCGACAATTTTCTCGGTACAATATTCCCACTATTGATTGGCCAAAACGTATATGAATTATTTCAATTGAACGTTTCCATTGGTTTCTAGCAATGTCAAAGAATAATCACCGTAATTTAAATTTTGGTTTTCAAGAATATCCGACAATAAAAATAAAATACCTCAAATTATTCCCGCGACAATTTTCTCGGTACAATATTCCCACTATTGATTGGCCAAAACGTATATGAATTATTTCAATTGAACGTTTCCATTGGTTTCTAGCAATGTCAAAGAATAATCACCGTAATTTCAATGTTTGGGAATGTAGCTCTGAAATTTTGGTTTTCAAGAATTTGATAGTGGAACAGCTTAGATTGGTCTTTTCGATAGTCCTTTTTCAGAAGGATTTACATTTGTAGCGGAATGTCATCCTTTCAGATTTCGGGGTTTTCTCTGTTACAAGCGCGCCACTCAGCAGATACTTGTCAATGCCAATAAATAGGAAAAACAGGTATAGACGGGCAAAGTGTTTGTAGAATCGGCAGAAAAATAGTCAACAGAATTTGCAACTTTTGTTCTATTATGGAATGTGCACAGGGCTCTATGAATAATTTGATGCAATCATATTCATAAATTGAAATATTATTTTATTTTTTTGATTATTGAATTCCATTGTGAATCTAGATCGCTGTGTCATTCAAAGAATACATTAGACAAAAAATCCTCCATTCGATAAATTTTTTTTTTTTTTTAAATTCAATTGTTCTTGTTTTTACAGATAATTTCGATACGATATAATATTTTGTATAATAGTATGATGTTTTACTTGGTGATTGTTTCTCGCATATACACATGATTAATCAGATCGAAGATTATTATTAACCATGGATTTTGACAAGAATACGAAACACGCTTTCGTTGTCAGATTTTTTATATATTATTTTGCATATCCTTCGGTATTTGTTAGAAAATTTTACCTAAAAATTTCTATTGTGGGGTCCCCTCTCTTGTGGAGGCCCCGGGGCTGCAGCCCCGTTTGCCCCCCTCTTAATCCGGCTCTGAGGAGAAATAATTATTGATAAATACCATGTATGTTTTATGATGACACCTTCATCCAGGTATCAATGGTATGTTGATTCAGCGCTACTTGTCACATGGTTTGTGATAAGAAATTTTTCGATTATTTAGATGAAAAGAATTGCGAAACAATATACCTAGCTGATGGAACAACATTAAAGTAGGCTATGGTTGTATAAACATAGAAGATGGAAATGGACATCCATACAAATATAAAATCAAATATGTACTATATGTTCCAGTTATAGATTGTAATATATTATCCATTAGAAAATTAACTGAAATTTTTTTCACAGTTAATTTCAAAAATAATGTATGTACAATAGAAAATGGATCTATCCTGATTGAAAAAGCATATTTAAAGGGAAATCTATATGAACTGAAAACGGTTGATAAAATCATGTAAACAAAACAAAACACAGTTGAATATGACATTAATTTACTACATAGGAGACATTAGACATAGAAATATACAAAGTGTCAATTCATTGGAGAAAAGCCACTCGTAAATGACATTGAAATTATAGGCATCGAAGAAAAGAAACCATGTGAAGTATGCATTCGAGAAGAAGTTTTCCGAAATTACCAGAAAATGAAAAAACAGTAATTTACAGATTTTATTCATTCAGACTTATGTGGTCCAATGGAAATCAGTAACCAAGAGAAAATAGATACGCTTTAACGTTCATAGATGACCATAGCAGATATTCAATTGTTTATGTACTGAAACCAAAGAATGAAATATTCAAAATCGACTACCGACAAAAACTTCTCAGAAAATACCAGTTGAAACTATGGAATGATAAAAAACAAATTTGGGACATACAAGAATATTTAGATGTGATGTTTATATATTTTATTCCAAATGAAAAGAGAAGAAAATTTTATGATAAATCAATAAAAATTAAATTCGTAGGATACAGCGAAGAACCGAAAGTTTGTTGTAGATTGTCACATATAGAAACATGTAGAATAACAATAAGCAGAAATGTAAGAATAATCGAAAATCACAAATTGAATGAAAAAGACGACAAAGAAGAAATTAAGAAGTGATTATAAACAGTTCAAACACACATCAAGAAGAGAAGCAAAAGAATACCGAAAAAAAATCAGAACAGGAAGCAACAGAAAATCAAATGAACTGTAATGAAGCTGTTGAATCTGCTGAAGATTTGGAAAAACAAGAAACTGATGAAAAGAAAGAGGTGGAGATAAATAACTACTTGAAACTGAAAGAATATGATAAACCTAAGACATTTGAAAAAGTCATGAAAATGAGATATAGAAGAAAATGGATAGGAGCCATGGAAGATGACATAGAATCTATGCGAGAATGCCAAACAAGGGGATTGGTGGAATGTCCAAAAGATAAATAAATAGTTGACTGTAAATGGATATACAAAATGAAATCTGATCCGAGTAACAGATATAGGGCAAGATTTTCACAGAAATATGAAGAAGATTATGATCAAGTATTCGCTCCAGTCGTGAGACAAGCAACAGTCAGAGCACTTCTCACGATGAGTTGATTGGAGAACAAGATAGTCAAACACCTAGATGTAAAAACAGCATACTCTAATGGAGACTTACAAGGAACTGTATACATGCGTCAACCGCAAGGATTCGAGGATAGAGAAAACTCCCAGGTGGTATGCAAATTAAAGACGAGTATTCATGGGTTGTAACAGTCAGCTAGAGTGTGGAATAAAAAAATATCTGAAGTACTAATGAATGATGGTTTCAGAAGGGGTGTTGCAGATCCATGTTTATTTTCAAAGAAAATATCTGCCAGATTTATTTACCTTCTCATCTATGTGGACGATATTATTTTGGCTGCTGATTCCTAAAAAGATATAAAAGAAGTACAGGAACTATTGGCAAATAATTCCAAAATGAAAAATCGGAAATTCAAAGTATTATCTTGGTATTGAGTTGAAAGAAAGAAAAATTACATTTTTCATCTACGTCAAAGAAACTTCATTGAAAATATCCTAAAAGTTTTCAATATAGAAGGAACAAACAGGATACTTCAAAATTGGAGAAAATGAGATAGTATTGAAAAATAATGATCAATTCAGGAAAGGAATCGGATCTTTACTCTACCTAGCAGTGACTACTAGACCAGATATAGCAGCAAGCATCTCAATACTGAGTAGAAATATCGTCAATCCTACACAGAAAGATTGGAACGAATTGAAACGGGTGATGCGTTATTTGGAAACTATTTAGAATAAAAAACTAATATGAGGAACAAATGGAGTTGAAAAAAAATTGAAATGTATGCAGATGCTGATTGGACTGAGGATAACAAAGAACGAAAATCGACAAGTGGATTCACAATAAAAATATTTGGAAGTCCAATATCAGGGAGCAGTAGAGAACAATTCACAGTATCTTTGAGTTCATCGGAAGCAGAATATATTTCATTGAGTGAGGCATGGACAATTATTCAATGATGGCTTTTAGTGAAGACATAAAAAAATCACAGTATTCGAAGATAACCAAAGCACTTTGAAATTGTTAGATAAGGAATGTACAACCAATCGTTCTCAACACATCGACGTGAAATTTCATTATATCAGAGACATGAAGAAGAGTGGGGAAATTGAATTCCAATACTGTCAGACAGGAGAAATGCAAGCAGATGTTCTTATCAAACCTTTGGGAGCTATGGAACTCAAGTATTTGCGAGAAAAAATTGGCCTGAAGATTGCGAATATTTAGATCGAGAAGGGGTGATGTAATCGACTGAATATTACATTGATATTTCTTATCATTCTAGATATGTTTTTCTCAGTTGATGTAATTGACATATGTTGTTGTCTGTCACCTTGTTCGATACACAACTAAAAAAATGAAAATATTTCCAAATATGCATTTCACATTCACCAGGGATATTTAGATGGTTGGAAAAGCATTCCATGATTATTCTGTGTATTCTGGTTTCTTGATTTTTGATAATTTTTGAAATACTGTTCTCTTGTTCGTCACATGTAGTAGTATTCCAGCCGGAACTGACAGACTCCGATTCAGATATTGTGATTGACACAACACATCACATCGCTACCCACATGTTTTTGCATAGTAGCAAATTCAAGAAGTTCTACTCCATTGTGTATTATCCTGTGTAGCGTAAGCCTTTCAGGATGAATAATTGATAATGCCCCATTCGGAGATTGGAATCCCGTGTTATTCAACATCCGGTCGATACAGTCCTTACTTTTGACTGTCAACATAACTGATTGCTTCTCCAACAAGGACTCGGCAATTTATTTCAGAAAAAAAAACGGACTGTATACGCAATAGCCCGGGGTAATCCATCAATGTTGGACGCGAACCAAAGAAACTCCTGCAGAAAGGGCTATCCGATGGCCACTTAGCATTTAACAGTACAGTGAGCACTGGGAGAGTGGGAATTAACAATGGACCGTGACTAGGGGCGATTGAATAATGTTTGGGTCCAAACCGCACTTAGGGTTCCCTTTGAATTTCTGAGAATATATGTCAAGCAAAAACTGAGAGAATGGTGACCAACAACATTTTTGTTGATTTTTCCATTGGTCATTTGACGTGTGAGTTGATGTTCATGTGGGATCGTTGGCATTCAAAGATATTTTTGTGATCAATCTAAATTCGATGTTCTCGTTAATTCATTCAGCTGAAATTCATTGAAAAAAAACCTTTATTGTAGTTGGTTTACTATGTAATATGTTACCAGAATTGAGAAAAAGCATATTTACTGATATACAATTATGATAGGGGAGCTAATTTAGGTAATTCATAGATCTATAGACTCAACTTGTATATATATATATTTAGTTGTTGAAAAAAAGGAATGTGATATAGTCAGAACTTTTGTCAAACAGCTTTAAAAATAAAAATTCAATGAAAAAATATTATTTTCATATTGAAATACGAACGCCATCCATCATCAGGGAAACTACAATAGATGAAAAAACCAATAGTAATACATATTCAAGTGTGAAACATTATGCTACATACAACTTTGTTGAATGATGTATAACATATCCAAACATAGTGATACAAAAGAAGAAAAAACACGTAAATCAAGGAATGAAACGAAGTTCAAAGTGAGTACAACCTCATTAACATTGTTTCATAAATATATACGTGTACTCTATGTAGTGTGACAAGTGAAACTGACAGGTTTGAGCCAACGACACCTGACGGGTGTCACTCGAAAATTATTACAGTGGTGCCAACTGTTAGATTAGTACCAAGAGATGTTACTAGGTGGCGGTAATGTTAAAAATAACTATTGTTTGATAACGCATTGTTGTCAATTTGAATTGATATCTTAAGATAATAAATGAGAGTAGATCTCACCCAAATGGTTAATATCGGTTTTTTTATTGATGCAATTGTTTTCTTGAGATATGAAAGCCATTTCTAAGAATGTTCTCTTTGATGTATGTGACTCTGTCGCTAGCACATATTCACATGTTTTGCCAGAGCACATTTTTCAGGGTGCAATATGCAGTTACTTTTATGAGAAATTATTAAGTTTGATGATGATCTTTGCGTTTGACCAATATAGTGTTTATTACAACCATGATAGGAATACTATGAATTACATTTGACATTGAAAGTAATGGTGTTTTATCTTCAACTTTGAAATAAATTGATCTGATTGTTAAAACTGTTTTATATGATATTTTAAAATTTTCCGGGGTGTAAAATTGTTTGTAAAATTATTTTTAACCGCTTTCTCAGTTGTTTGACCAACCCTCAGAAGAAAACTTGTACGAGTTAAGATCACGGGGACCTTACCTTTTGAAGTGGGATCCGAAAGGTTGATATATTGATCCTTGTCCATTATAACTGTTACATTGCCTTTGTCTGATTGTGTGAGAATCAAATTAGGAATGTCTTTCAAGAATTTCTTGGATTTGAAGAAAAGAGTCCGTAGACTTGAGTTATGGTCAGAATGTTGGATGTGGTTTGTTATAATATTGCTTTTGCTAAAATGATATTTCGTTCTTTCTTAATCGACATTTCTTCTAGTATTAACGGTTCAATACTAAATTTAGAGCCTTAGGCTGAAAATTGAGACACGTCCTCAGGGATGGGAGTGCTCGAAATATTCATTATCCACTTTGGTTGGGTTTTGAATTAATTGTCTTATATATATATATATATATATATATATATATATATATATATATATATTGTAATGTAATGATAATATATAACAAATTATTATTGTTTCGTTTCGCCCCACGTTTTGGGTGCCAAATTGTTATGTATTGATAAATTAAATAATAATAGTTGTTGTTATATAATGAGATGGGTAATAATTTCCGTCATTCTTTGTGAGCCAAATTGTTATGATATAGATAATCATTTGTGCCCTGTATAATATATTTTGCAATGTAATAATAATTGCTAGCTACGTCACTGTTCTCTCGTCACGTTGCTGCCAATTGTTATTATTTTCCTTACCTCAGCTAAGCACAGTTGGTACGCCTCTTATCTCAGATAGTCGGTTCAGGCAATTGAGCCACTAGCTTGATATGTCAAATTTCTATTTATTCAATGGTCATAAGTATGATTGTTGATCATTGTAGAAAACAAACGACAAAGTATCAAAAAGCAATTATTTCCTTTATTCAGGAAGACTTAATTTTACCTGGCCTACGAGAAATAACTTATTCTAATGTGAATCTACAAATATTCACGGATAATCATAAAAATCAAATCATGGATGGATAGACACAACCTCACTTTTCCTTGAGAGTGAAGTTTTCTGTTATAGTTCAAAATAAAGTGAAATAAAGTTCTTCAGATGTGAGATACGTTATTTGTGAAATTGTTCAGGACCAGATGTGCACTATTAAAGTTTTTATACCTGGCTGGAACTGTCGGTGTTCAAGATATGCCCTGAAACTGGATCCCTTCTCACTACAAGCGCTATCAGGAACTCCAATACCATAAATCAGAAACCATACAGATGCAGAAATCAGCTTTGGACACTTGGATATGTTGTATAATTAAGGTAATATTGGTTTTGTTCTTCAAATGTTGGAATTATTTTATTTTTCTTTCTCCCAAAATGATGCGTGGCATGCCCTTGTAAATTTATTTTTGATCTCCTTGTCGCTTTGTTTTTTCTGCTCCCTAGGATACCAATTTTCCCTCTTCTTTTTCATTTGAATGTTTGAATTCGCGCACAAAATTGTCACATTTCACTGTTTGGGTTCATCTTATATAATTTATATATACTACTATTTTCCCATTCTTATTACTATGTACAAATTTTAATAATAATTGCTTATGACATCACCCCGTTGTTATTCTCTCACAATTTCCAATTTTCCATATGACCATCTATTCCCTGATTGGCTATTCTCATCAAGAAGTTTTCTGTTCTACCATTGGCTACTTTTAGTTAGCTACAATTTCATATACTGTATGTTTCAAATTTATAAATGTGTTGATCACTTTTTATTCATGAAAATTTTGTAAATCTAGACTTTTTGTTGTCTTTTTACCAATTATGGGTTATAATCATTATGACAGTGTATGAAATTGATTGTGTTATAGTATTTTGACATTTTTATCTATCCATATTATACATAGGCTTACAAATAAATAGAACTACCAAAATTATGTAAAAACAATCTCTTGAAACTAATAACTATTTAATAATTATTCATTTTATGGGTTTTTTCTTTTTAAAACTTATAATTGGCATAACATAACATAACAACATTCCTAAATTTATATTCAATGATTTTCTACTAGTAGAAAATTTTGAATATCAATTTCTTTATTTATATTTATCAACTTTACTTTCACTAATACTATTTTTCTACTTTCAGAAAACTACTTTGCTGGATTTCCCACCAGTTCAAGAAAAACAAATTCTAGAACGATAACTATCATTTACAACTACTAGTACTATGTTATTTGGTTCCAGAAAAACTAGACTATGGACTTCTTTTCAGATCAAGAGAGAAAACTTTTCAAAATATTATCATATATGACATTTTATATTTTATTATTATCTTACTTTCATTTTATATTTTATACTGATATTATTTTCAATTATCGATTTTACAATACTAGTACTCTATCAATTATGCTGTTCTATTATTTTTCCTATCTCTTCCTTCAGTTGTTCTTTATATTCATATTGAATTGGATATTTTATTGATTTGAATCTCTCATTTTATTTACTTTTATTTTGTGACATACTCTTCCGCTTTTTCATTATTCACACATAATTAACATATTATTCATTTATAATTCATCAATATACCTTCATATTATTCATCAATATACTTTTATCTTCATCATCATCATCATCATATTTCTTATAATATACTTATTTAGTATTATTATTATTATCATTTCCACTTTCATTTCTCTCATACATTCGTTTTATACACAAAATATTTTTTTCTATTTTTCTTCTCCATAATTTTTGTTTTATATTTTTTTTTTTTTTTTTTTTTTTTTTTTTATTCAATTAACGTGTCTCAACTACAATGGTTATTGACACGGGTACGATATTTATGTTACAGTATCATTTTGTTACAAATATCTAGGGTATCACATTTGAGATATTACAGTTCTGGTAGCTTCAACGAATTAGATTTTATCATAAAGTTTAGTATCTTTTAGAAAGCTATGATTTTACAATAGAAATTGGTTGAACTAAGAATCTCTATTTCATTTCCTTGGATTTTATGCTTTATTCTCATATCTTGGTTGAGCGGGCATTCTTCAGTATATGTTTAACCGTCAGTTGGCAACCGTTGCATTGTTGACAGAGCGGTGGATTTTCTGAGCACATCGAAACCATGTGTAAGACGTGTGTGTCCTATTCTGAGTCTTCTAATGATTGTTTTATCTCTTTTTTCATTTTGGGCATGGAAATAGCTTCGATCGACTGTTGGATGGTGTGTAGATGTGTGACCTTTGCATCCAGGTATTTTGCCACTTTCGCCGGATGCTTCTTTTGAGACTTGATTTTAGATCTGTGTGGAGCTGGATATGTATTAGAGGTGAATCTGATAGTGATGCCTCTTTGGCAGCTCGATCGGCTAACTCATTTCCGATGATTCCTATATGTGATGGACCCAAATAATAGTTATGGATACTCCTTTCAGCCAGGTCCTGGTAGGATTTATGTATATTCTGGACTATGGGTGTTGTGTGTAGATGTCATTTATTGATTTAATGGAAGATAGTGAGTCTGTGCATATTGCAATCTTTTGTTGGTCATTTGAACATCATCCTTAAAGCTTCCGTGTTTGCGTAGAGTTCGCCAGTATGAACAGTGCTGATGGGAGAAAGCCTTCGTTTAGCCAATGTCTTTGTGATGTGACTACTGAGCATCCCACATTGTTTTCGTGTTTGGAGGCGTCAGTGAATAGAATCTCATCGAAGGAACATCTGTTTTTGTGATGAAGGAATTCTTGTCTTAGTATTTCGTTGGGTGTGTCTAGTTTATTGTATTTACTCAGGAGGATATTTGTGTTTGGTATTTTTTTTTAACCAAGGGGGAATGCTGGAAGGTCGGGTTTGCGTAGTGTGTGTTAGGTTTATGTTTTCTAATAATGGTTTTAGAATAAGTGATGTCGGTAATATAGATCTGGGGGGAGGTTGGGTAGTTGGGTGCTCTTGGTTTGCTAACCAGTCTATAGACTGGGTTATTGGGATTCGAGATACTCTAGCAAAATATAAAAGTGCTTGTTGTTGATGACGTAGGTTATTGGAATCTCGGAGGATTCGCAATATAGGCTGTAGGAGGGACTAGACCGGAAAGCACCAAGGCAGATACGTAGGCAGGTGTTTTGAATGGTGTTCAGATTATTCAATGTGGATTTGGGGGCAGAGAGAAATATTGTGCTGCAATAATCTAATTTGGATCTAATTAGAGCTCGATAAATTTTTAGAAGGCTTTCTTCATCTGCGCCCCATTGAAAGTGGGAGAGAGATTTCATGATGTTCATGCGTTTGAAACAGTTAGTTTTGATTTCTTGGACATGTTGCTTCCAGGTCATTTTGCTATCAAATATGACTCCAAGGATTCGGTGCTGATTTTCTACTTTCAATGGATCGCCATTGAGGGTTATATGTGGAACGTGGATGGTACGTCTCCTACTGAAATTCATAACTTTGGATTTGGCTGCTGAGAAATTAAATCCCGTATTTTTGGACCAGCGACATATGTTGTCTACAGCATTTTGTAGAATAGCACAGGTACTTGTTGTATTCCTCCCATGACAAAAGAGTATCAGGTCATCGGCAAATAGGGCAAATTTAATAGGAGGTTGTATGGAGGAGCATATGTTGTTAATAGATAGGATGAATAGGGTGGAACTCAGTACAGAGCCTTGAGGTACTCCATTAACTACGTTGAATGAGTTAGATAACACCCCATTCACACGTAGTTTAAATGATCTATCAGATATGAAGTTTTGAAGAAAGTATAAAATGTTTCCAGTCAGGTTTAATTCATGGAGTTTACTCATGATCACAGATTTTGGGGTTGTGTCAAAGGCACTTGTGCAACAACGTCTTGATGATTTGTTATTGCTTCAGAAATGCCATTTTGGAGGATGACGAGATTGTCTAAAGTAGATCGGTTCGGTCTGAAACCTGATTGGCAATCACTTAGGATTTTATTGTATTCAAGGTACCAGAGAAGTCGTTTATTAATCATCTTTTCTAGAAGTTTACACATGGTGCAGGTTAGCGAGATAGGTCTGTAGGAACTTGGAACTGGCTTGAGAGTCTCCTGTTTTTTAACTGGGAGTATTATTGCTTGTCGCCATATATAAGGGAATGTATGACTTTGCCAGATTCGATTGTAAAGGGCAAGAAGTTTCTGCAGGGAGTTAGGATGTAAATTCTTTAGGAAAATGAATGGTATGTCGTCTGGGCCAGGAGCAGAGTTTTTAGATGACAGAAGAGCTTCTGTCAATTCTTCAACAGAGAAAGGGTTATTGAGTGGGTCTGAAATGAGTGGGTTTGTCGTTTGGACTTGTGAAGGCTTATGAGTTATATTTACATTATTTTGTTTCAGGATTGTTTTGTCATGGAAGTATTTGGCTAAGTGATTGGCAATTTTTTTGTCTTCAGTGATAATTTCATCTTGGTTAATAATTTTTTATATAGGGTTTAGGGTGGGTATTTTGTAGGAGGTGTTGTGCACGCATGTGTTTTATTTCATTCAGATTTCAGTAGGAGGGTTGTGGATGAAATTGAGTTAGCTAATTGTTCAGGAATCTTTTTTACTTGATTTTAAAATTATTTTAGTTCTTGCCTTGAGTTTTTAAAGTTAATTTTATCGTCCTGATTTCTAGTTTTGCGGAATCTATTGAGGGCTTTTTGCACTCTTTGACTGCCTCTGCGCATAAGTTATTCCACCATGGAACTACTTTTTATTGGGGTTTATTGTGATTTTCCTATGTGTTTATCTGCAGACTGTATTAAGCAGGTTGTAAAATTTTTAATATCGTCATCGATGTTTTCTGAAAATGTTAGTGTGTCTGTCTGTTCTTTTACACATGTTTGGTAATTTTCCCAGTTTGCTTGTGCGATTTTTCCATTTGGTGATTGTGGTTGTTTGTTTTGATGTATTGCCACTTATTAAAATAGGGAAATGATTACTGTCATATAGGCTATCAAGTGTATTCCACCTGAGTTCAGAAGCTGTTATTGGGTCACTGAAGCTAAGATCGATATTAGAAAAATTCCTGAAGCTATATTAAAGTGTGTATTGCTACCTGTATTCAGAAGACATATATTTGAGTGATGTATTATATCTTCTATTATTTTTCCCTCTGCTGAAAGTGGAGTCTGATCCCACATGGTTTGTGGAGTTGAAGTCACCTACTAGTATAAATGGTCTTGGAAGTTGACTTATTAGGTCTGAAAGTTCGTTGGGAGTGAGGGTATGGTTTGGAGGAATATATACATTCAAATAGTAAGTTTTTGGGGCACCAAACTGATATCGCAACAGCTTCTAAATTTGTGTTCAGGAGAAGTTGTTCCAGAGTAGATGTCATTTGATGCGAATATTGAGGTACCTCCGCTGGCTCGTACGCATGTAGTTCTGAGATAGTGATAACTGATGAAGTTTTTCAGGCGTGGATTGTGGGTCGTTTAAAGTTTGTTTCTTGTAAACAGATGATGTCTGGATTAGTGTCTGAGATAAGTTGGTGGATGCGTTCAAGACAGGGGATAAAACCTCCAATTCCATTGAATAAGATTGAGTTCTATAGTGATTTAATTAGTAGAATGAGTGTTGTGACACTGAGGACTGAGATGCATCTGACATGGTATCATCATCACTGGGTATTTCGGGGGAGCGAAGGTATGCTGCTCGTGCTACCTGATTCAATTTGTTCGTTTTGTGTTGGTCTTTTATCTTTTTGTTATTCTGGTGAATCGGTTTTAGTAGATCTTTCTTCAAGGGCATTATATATTACGTACATGTCAGAGAGTAATGCTTGTATATTATTTGTGAATTTTAATGCTTCATGGTAGGGGTTATTATTTCCATAGGTATTTCCTAGGAAGGCTATGAAGTTTTCAACAGGGAGTATGAATGTTCCATTATCTTTCTCATAGGCTTTTCTAATATTGAGACTTGTGGTTTTTGTCACGCAAGAGTTATCTGCTTTAAATTTTTTATTTTTCCTTTCTTTCGGTTTTTTATCAGAGATTACAAGGTCGATTGGGGGCATTGGATCTTTCAAATTTGGGGAACAGGACTGTCGTCGTTTATGCTAGATACTTCACTAGTGGTTGGTGTTTGGGGTGGTCTCTTTTTGTGCCTGTGACTTGATGTATTGGGGGCTGAATATTATTATCTGTTTCAAAGCAGGTGTGACTGAGTTTGTGTTAATATCTTGTGGTTGAATAATGAGGTTTTGTGTTTGGGGGTTAGGGATTTGGTTTGGGCAGTTGTTTGCAATATGACCTGATTGTCTGCAAACAAAGCACTCCATTCTGTCAGTGGAGATAAAAATTCTATGTTCAGTACCTTCGTATGTGACCAGTAGCGATGTTTGGAGCTCGAAGTTGTCATGGGGTGGAAATACAAAGACTTGTCGCCTGAAGCTAAGAATATGGTTATACTCGTCTCCAGGAATACCGGCTCTTAGAAATGAGATAGGTGAGGCTAACTGTAAGTTAAGAGATTTGATTGCGTTCTCTGCAAGATCATGGGGAATTGACGGGGATATGTTTGAAATTAAAATGCGTTTTGTTGGAGAGATAAGTCTACGGATAGAGAGGGTAAGATTTTCAATATTTACGGTAGGATTTGTTTTCAGTAGTTCGTCAACGTCATTTGGGCACGATAGATAAATGCAAATTCTGTTATTAGAAATTTTTGAGGCGAACGTGATGTGTTTGGCTCCTATTATATCTCCTATGGCTTTAACGTAGTCGAATAGCTTGAGGTTGTCTTCGGCGTGTAATACAATTGCTTGATTCTTTTTTGGAAACGTTGGCTTTGGCAATGACTTTGCTACTGAGACGTAGGAGGAACTTGGACCGGCGGCGGCAGGTGTTTGATGATTCGTGGTATTTGGCATATTAGGTTGAGATACTGTATTATTTTCACTGCTTTCGTAGTCAAAAGCAGCGGGGTTGGAGTTGATCATAATAATAAATTTATCAGTGTAAGCGGGCCTTTACGCATCTTAGCGTTTCCCTGGTTGCCTACGTCGCCGGCCTCGGCGACGTGTGATAGAGGAGGTCAGGCGAAACAAGTGCAGGTGTCGCTTATCACGATATGAATAACGATAAAAAGGATTCTATTTACCAGTTTTTGCGTGAACTATTGTTTGGTGTTGCTTTGTTACGTGATTCGTGGCACTTTTGAACGTTAATTCACACTGTCACACTACTTTTTAAACACGCAGGAATTCTATATGGCTTTCAAGAGCGAGGAGCTAACTTTAGAGATGTTTACTCGTCAAAATCTCGAACAGCTCTCCTGTTTTATATTTGTAAACATTTTCAATATTGTTTTCCACTTTACTTTATCTACCTAACCTGTACCAATATTTGTATCAACTTTTCTGTTTTTCAGTATTATGATTGTTATTCAATATTATTGTTTTCTTTCTTGAAATATTTATGCGTTGTTTTTGTTTCCTCCAATATTCTCTCTCATTGATATATTTTTTCTTTACATTTGTTTTTCATCTTATTTTCTCTTATTTAAATGTTTCTGAAATCCTAACTATCTATCAAACAATTTTTTTTTAACTTTTTTCCATTTTTGTATTCCTTAACTTGCCTATCAAATTTGTTAACCTACAATTTATTATTCCCTAAATTCTCATTTTTATTATTTGTCTCTCCTTCTATGGAATATTGCTTGTTTTGTAACTGAACCTTTTTTTTTAATTTTTCAATTGAAATTTTCTGTTAACATTATCAATTATTTTCATTTTCATAAATTCAACTTTTTTTTGTTTTTTGAAGTAAAATTTATTTAAATTCTTTCCTATTTTCCTATTTAACATTTCACTATCCATTATTATTATTTTTTCATTATTTGTATTGCTTTGCTTTATTTCGAAAATTCTGTTCGCCCTGTAGATGTCATTGATTTGCATTACTATTATTTTTTCATTTATGTTTCCTTTTTCCACCTCAAATGTTTTGTTAGCCACGTAATGTCAGTCATTTTTATTATGATTATTTTCTTATTTATGTTCCCTTATTTCAACTCAAGATTTTTGTTAGCCACGTTCATGTCATTCATTTTTATTGTACTTATTTTATCATTTTTGTCACCTCTTTGTAACTCAAAATTCATTTTTGCCATTATTATGTCATATATTTTCATAATTTTTACTTTATTATTTATTTTTCCCTTTCTCATCTGAAAATTTTTTTGTTCACATTTATATTATCTATAAACTCATTAATTTTGTCGGCATGATTTATTTTTATATTTTGTATTTCATAACAATTATTAATGATTCTACTATCTAAATTATTGTCTATTCTTCTTGATTCTAATAATTTTATCTTTTCTTCTACTTTTTTATCAAGAGTACTTATTTCATTTTTAACTCTTTCTTGTTTACTATTCATGTCTAATTTCATGTCTTTTAGTTTTTCATCCTGCCTTTCTACATGATTATTTATAGAGGATACTTCTTGTGTTATTGCCACATAAAATTCCTCCCTATTTTTGTTTCTAATTGTTTGTGAGCTTCCAAAATCCCTTTTTACTTTGTTGAGATTAGTTTGTATTTTGTTTTCTATACTTTCTATATTTTTTTCATATT
Organism: Gonioctena quinquepunctata; assembly: GCA_018342105.1. Classification (NCBI taxonomy): domain Eukaryota; kingdom Metazoa; phylum Arthropoda; class Insecta; order Coleoptera; family Chrysomelidae; genus Gonioctena; species Gonioctena quinquepunctata. Next base: position 20,582 of record JAFIRS010001919.1, on the reverse strand, counting down.
CTTTATATTTTCTTTCACATTTTCTCTCAATCTTATTTCCATACTCGCTGTGTTTTCTTTCAACTCTTTTATTTCATTTGACAAACTTTCTTTCATTTCATTCTTCATATTTCCTATTTTTTCTTCCATTCTTTCCTCCATTCTTCCTTTTTTTTTTTTTTTTAATCCTTTCTTTTCTTTTATTTCTTTTTAAGCTTGCTGAATTTTATTCTTTTTTTTTTTTTCTTTTTCTTTCATTTCTTTTATTTAATCTTTCTTTCTACTTTCTCTTCCTTCCTTTTTTCATTCATATCATTTTTCATACTTGCTGAATTTTCTTTCAAATCTTTTATTTCATCTTTTATGAAATCCATGAATTTTTTAAGCTGACTCTCCTCTTGCATACTCTCACTTTTTATTTCTCTCTCTCTCTCTCACATTACTACTCTCTCCTTGTTCCTGATCACCTCTCTCTCTACCTTCTGCACCTTCTTCCAAACCAACTTTCTTACCATCTCTCAAATCCATTTTTATATTCACCAATATTTAGCCTTACACGTTGAAATACCAATTGCTAATGTTCGCACAATGTTATTAAGAAATGATATATTGCCCTTACTTTGCCTTGAAATGATATATTGCCCTTACTTTGCCACTACGTTGCGATAAATATTAAGAAATAATATATTTCCCTTACTTGCCCCACGTTGGGCGCCAAATTGTAATGTAATGATGATATATAACAAATTATTATTGTTTTGTTTCGCCCCACGTTTTGGGTGCCAAATTGTTATGTATTGATAAATTAAATAATAATAGTTGTTGTTATATAATGAGATGGCTGATAATTTTCGCTATTCTTTGTGAGCCAAATTGTTATGATATAGATAATTATTTGTGCCCTATATAATATATTTTGCAATGTAATAATAATTGCTAGCTACGTCACTGTTCTCTCGTCACGTTGCTGCCAATTGTTATTATTTTCCTTACCTCAGCTAAGCACAGTTGGTACGCCTTTTATCTCAGATAGCCGGTTCAGGCAATTGAGCCACTAGCTTGATATGTCAAATTTCTATTTATTCAATGGTCATAAGTATGATTGTTGATCATTGTAGAAAACAAACGACAAAGTATCAAAAAGCAATTATTTCCTTTATTCAGGAAGACTTAATTTTACCTGGCCTACGAGAACTAATTTATTCTAATGTGAATCTACAAATATTCACGGATAATCATAAAAATCAAATCATGGATGGATAGACACAACCTCACTTTTTCCTTGAGAGTGAAGTTTTCTGTTATAGTTCAAAATAAAGTGAAACAATGTTCTTCAGATGTGAGATACGTTATTTGTGAAATTGTTCAGGACCGGATGTGCACTATTGAAGTTTTTATACCTGGCTGGAACTGTCGGTGTTCAAGATATGCCCTGAAATTGGATCCCTTCTCACTACAAGCGCTATCAGGAACTCCAATACCATAAATCAGGAACCATACAGATGCAGAAATCAGCTTTGGACACTTGGATATGTTGTATAATTAAGGTAATATTGGTTTTGTTCTTCAAATGTTGGAATTATTTCATTTTTCTTTCTCCCAAAATGATGCGTGACATTCCCTTGTAAATTTATTTTCGATCTCCTTGTCGCTTTGTTTTTTCTGCTCCCTAGGATACCAATTTTCCATCTTCTTTTTCATTTGAATGTTTGAATTCGCGCACCAAATTGTCACATTTCACTGTTTGGGTTCATCTTATATAATTCATATATACTACTATTTTCCCATTCTTATTACTATGTACAAATTTTAATAATAATTGCTTATGACATCACCCCGTTGTTATTCTCTCACAATTTCCAATTTTCCATATGACCATCTATTCCCTGATTGGCTATTCTCATCAAGAAGTTTTCTGTTCTACCATTGGCTACTTTCAGTTAGCTACAATTTCATATACTGTATGTTTCAAATTTATAAATGTGTTGATCACTTTTTATTCATGAAAATTTTGTAAATCTAGACTTTTTGTTGTCTTTTTACCAATTATGGGTTATAATCATCATGACAGTGTATGAAATTGATTGTGTTATATATTTTATTTTTATCTTCCATATTATACATAGGCTCACAAATAAATAGAACTTCCAAAATTATATAGAAACAATCTCTTGAAACTAATAACTATTTATTATTATTCTTTTTATGGGTTTTTTCTTTTTCAAACTTATAACTGGCATAACATAACATAACAATATATAATATATATATATATATATATATATATATATATATGCCCAAGTGTTAGTTCGGGAACGTTTTTTTCCTGTAACAGTGACTTTGGGGACAAAAGGGCTTTTTGAGGACTGTCCTCAAACTTGAATTATATACCTAACTGTGGCTTCAGGGACATCATCAATTTGAGGACCGTTATATTCTTTTCAGGGACATCGTAGTAGTGTTTGAGGACATGAACACACAAATCGAGGACATCATTTTGAGGACATTGGATGAGTGAGTTTCGTATATCTAGTCTACTCGAAAAGTTGAAAATGGTCTAAATTAGAGATACTGCTCTTAAAATTACGTGTGGTAGCTCATTGGATCCGGAATAACGCCTAGAAAAATGTGCCAAAAGCGTGTATTAGTACATACAAAATTGCAAAAGTTATAAACAATTGAAGATGAAAAAAAAAATAACATTTCGTTTTTTGCCAATATTTCATAAACTATTGATATTTAAGAAATTTCAAAAAAATATTCTGGAAGAGGAGGAAATCTATCTCCATTACTTATAATTTTAATTTAACGCTGAAAATGGGTCTCCGAGCGACATTTTTAGGTTGCGCGCGCGGCGTTAAAAGCGAGTACGACACATTAATTCATTTATTTAAAGTATTAAATATTTTTTTTTAAATTTGACAAAATTATTGTGTATTCGGAACACTATAAATAATTCATTCCTGTTGGAAATTTCAATTGTAAATGAAAAAAAATGTTTAACTAATTGTCGTAAAAATTTTTCGCTTCGTAGAGCCTTTCTCATATACATACTTAACAAGATCACGCCATAAAAGTTGAAAAAATATTCATACTTTGTTTATAATAATTTTTGTACTTGAACAAAAACTAAAAAATCCAAGTAATGTTGTTAAAAAACATTTTTTTTTCTTAATCATCATATTATCGTTTTTTTATCAATACAAAATATAAATTTATTTGCAAAAAAAAAACAAATTGATTATTTCAATATTTTTGAAAATTTGTTTTTCACAACTTCATTATATTACAAATATTATGATTTTTGAAAAAAAAAATCCTTAATAACAATTTTTAATTGTTTATAATTGTTTTTTTTTCTATTGTTTAAATAATTAGTTGAGAAATTATTTCCTCTCTAAAAATCATAATTGACAGTCCTCTATAAAGTAACAAAAAATTTTTTTTTATCAATTCCATTGTTTATTAACTTACCAATTTGTTATAAACAAATTTTTAACTTTGTTAGATTTTTTTTCTGAAACCTTAAATTCACAAGAACAACCATATATAACAAAGTATAGAAAAAATGTTTTCCCAATTTTTCCCAATTCCAATTCCCAAAGAAGAATAAAAAATTGGAAAAAGTTTTTTTCTACACTTTGTTATATATGGTTGTTTTTGTGAATTTTAGAAGTTTCAGAAAAAATCTAACAAAGTTAAAAAAAAATTTAACAAATTGGTAAGTTAATAAACAATGGAATTGTTGATAAAAAATATTTTTTTTTACTTCAATTAAAAAAAAAAAAAATAATTAAAAAAATAAAAAAATTTAATTTTATTGAATTATTTAAAAATCATAATATATGTAATATTATGAAGTTGTAAAAAAAAAAATTTAAAAAATATTGAAATAATCAATTTGTTTATAAAAAATTCATCAACAAATGGCGGGAAATTTTATTTTGTAAATCAATTTATATCTTGTATTATAAAAAAACGATATCATGATGATTAAGAAAAAAAAGTTTTTTAACAACATTACTTGGATTTTTTAGGTTTTGTTCAAGTACAAAAATTATTATAAACAAAGTATGATATTTTTTGAACTTTCATGGCGTGATCTTGTTAAGTATGTATATAAGAAAGACTCTACGGAGCGAACAATTTTTACGACAATTATTTAAACATTTTTTTTTCATTTACAATTGAGACAGAAGTTAACTTTAAGTGAAATACCCAACGGTAATAAATTATTTATAGTGTTTCGAATACAGCATGATTTTTTCAAATAAAAAAAAAATATATTTAATACCTTAAATAAATCGATTAATGTGTCGTACTCGCTTTTGACGCCGCGCGCGCAACCTAAAAATGTCGCTCGGAGACCCATTTACAGCATTGAATTAAAATTATAAATAATGGAGATAGAGTTCCGGGAGGTGGAAGTTTTGAATTTAAAATTTCCTCCTTTTTCAGAACCTTTCTTTTGAAATTTCTTATATATTAATAGTTTATAAAATATTGGCTAAATACGAAATGCCATTTTTTTTCATCTTCAATTGCTTATAACTTTTGCAATTTTTTATGTGCTAATACACGCTTTTGGCACTTTTTTCTAGGTGTTATTCCGGATCCAATGAGCTATCACACATAATTTTAAGAGCAGTATCTCTATTTTGGACCATTTTCAATTTGTCGAGTAGACTAATCAAACAAAAAGGTAGAATGGCTCAACTGCGGCACACCCCAAAATTTTAAATGTCTCTACGCCCCCTGCATAATAGAACCGCTAACAATTGGACTGAAAAGTTTCAATACTGTCAATACTGTTCCTAGATAATCATTCGTTTCGAAAGATGTCCAAAAAGCCATACCTACTTAGGAAATTATTTCATATAAATATTTCAGCAGCATTGGGTGCACAGAACGGTAAAGTGAATATACCACTGTCTCACTACATTGTGTAGTATACCCGCGATAATTTTGATTCTGACATTGTCTAAAGGGATATTGTTTGTTTTGTTTGTTTTCAACCCTGACTTAGTTTCCATAGTGGGTCCTTACCTTCTATAGTGGTATCCAAAACCACTCTGGGTGTTCACCGGATATGGGAGTCGAACCCGCGTCGGGTGGAAACGGTGAATACAAGACTAACGCTCGTACCACTGAGCCACTAGTCCCGTATATATAGTCAGTCAACCTGATGGGCTTTTCATTGGATGTCGATGGAGTCGATTTGAATTTGGCGCCACTACGGTGGTGCCCAAAAAAAGAGCAATCCGATTGAGACCGAGCTAGTAGAAATCTTTGACTTATAAGAGGAAATTTGTTTCGAACTGAAACGTTTTCGTTGTATTCGTGTACCTCAGTCAATCTTGCATATTTTACATGCTTTTATTCAACCACACAGTTTGTATACCTGCGTGAAATCTTGCAAGTGAATTTTGACCCACTCCTAGTCGTCCAAAGGACTTGAAATTTGGCAGGTGTTTATAATTCCGGTGGCAATGCATTATATTTTTATAAGAGAAAGAAACAATATGGTGGCTCCAAGATAGCGGGTGAGTTTTATGATTATGATCCGATTCAATTAAAAATTGGTTTTGATGGGTCGGGGATCATGTTGGCGGCTCCAATATGGGAAACGAATTTTGTGGTTGTAGTACGATTCTAATCAAAATTGGTATGCTTTTAGGTCAAGGATCATGATTTTTTCAATGAAATTTAAGAATTCAAGATGGCGTGGGTGATTTAGGGTCGATTCTATTCAGAGTTCAAGACCGTACCCAGATCGAGGGTGGTTGGATGTTATTTCAGGTGGTTTTCCTCCTTCTAACATTTCTACATAAGTACATTTTTACCATTTTTAGTTATGTATAGGATTTGGGGAACCCCCGTAACTACCCCCTTGGTGCGGCTTTCTATTTAGGGGGGTTGGGGTCGGAGATCATGACTTGCTCCTCAAATTCAAGATGGAGGTTTCAAAATGGGAAAGGATTTTAAATAAAATGTATTTCATTTATTTTTTATCTACATAGATCGTTCTGAACAAAAAAAACCCTGTATTTTCCCCAAATAGTATAATATGTAAGGGGGGGGGGGAAGTAACATTTAATACCTTTAATATCCATAAACATTTGGCCAAATAGCATACCATGGTTTTTCTCCAAAGGTAAATCATTCAAACAGGAAAAAAATATAAAATATTTTTCTACTTCACTTCTCTATCAGAGTTACAGTATCCACGTCTCGCACTTTTCCGGAGTGAAAGTAAAATATGAAATGGTGGTAATGATTGGATAAAGAAAACATTCATTCTCTGAATTATCAAATGTGTTGGAAAACTCAAATTCACTATTCTTATGACCTACGTCACAGATCTGAAGAATTTTTTTTCTTGCCTATATTTAAAATTCATTAGATTTTCATTGTTATTCCATAAAAATCGTAATCTGCACCTGAAAAACCCAAAATTATTGAATTTTGAACAGAAATTAGATATTTTTCACCCCAAGAAAACTAGATAACAAAACTATTGAGTCGAGTTCGGTCCTGCACTTAGTCGACTTAATAACCTCTAAGCCGGTCCCGAAATTATCCAAGATATTCGCGATTGAAAACGCTTACTAATTACTGTGGGTGGTGTAACGTGGAATTGGATATACGAACTTTACTTGTGAGTACCTTTACCATCACCAGAAAAAGCATAAATCTACAAAAGAATCAAAATATTCCAAACAATCACTACCTATAGTCGCTTATCAGCTACGTATCTCGTGTATCTGAGTTTCGCCAGGGGCGGACTCAGAACACGCATGGAATGAGCGCTTTCGGAAAGGAATTTATGTATATGCCCATCAGAATAACCTCTACTACATTGGAAACTATGAATGATGCAAACCACCAAACAAACAGTACTCTAATTCAAAACATACTCGTCTGCTCTAGCCAAACAACAAACAAACTTCCAAGCAAAGATCAAGCCATTGTTTTTACTTCCCTTAGACGGACTCAAAATCAAGACTACCTCCTGAAACTCGGACCAATTGTGAACCCCAAAAACATAACCTTCTGCTCACGCATCTCAAACAATAGGATTTGTATATATCTAACCAACAAAGATCTAGTGAATAAATTCCTGGATGACCATGGAGAAATCACAGTCAATGGTACAGTAATCCCAGCTCGTCGATTAATCACTCCTTCAGAAAGACTTCTCCTGTCAAATGTTAGCCCCACCATTCCACATGAACTCCTTACAGATACTCTCCCAGTATGGATTGAAACTTATGTCTCCCATGTCATCCCTAAAGATGGGGTGCCTCTGATCCGGCATATAGTCATATCCTCAGTTTCAGAAGGCAAATATACATTTCTCCTCCTGAAAATATACAAATACCAGAACACATTGACTTGGATTACGAGGAAGTACCATATAGAATTTTTATTTCAAGAGAAAATCACACTTGCTTCAAATGCAAACAAATCGGCCATAATGCATCACAATGCACCAAGCCAATAATCTCCCTACCCCCCCCTCCCATCTCTCGAACCCTACCCCCTAATTCTCAAAATCCACCACATATTATCTCAACAGAAACAATCGATCATACCATCTCCCAACCAACAACTGTCCTCGAGGAAGAACCCCACATTAACGATATCCCTCAGATCATCACCAAACAAATACTTCGTCACAGAAACGGAGCGTCTCAGAAATACTTCTACCCCACCCTGAGGACACCGACAAAACTTTTGCAACACCATCAATCAACCACAAGAAAAGTACAAAAGCGAAAGCTCCAAACAGACCATACCTACAGATTCCTGAAAGCGTAAAGAAACTCATAGATAACCATTCCCCCCAATATCCTCTCAACAGTCAACAACTGGAAAATTTCATAGAAAATTCCTATGGATGCAAAACCTACTAGCTCTCGCCAACGACTACATCAATGAACCCCAAAAAAATCACAATGCTAGAAGATATTCGTCCTCAACTAACAGACAAAAAAATTAAAACTAGATGCACCAAGTTGAAGACCAAACTTCTGAAACTAATCACCCAGGTACCATCGATGCTGAAAGCGATTCATCCACTTACGATTCATCCACTTACTAACCACTATCCTTTTTTTTCAAGTCAATAAAATGTACAGAACAATTATGCAATGGAATCTCAACGGATTCCGAACACGACTACCATGCTTCAAATTCTCATAAATCTCATTCACCAGATGCCATATGTATACAGGAGACAAATTTCAAGAACTCTCATTGCCTAAACCTCAAATCATACAACATATACCATAAAACCGTACAGACAGAGACCACGCTTCGGGAGGGTCGCCATCTACTTAAAAACTCTTTGATTTCAAAACAAATTCCTCTCAACACAACCCTTGAAGCCGTTGCAGTAGAAATTGGCACATCACAAAAATGCATCTTTGTAGTATATATATCCCTCCAAACTGTGATATAGAGGAAAATGACCTCCGAAACCTAATTGATCAAATTCCCTCACCTAAAATGATCTTAGGAGATTTCAATGGACACAATATCATCTGGGGATCTCAGAAAACAACACCTCTGGGGAGAAAATTGCTAATACAATCAACAGCTCGAACCTTGAATTTGAATAACGGTGCCAACACACATTTTAATCTGGCCTCAGGAAGCTCGTCAGCCATCGATCTTTCCCTTTGTAGTCCTTCTATCTTAATCGACCACACATGGAGAGTTGCCGAAGATTTGCATGGAAGCGACCATTTTCCAATTATGATAACCAACAACAGCAGCACCAAAACTCCCCATACACCTGAACCAAAATGGAAACTGGACAGCAAACTGGGATCTCTTTCAAGAACTCATCAAACGAAAATATCGACCATATCAATAAACAACTCCATTGATGACATCCTCTCACAATTCAATGACATCATAATACAATCTGCATCACAGGCAGTGGGAAAAACGAAATACATCGACAAGGACAAGATATACCATGGTGGAACGCTGATTGTAATCGTGCAAAAAAAGCAGAGTAAAAAATCCTTGAATACCTTCAAACGTAACAACACCACATACAACCTGATTGACTTAAAGAGAAAAAGAGCTATTGCTAAGCAAGTAACCAACAAAGCTAAGAGGACTCTTGGCATAAATATGTGCAAAGTATTAACATAAACACTCCACTCACCAAGGTTTGGAGGAAAATCAAAGAAAATTACTGGCGCAAATGCTCATCATGGCATTCAAGAACTAGAAGCACAAGGGAAGACAATCACTAACCCATCGGACATAGCGAATGAACTTGCCACAAACTTCAGCAAAATATCAGCAAATAACAATTACGACCACAAATTCTTGACATATAAAGAAAGAAAGAGAATCCCCTACAAATAGTTCCAAATACTGATTCCATCAACACACTAATCTCTGAAGCCAATTACTCGAAGCAATAGCCACGTTGAAAGATTCATCCGCTGGACCCGATGACATACCTGCTTCCTTTCTGAAGCACCTACCTGAAGAATCCCTCGACTTTTTTGAATTTTTCAACATAATTTGGACAACATACATTTCCGGAATTATGGAAATCAGCTAACATAATTCCAATATTGAAATCAAACAAACCCCCAACGAAGCTGATTCTTACCGACCGATAGCTCTCACATGTGCTTTATGCAAACTGCTCGAGAAAATCATTAACAAACGTCTCATGTGGAACTTAGAGGAGATAACCAATTAATCAGAACAAGCGGGCTTTCGCCCCTAAATCTACAACAGACAATCTCGTAGACCTTGAAACCAACATCAATGGAGCCTTTCAAACAGCCAGAAATGTATGGCAATCTACTTGACTTATATAAGGCATTTGACATGGCGTGGCACCCAAAATACTTAAAACCCTGAATCCTGGGGATACCCAAGGCAACATCTTAGCCTTCATCCAAAACTTCCTTTCAAATAGACACTATCAATGGAAACAAATAGCACTTTATCAACCGTTCAACATCCACAAAACGGCACTCCACAAGGTTCTGTGATAAGTCCTACTTTATTCCTCCTATAGGAATCAATGACATACTCAAAACTCTTCAAAACCAGTTCAAGCCAGACTGTTCGCTGATGACCTCATTATTTTCACAAAGGCAAAAGCATCCAAAGCATGTCCTGCCTGCTACAACATGAACTGAATAATCCTCGATTCCTGGTCCTCAAGAAGCGGACTCAAATTCTCCCAGAAAAAAATAAATGTATTGTTTTCACCAAACGACCAGAGCAACTCCAGGACTTACCAATTTTGAAACTCAACGACCGAATATTGTCCTATACTAATGAAATAAAATACTTAGGTCTAATATTCGACCAAGCCCTCACCTGGAAACCCCATATTCGATACTTATCTGTAACATGCCAAAGAGATTGAACCTCCTTAGATGTCTTTGCAAACAAACAATGGGGCACAGATGGAAAGACGTTACTTACATTATACAAAAACATTGATCCGCTCTAAGTTAGATTACGGCTGCATATCCTATTCATCAGCTTCCACTACTACTCTCAAAGTCTTGGACACAATTCCTAACAATGCACTCCGCACTATCTCCGGCCTTACAGAACTACCCCCATCGATAGTCTACTCTGCGAAATCGGTGTGCTACCTTTGCACCTGAGAAGGCAAGAGCTGAGTCTATCCTATGCAGCAAAACGTCAAGATCAGAACATTCACCAAATCAGATACTTTCCAATCAGTCAACACGCAAAACACATCTTCCTTTCTACGAAAGGATAAAACGATCTCGCTCTCATCCAACTACAGGAAATTCCCCAATCAAGCTTCCAGTACTCACAAAACTCCACCATGGCTCATTACCCCACCATCCATAAATCCCAATTACTCTCTCTGAACAAAAAAAGCAAATACGCAATTGATCCATGCATCATATCAAGCCATAATATCCCAATATCCCTCCACATATACAAATCTTCACCGACGCATCCAAGACAAACAGTGGTGTGGCCTGCGCATTCGTAACAGATGAAGTCACTAAAGAATGCAGACTACCCGAAACCGCTAACATCCTCACTGGAGAACTTCATGCAATCTACAAAGCCTCCGTTTCATAAAACAGCATCTGGAAGTAACTTTCTGATCATAACTGACTCTCTGAACTCTCTACACTTGATATCAAAAACATATACCCATCATCCCTAGGAAACTGATCAAAGAAGAATTGAAACTACTTAGCTCCAATCAATCAGTAACTTTTCTATGGGTTCCCTCTCATACTGGCATAAGAGGAAATGACCTAGCTGACAAACACGCGAAGGATGCCTTGAGAGAATCCAGCAGTCATTCCCCACACGAAACACTAGCAGCAGACTTGAAACCCTATTTTCATTCTAGAATAGCTGACACATGGAACCACTATTGGCAAACAAAAGTCTCAAAACTAAAGGAGATCAAACCAGCTTTTCAAGCATGGTCCGACACGTCATCCAACCGCTTCCATGAAGTAGTCATCACTCGACTTCGCCTAGGTCACACACGCCTTACACATGAACACCTACTTACAAATGAACCTCAACCTGAATGTTTTTTATGTGAAGTGCCACTAACAATAAAGCACATCTTAGTGGAGTGTCCTTGTTTCGCAGTTCAAAGACTGAATAACGGATTTCCCAGTGATTTAAGCAAAATCTTCAACGAATGCACAACAGACAATATTATTACATTCCTCCGAGAATCGAACATCCTGTACAAAATATAACAAATTGTAATGACTGTAAATATTTTGCCGCTAATAGCCTATTGGCTGATGCGTATATGCTCAATAAAAAAAAAAAAAAAAAAAAAACTATTGAGTGGAAACGGATCAAAATAATTGTTCGCCATCTTTAATTTTCCAATTCTCTCCGCCATCTTGAATTATTGGAGTTCGAAATAAATAACTATAAATTACAATCATTCGCCATCTTGAATTTCCGAATTTTGGCCAATAAGTCAATATCTCCTTACACACGAATTTTGAATAGTGACAAAACTCCTTGGCCCTAATGGAGCAGCCATTTCGAATTCTTGAATTTTGCTGAAAAATTCATGATCTCCAATCCCAAACACCCTCACACACCGAAATATAGTTTTGCTTCATCTGGTGAAGGCGCCACATTACATAATACATTTTCAATAATGAATTATAGATGGCCTTAGCAACCGCCATCCAATGCTTTCAGCATCTCTATAAACAATGCCATTGTCTAATCTTCCTAACTGAACATCATTTGAAAATAAAAAAGTCAAATCAAAGTCCCTTATGACAGATTTCATATGAACCGGATGCGCTTTTTATTTAAGCTTCCCGCGGAAAGCAAAAGCTTGCATATGGATTCACCATAACACACGAATTTTAAGTAGAATAAGTGACAAAACTCTTCGGTCCTAATGCCATATATAAAAGCTGAAGAAAAAACGGTACCATATGGAAAAAAAGTAATTATCTAAATGTGAAAAGCCGAAATTGAATGGTTTGAATGAAATCAAGTGTAAACTTTCCCTATAATACCTACAATATAGGAATGGATTCATCTTATCACCTCTAATTGGCACTTTCAATGAGGAAATTTGAATGCAATTCTTATAAATGATGCAATATTATATTTATGTTTTTTTTTAAGTAAATTTCAAGGAACTGGGAAAAAAAAATTAATTAAAAATTTTTCTGAATTGAAAAATCCAGATTAAAAGAATTTTGGGACTCTCAATAATGGTCAAGAAATTACTTCCGGCTAAAGCCACGCTGGACATTGAACTACATCTGATAGATATTCTGAAAAGGCCCTAACTCAAAAGAAAAAATCTGAAATTGAAAATTGGCATTTTCATTCAGATAGTTATTTGATTTTCTATTCCAGTCTTAATTAAGAACTCATAAAGATGAATGAGGCAAAGAAGAATGTTTTCCAAAAAGATACTCACCAGAAATCATTCGAACATTGATTTTCATTCAGATAGTTATTTGATTTTCTATTCCAGTCTTCAATATATTTTTGTCGACGAAAATCTATTTCACGCTTCACGATCATCAGGAAGACCGGAAGAAATGGGAAACACATTTTAAGAAGCACTCTCCTTTGCAAAGATGGAAAAGTTAGAATCATTTCTTTGAGAGACACTTTGAAATTAGTGTTTTCTGACATTAAAACCTGTCATGGGGTATGATAGATTGATTTGTTGAAAATATAAACAGGATGTTCATATAATCAGATGTGGAATCATCTGCGACTGAAAGATAAACTTTAGTCACTATCTTCCATCGTCAAGATAACCTCTTGTGGGGTATTCATGTTGCAACAGGAAACATTCTCAATTGAATATTGATAGAAAGATTTTTCTGGAATTGAAAATCCACGATTAAAATGAAGTTATTTCTTGTGAATGTCTAACAGAAAACAACTACTTCCCCGGCTAAAGCCACGCTGGACATTGAACTACATCTGATAGATATTCTGAAAGGCCCTAACTCAAAAGAAAAAATCTGAAATTGAAAATTGGCATTTTCATTCAGATAGTTATTTGATTTTCTATTCCAGTCTCAATTAAGAACTCATAAAGATGAATGAGGCAAAGAAGAATGTTTTCCAAAGAGAGTACTCACCAGAAATCATTCGCAACATTGACCGGGAGAGACATCGCATTCACTAGGTCTTCAATATATTTTTGTCGACGAGAAATCTATTTCACGCTTCCACGATCATCAGGAAGACCGGAAGAAATGGAAACACATTTTAAGAAGCACTCTCACTTTGCAAAGATGGAAAAGTTAGAATCATTTCTTTGGAGACACTTTGAAATTAGTGTTTTCTGACATTAAAACCTGTCATGGGGTATGATAGATTGATTTGTTGAAAATATAAACAGGATGTTCATATAATCAGATGTGGAATCATCTGCGACTGAAAGATAAACTTTAGTCACTATCTTCCATCGTCAAGATAACCTCTTGTGGGGTATTCATGTTGAAAAGGGAAACATTCTCAATTGAATATTGATAGAAAGATTTTTCTGTGAATTGAAAAATCCACGATTAAAATGAAGTTATTTCTTGTGAATGTCTAACAGAAACAACTACTTCCCCGGCTAAAGCACGCTGGACATTGAACTACATCTGATAGATATTCTGAAAAGGCCCTAACTCAAAGAAAAATCTGAAATTGAAAATTGGCATTTTCATTCAGATAGTTATTTGATTTTCTATTCAGTCTTAATTAAGAACTCATAAAGATGAATGAGGCAAAGAAGAATGTTTTCCAAAGAGAGTACTCACCAGAAATCATTCGCAACATTGTTTCTGTTAGACATTCACAAGAAATAACTTCATTTTAATCGTGGATTTTTTCAATTCACAGAAAATCTTTCTATCAATATTCAATTGAGAATGTTTCCCTTTTCAACATGAATACCCCAAGAGGTTATCTTGACGATGGAAGATAGTGACTAAAGTTTATCTTTCAGTCGCAGATGATTCCACATCTGATTATATGAACATCCTGTTTATATTTTCAACAAATCAATCTATCATACCCATGACAGGTTTTAATGTCAGAAAACACTAATTTCAAAGTGTCTCTCAAAGAAATGATTCAACTTTTTCATCTTTGCAAAGTGAGTGCTTCTTAAAATGTGTTTCATTTCTTCCGGTCTTCCTGATGATCGTGGAAGCGTGAATAGATTTTCGTCGACAAAATATATTGAACCTAGTGAATGCGATGTCTCTCCTGCGTCAATGTTGCGAATGATTTCTGTGAGTACTCTCTTTGGAAAACATTCTTCTTTGCCTCATTATCATGGTTCTTATTAAGACTGGAATAGAAAATCAAATAACTATCTGAATGAAAATGCCAATTTTCAATTTCAGATTTTCTTTGAGTTAGGGCCTTTTCAGAATATCTATCAGATTAGTTCAATGTCCAGCGTGGTTTAGCCGAAGTAGTTGTTTCGTTGACATTCACGAAAATAACTTCATTTTAATCGTGGATTTTCAATTCACAGAAAAATCTTTCTATCAATATTCAGAGAATGTTTCCTTCAACATGAATACCCACAAGAGGTTATCTTGACGATGGAAGATAGTGACTAAAGTTTATCTTTCAGTCGCAGATGATTCCACATCTGATTATATGAACATCCTGTTTATATTTTCAACAAATCAATCTATCATACCCATGACGGTTTTAATGTCAGAAACACTAATTTCAAAGTGTCTCTCAAAGAAATGATTCTAACTTTTCCATCTTTGCAAAGTGAGAGTGCTTCTTAAAAATGTGTTTCCCATTCTTCCGGTCTTCCGATGATCGTGAAGCGTGAAATAGATTTTCGTCGACAAAATATATTGAAACCTAGTGAATCGATGTCTCCTGCGTCAATGTTGCGAATGATTTCTGGTAGGTACTCTTTTGGAAAACATTCTTCTTGCCTCATTCATCTTTATGAGTTCTTAATTAAGACTGGAATAGAAAATCAAATAACTATCTGAATGAAAATGCCAATTTTCAATTTCAGATTTTCTTTTGAGTTAGGCCTTTTCAGAATATCTATCAGATAGTTCAATGTCCAGCTGGCTTTAGCCGGGAAGAGTGTTTTCTGTTAGACATTCACAGAAATAACTTCATTTTAATCGTGGATTTTCAATTCACAGAAAAATCTTTCTATCAATATTCAATTGAGAATGTTTCCCTTTTCAACATGAATACCCCACAAGAGGTTATCTTGACGATGGAAGATAGTGACTAAAGTTTATCTTTCAGTCGCAGATGATTCCACATCTGATTATATGAACATCCTGTTTATATTTTCAACAAATCGGTCAAGATATGATTTTTTTAATAAAACTCAACATATTCTAATTGTTTAAAACAAACTCAATTTCTCAATGAGCATTTCAAATGTTATGAAAGTGGAGCATGGCAATTCTAGAATGTAAGCAATCTGAATAAATGATATAACTTAAAATTTGCAATGACTATATCAAAATTCTAATAAATGAATGGAAAATAAAAATTTGTTTCGTGCTCTTCACGCGTTTGTTAAACGTTTAATATTTTGAAACTTTTGTTTTGATGTTATTCGTTCAAGGGCGACTTCCTGGACAAATAATCAATTCCTATAAATAAATATTAGAATTCTTTTTTCTCTTTAAGTTTCGAACTGAAATTGAACTGGGTGTTATAATTTGGGTCTCGGACGACAAGTACTTACATCAAGGGCGCTTAATGGGGGGCCTATAAACCTTAACCATTGTTGATGCTTGGGATTTCGCTGCTTTGTTTCCGCATATGGATTGGGTTCAAGATGTCGAGTTACAAGCAGATGTCGAGTTACAGAAAGCATTCCATACATTTTAAAGCAACAAACATTTTAGCAAAAATCTGCTTTCTTTCATAATGATGCATTTTTCATCTCATTTGATATAATAATAATAACTGTAGTAATCCCAAGAAACAGTATAATTTTTTATAATAGGGATAAAATATAACAAATTATTAAAAATAATTTGAATGTATATAAATTGGAATTGAATAGAAAATTTAAAAAATCATACAGTAAAATAAAGAAATATATTCTTGTGAAATCAAAAACTTTTTTGAATGAACCATGAATAATTTGTTGAAAGGCATTTTTTTTGTATACAATGAAGGAGAATTTTATGTTATAAAATACTTCAATAATATATTGATTTATTGCCAGAGTTTGATTTTATTGAAATACTGCATTAATTGTCACAACTTCAAGTATTGTAGTTATGAGTGAGTGGTCTTTATAAGTTCACTGATTCTCCAAGGAACTAGTATCTGAATATGCATTTAATCATTTCATTTTGTATTATTTGTAATGGGTTCAGGTTTATTTTTTATTTTGCAGTTCCATATTGTTATAAGATATTGCAATTCTGAGTAAAAAGGATAAAGATAAGATATGTTTTAAATATTTAAGAGGAAAAAAGTCTCATATCCTATATAATATTCCACTCATTGATGATAGGTGATGTCTCATGATTTCAATGTGCTTACTAAAAATAACACTAGATATTTAATTTTGGTATACTTTATGTTTTCAGGGCCAAATTTAAGTAATATTTTAGTTACAAACATAACAGAACTTTGGTCAACAGAATAACAACAAATGAACAAATAGAATAAAATTTAATTTGTCGTAAGTGTATAAGCATTCATGGATATTATGATAATGTTATTTTTCAACTGATTTCCATTGCGAAAAAAGAAGGGAGAAAATCGAGTTTTTATCTCTGACTGCCTATATCTCAGGAAGTAATTGAGAGCACTGCCTTTTGACTTCGTAAGTACCACAAAACGATAACTCTCAAATTTTGGATTGATGCGGCTGATACTTGATTGAAATCCAATAAAATAACAAAAGGCACTCACTTCACTAAATGATGTTCACTAACTGGGTTTACAAAACCAAGACTACAACAAGCTATACAATAGCTAGATAATCTCCACTTGAAAAGCTATTGTATAGCGAAAATCGTGTGGTGGTTTTGTAAACACAGTTTAATGAAGTGAGTGTCTTTTGATTACTCTCAAACCTAGTGCGGTTTGAGAGTTATCGTTTGGTGGTACTTACGAAAACGCAGTGTTCTTAACGAAAAATTACCAAAATATCCTGAAGTAACTTCCTGTGTCTGTTTGTTACACTAGTTTCCTGTGTCTCTGGCACAAACATTTTTGAGTACTTAATAATAAATTTCGATTTACATACAGTGTCACACATAAAGTTCGCAACATATGGAAGTTTTTTTTATTAATAGATATATTGAAAACTTTACTTCGCAGTAAGTTTGTGCATGAAAAATGAATGAAAAACAGCCTCTTTCCTTTTGTCATGTGCTACTCTAAACCTGTCAAATTTTACATTTTTTTCGAAAATCCTCAAGAAATCAGTTTTTTTTGGAAATTTCGAAAAATGCCAAAGGAAAAAGTTGCTCAGTTTCCAATTTTATACCTTTGGACTCTCTACTGTCACTTCGCCTTTTTTCGAACGAAACATGATTCAAATTTCATAATTTTGATGAATACGAGACTTCAATGTCATATCTTGCCCAAAAAATACCTACATTGGCCTGTTACCAGAAAGAAAAAAAAATGCCCCTCCAGAAATTCGTCTTTGTTGTTTCAAAGTTCATCTAGTTTTTTCATTTCATTGTGAAACTGATTCGGATTTTCAATGTATGGACTCTAATATGTCAGTAATCGAATAAATGAAATTTCCTTTCATTCTTATCACACTAATATTTTTTCTATGGGATTATCTGAAACAATAAGTATATGAGCACAGACCATTTGCAAGTAAAGAACATTTAGGGAATACCATTCGGGAGTGTTGTGCTAACATAAATCCCCTGATTATTAAAAATTCCACAAAGTCTGTGAATGAAGGACTATAATTTGTATAGATCGGGAAGGACGGCATACTGAATGATGAATTCGGGTTCTTTATAAGATTATTGAGATAAAGCAATGAATGTTGCGATGTTTTGTTGTGAATTTGGTTATAGTTATTTTGGTGTAATGTTTCTTACACATCTAATGGTGTAAATTAGGAATATAAGATTTATGAAATCAATTCAAAAAACGTTGCGAAAAATTATTATTTGCTCGAAAATTACATCTAACAGTTTACATCCAACAGTCACACTGTTGGGTGTAAACTACATCAAAATATTTCGAACTCATCTGCAGCTAACGGGATACAAATCCGATAAAAAAAATCGAGTGTAATAAGAATGAAGAGAAATTCGTGAATTGGTTACTGACATATTAACGTCCATACATTGAGAATCAATCAGTTTCACAATGAAATGAAAAACTAGATGAACTTTGACAACGAAGACAATTGAGGGGCATTTTTCTGGTAACAAGCCAATGAGGTATTTTTTGGGCAAGATATGACATTGAAGTCTCGTATTCATCAAAATTATGAAATTTGAATCATGTTTCGTTTGAATCGGTAGAGTGAAAGATTCGAAAAATTAAAAAAATTGGAAAAAAGTCGAAGTGGCAGTAGAGAGTCCAAATATGGAGCAAAGGTATGAAATCGGAAATTGAGCAACTTTTTCCTTTGGCAACCTGGTAGATTATTAATATCGGTATAGACTAGGACTGAAATTTACCAACACCATATAGACAAAATCAACTAACAGAAAATGGGGCTAAACGCACAATGGAAAAAAACAGGTTTAAGTCGTCGTGAATAGAGCGGATTGACATTTCTAACATGTCCAAGTTCAAAATACTAGAAGCTAAACAATTAAATAATACAAATATGTACGTTCACGATCACTTCAGCATCAGTGTTACCTTAAATGGGTAGTTCTGATTTTTGTATTAAACATAAAGAAAAACCGAATCACAAAAATGTTCAGAAACTTGAATAATCAATCATTAAATCCTTAGATTTCCACATCAACAAAAATTTTATTGTTCATGCACAAAATTCCTAATTGGCATTTTTTCAAAGAAATTTCGGTATACTGTCACAACACTCCCCAATAACATTTTCTAATCAATGGATATTTTGAAATGGTCTTCAAGCATACACCTTTTCCTTGAGGTACCCCCATAGAAAAAATCTTAAGCAGTGAGATCGGTAGACCTTGCTGGCCATGGATATGAGTATATAACAATCCATTTTGCGAACTTACTACTTCATTTGAGGTGAAACTTGCCTCACACATACTTTGCAAACTGTCTATATTCTTCTATATCTCCTTGTACCCATGCGCAGATTTCAAATCTCAGTTGGTAATATCCTTCTTTCAAGTTATGTATAAATTTGGACCTATAAGGGTGATATTTATGTTTCAATAATATTCTATTGGCTGAGGTTTTACTCTCGCCTGTTATGGAAGATACAGCTGCAAGACTACTTCTCGGATTATCAGTTACTGCTAATAATACATTAGGTTTTAATTCATTTAGCATATTTTGTGTTCAATTTATTTTCCACAGATCACGAGGCCAACATTTTTCGATAAATCCGTCCTACAGTTGTGAGACATACCGGATTTTCAAGATGACAGAGACTAAATATTTCTGATCTTTCTCGAATTGCTTTATTTTCTATATGAATGAGAAACTCACCATTGTGAACAAATCTCTAAATAATAAATTTCCCAATGTAAACTATATATATATATATATATATATATATATATATATATATATATATATATATATATATATATATATATATATATATATATATATATATATATGTATGCCCAAGTGTAACATCGGGGACAGTATAACATTTACACTGTATACGATTTATACTTTATACTGACCTCGAAGAGATAGTTATTCATAGAATATGAATTGTTATACTGTCCTCGATTTAAATTTACTTATTCGGTATATATTTTTAGACTGTCCTCTAATCATTCACCTACATATGAATCGTCATCTACACCTGAACGTCCACTTTTATATCCAATAAACATTATAAAGTTCTTGAAGTCTCAGTATGAATTTCAAATTGTTTTTGAAGATAGTGGTTTAAAATTTCCTTTACGGAAGTGACCAAACCTTTTTTTTTT
>JAFIRS010001918.1:0-274358 GCA_018342105.1 Gonioctena quinquepunctata | reverse complement strand
TAACTGCAATCTACCCGGGGGGCCGACGGAAGGTTCGAGTTGTGGATTGAAAACATCAACGGCTGAATACAGGCGACCGGACGAAAATTTGTCGACTAGAGCTAGAAAAAAAATTTTTTCTCTAGCAGGGGAGGATGTTGAAACCTTTATTGTTTTTTTATTTATCGTTTCATTTCATTTTGTCACCCTATATATGTTTAAAAAAAAAAAAAGGACAGAACTGTCAGTAAAAGTTATTTTGGATAAGCAATAAAACTTTGAAAGGGAAAAAAGTTTAATTGGTTTTTCCCTGACCATAAAAAAAACTTGTAACAATATTTTAAAATTTTCCCGGGAAAAAAAAAATTAATTAATTGGAAAGGGCCATTGAAAAGGTTGTTATTATGCAGGGGTTTTTTTTTGAAATCTGATATCAGACTTTTGAAATCTTATATTTTTTAAATTGATTTCAGAAAAAAAAATGAGTAAAATATATTTGGTATTTAAGATAAATTTAATAAATTACAGCAAATATGATTCAGTAAGAAAGACCACGGCGGTCTCATACCGTTTCAATATATTGATTTCTCCCTTTGTTCAAAGGTCATTTTAGGCATTTTCGCGCAAAAATCACCACAATACCCCCTTTTTGTTACCAGCTTAAACTCAAACCCAAACACCTTTTTTCAGTACAATTTGAAAAAATCTTTTTTCAAAGTTCCCCTAACCTAACTTTCCATTTACTAAATTTCATCTGTAAAGGTAAAAAAACTAGGCTATTGTAACTTTTGGGGGAAAAGGGGAGTATTTTTTTCTTATGCGTTTCGGGGGAAAAACGTAAAAAAGTAAAACCCACTATTTTCGGGGCATGATTTTTTATTTTGTATCACAAATAACACTATCTTAAATGGAGGTTTGATGTTTGTCCTAACAAGTGCTGCCTCTGACTTGCGAACTATTCCAGGAAAAGGCTCATTCAAGGTAGGAAGTTTACTAACTTGATGGGTGGCAACAATTCGTTTGGGATAACCAATCCATGCACAAATTTCGCTTCCCAAAACCGGGTTCCCGGGCCCCGGGGGTGAAAACCTGGATTGAGGGTTGGTGTCAAGGTTGGCACAACGAAATGTGTCGGGGCCCTTCCCCCGGGGCTTGTGGATCGCGGTTTCAGACGTGGACACCAGCGGTTGTAGTGTGTTGGCGGTAAAATTTAAATAATTCAGACTAATTTGTTCTTCAATTCGCCAGGCACAAAATTTAAAATTTCCCTGTTTTAGGGTTTTTGGACCCAGTGGGTGCCAAATAATCGTCTCGGTTCATAGAGCGTGAAAATTTAACCCACTTCGTTCGACCACCCGGGGAAAAATTACCGGGGGATCAATTTTCCACGCGCCAGCCGCGCGTTGGGGTATACAGGCGCCGTCCGGCTTTTTAACCTGCTTTTACCGACAAGACGGATCGCCGCGCCGACCGAAGATCGCCAAGCCACCCCCATCCGACGGGGGTGAACTGGAAGTTTGGCGCGGGGTGCCACTCCACGCGCCTTTGGGATCCGGTTTATACATTTTGTCTCAGCGTTCTTGCCGGACAAAATAATTCTTTTAGATGCGTCCTGGTTCCTCTAAATGCCCATGCTCTTTCTTCTACGCAGGTAGCGAGGGGGAGGGAGAGAGAGAAAAAAGGAAAAATTCTGAAATACTTATATTTTTTGGGATTTGGGGATAGTATTTAAATATTTAAAGTTTAAAAAAATAATTAAAAAAAAAAACCTTTTTTAAAGAAAACTTTAAATGGCAAAAAAATTAAAAAAATTATTGTTCGGATGTCGACATTATTATTTCTGAGTTATAGTTTAAGAACTTGTGCTCAAAGTTTTCCAGTTCGAATACAAAAGCGACAAGCTTCAATGTATAACTCACGGAAAAAACTTCGTCGAAACCCCAAAGAATTTTTTTTGTTTTTGCATTTAAAAAAACCCCCGAATCTGTCTGTTTAACAAATTTTGAAGTAAAATTTCCCCCCTTTTAATCGTCCGATTGTTAAAATTTTGGCAGGTGGCAAAATTTCCCGGGAACAATGCAATCATTTTTTGTTAAAAAAAAAAAAACCAGAAGGGCGGCCCCAATGGCGGACAATTTTTTGATTACCGTCGATTCTATCAAAATTTATTGGGTTTTGGGGTGGGGTTATTAACTTTTGTCAAAATTAAAAAATTCAACTTGGGGCCCCAAAAATTTGCACTTTTTTTTTTAAAATTTTGATTCAAAATTTGGTATGTGGGGTTTTTTTTCGGGAAGAAATTTTTTTTAAAGTTTTATTTAGTTTCCCCTACCCGGTTCCTGTCTGTGATCAAATCTTGCTTAAATTTAACCCATTCTAATTGTTCTTATGGGGGAAATTTGCAGGTGTACATGATTCCGGTGGGTTGTTGGAAAAAAAAAGTAGAATGGCGGCTCAATATGGCGAACAATTTTGTGATTATGGCCGATTCTATTCAAAATTGGTTTTTGGGGTTTTCTATAGATTATAAAAAAAACAGTTAATCATAAATACAAAAAATTAAGAAATGTTTTTTTTTTAAACAAGCTTTCATTAGTTGTTAATAAAAAAAAAACAAAAATTAAAAAAAATTAAAAAAAAAATTTTATAGAAACGAAAGGAAAAAATAATGTATTTCATTTTTTGACCCTGGGTTTTTCGTATAACCCCCCAAACAAAATTTTAAAAGGACGGACCATAATCCAGAGACGTCCCCAAAAAATTGGGAAAAAATTTTTATTTTTTGAATTTTCGAAAAATTAATTCCCCAAAAACCCCACATACCAATTTTGAATAGAATCGAAAATAATTACAAAAACGGCCGCCATCTTGGGGCGCCCAATTGAATTTTTTAATTTGAAAAAAATAACTCCCCCCCAAACCCAAAACAAATTTTGTAAAAAATTTTCCTTACGAAAATTTCCCTCTTAAAGCCCTTTTTTTCCCCCTTCCCTTATTGCATTTCACGGAAATATGAACTTTTTTGAAATTTTTCGAATCGGGCCCCAAAGAATGGGTCAAATTCAACTTCAAATTTGACAAAATAACATTGAATCTGGTGATGTTTTGTTGGAATGTTGACACTATAGCTTCATGGTAACTAAAATACGAAACGTACTTTCTTTATCCTATACTTTTCCGATGTCTTAAAAAAAAGCATCTATTTTAGTTCCGATTTTTTGCCATTGATCATTATTCATAATTAGATCAAATTTATTTTTCAAGATTTAAGAATTTAACTGTAAAAGGGATTTACATTTATTAAAAAATTGGAATATAAATAAATAAACGATTTAACAAAAATATTACTAACTTCATGATATCTGCTCGGTATATAAACAATCTTAAATTAATCGATATTAATTGACAATGAATTACCCACGTTGGAATACATCAGCACGTTAACAGATTAATATTACAGTGTTTCACTCAAAAAGAAAGTCACTCAAACAACTTGAAGGATATCTATAACTATTTTCTGGGACAACGAATGATGGCAAAAGAGAAACAGAAACGGCCCCGCAAAAAATATATAATAATATAGTTTCTCTTTTTTTGCCTCGAAGTAAGCCCCTATTTTCCGCCCTTTTCGCGTCAAAACGTTTCCCGTTGAACGTTACACGAAAACTTTTCACTCAAATTCTAACTTGAAATTTTACTCTCATCGGCCCCAAAAGTTTAACTTTAAAAAAAAGTCACGCAACATATATTTGTCGCTCTTTCAAAAAAAAAAAGACACTGATTGGGATCTATCAAGCAGCGCCGATGAATTAATAACTCGAAAGGTTTTGACGAGGTCAAGAATGTTGAAGGGGTTTGTACCCGCACCCCGGCTCGGAGGACCATGTTAAATGGAGGTTTGGTTGTCTACTGTTCCAGTCTCCGGGTGTAGTTTGTAGACGAATCCGGCTCGAAGGACCATGTTAAATGGAGGTTTGGTTGTCTACTGGGTCCAGTCTCCTGGGTGTCAAAGTAGATCCGGCTCGAAGGACCATGCTAAAGGTAGGTTTGTAGACGAACGAATCCGGCTCGAAGGACCATGTTATAAATGAAGGTTTGGTTGTCTACTGGGTCCAGTCTCCTGGGTGTCGAAGTGGATCCGGCTCGAAGGACCATGTCAAATGGAGGTTTGGTTGTCTACTGTGTCCAGTCTCCTGGGTGTCGAAGTAGATCCGGCTCGAAGGACCATGTTAAAGGTAGGGTTTGTAGACGAATCCTGCTCGAAGGACCATGTTAAATGGAGGTTTGGTTGTCTACTGGGTCCAGCCCCTGGGTGTCGAAGTAGATCCGGCTCGAAGGACCATGTTAAAGGTGGGTTTGTAGACAATCGGCTCGAAGGACCATGTTAAATGGAGGTTTGGTTGTCTACTGGGTCCTGTCTTCTGGGTGTCGAAGTAGATCCGGCTCGAAGGACCATGTTAAAGGTAGGTTTGTAGACAATCCGGCTCAAGTCCATGTTGAAGAGATGATGCGTATACGTCCTTTTTAGGACTGTCAGAGGCTAGAATGGGTCCCTGTTAGGTCGTTGGAATGAGTACTACCATTGTAGACCAATCAATAGATTTTTTCGTGACAAAATACTACCTGGAAACCGACTGTATCATCATACGTAAGACGGTCCGTAGTTATATCCTGTTATGTTTCCTACTCCCAACTGTCATTGCTTAATTTGTAATTGTAGAGAATCAAACTGAAAAGAAAATGAGCCCTAGCACAACTCGATTGGATTATCAGTAACGGGGGAAAACCGGAAAAATCTGAGTTTTATTTTAAAATTATACCACCATTTTAAGTTTTGAAGGGGTTTTCTCCCGACATAGTAGTGCTTGTTATGTACTTTATGTGAGAAAACTCAGGCACTGTTGGATTATGTTTGGCATGATTGCAATTTGATTTTTTTAAATGTATTCTTTATTGCAACAGAGGGATGGTCATAGGTGGCCCGATTTCTATTTTTTCCAAAGTTTTTGAAGTTGAATATAGTACTCAAAATATTATTCTCATTTTGCGTTAAATGTTGCAAAATAGGTGAAAATCTTGCAAACATGACCGAAAACCGGCGAGTGCATGAAAGCGGCAGGATGGGAGAGCAGCAGATTCATAACAGGGCAGCGTTTTTGTATTACTATACATACGCTTCCCTAGGCTGCTGCCCCTGGCCCACTACTCCCCGCCGCTTTCACGCACTGCCCATTTTCGTCATGTTTGCAAGTATTTTTCACCTATTTTGCAGAATTTTAATGCAAAATGAGGGAAAATACATTTTGTAGTAGTATCTTCTACCCCGAAATCTTTTAGAAAAAAATTGGGAAACGAAACCATGACGCATATAGGTCTGCTGCAATGAAGTACATTAAAATTCAGATTGCAATAATGCCAAAACTAATGATCCGACAGCGCCTGAGTTTTCCACATATAAAGTGCATATTAATCACTACTATGACGTGGAAAGTTCCTTACTACAACTTAAAAAAATGGCGGAATAATATATTTTTTTTAAAAAGCAAATTTTTCGAATTTTTTTTTTTGGTTTTCCGTTACTAATATTCTGATCGAGTTGTGCCGGGACTAATTTTCTTTGTATTTTGTTTCTCTACAATTCGTCCCTTGAAAGTATCAAGATTGCTTTATTAGTTTTCAAACAAAGTCAAAAACGATGAAAAAAAATTTTTTAAAATGATTATAACAAATTAAGCAATGACAGTTGGAATTTCATACGAAACATAACAGGATATAACTACGGATCGTCTTTCGTATGATGGCACAGTTGGTTTCCTGGGGTATTTTTGTCACAGAATCAATAGAGCAGAAAATCTCTATTGATTGGCCTATGTTTTGAAGATACATACAGTGCTCGTCTAAAGTCCGTTCCCCCCACTAATTTTTGAACCACCTGGTATATCCAACGTGATTTGGAGGGCTTAAATATGATGAAAAAACCACAGCTAAAAGCTGAGCGCCATCTTCAATATTTTTTGAAATAGAACACCCTGTATATTATTCCATTTTCGAAATCTGCTCATAATACTCAACAGTTTTTTTTAATTTCACTTTATCCTAAATTCAATTGTTTTCGAAACATTAACGTTTGAAAATGACACCCCGGTTTAAAATGAAGTATGGATTTGGTCACTTCTGGTAAAACATTTTGCTAACTAACGTTGTTATTGATTTGTAGTTAAATCTCTTAATGAATTCGACTAATAAGAGGCGTAAAAGAGTTTATTAAGGATAAACAGTACCGCTTACCAGAAAATCTCGAATACAATGTGTTCTGTAAATTCACAATCAAAAAAAAATTATATTATATAATTATAAAAGCTTCCACGTTGATGGAAGTCTGTTAATCTATTTCTTCACATGTATCTATTATTCTGCTTTTCCAACTCTTTTTTTGTTTGGCATTCAGTGACGTAGTTTTTTCAACCGATACCCCCAAAGGGAAAAAAAATCTAGAGGTGTAAGATACGAAGATCTTGGTGGCCTTCTGTACTTCTGCGACCTTCCATGGGAAAGTTTGTATCAAGGAATCTCTAGCCATGCGATCGAAAGGGGGTGCCCCATTCTGCTGAAATATGATTTAACGATTTTTAAACTCGTCCTGATTGTTTAATACAATTTGTCTTATTCGAGGTTCAATTTAAGTTTCTAAAAGATTTCTGTAAAGAAACTCCGATGATTGTCTCTTATAAAAAATCGGTCCAACAACGCGATTGCCCAAAACCCCCCCAAACATTCACCTTTTAGAAACTGGGTATGTTTCTCTCTAAAAATATGAGGTTATATCGCCAGTATTGTTCTGTTTGTTCACTTTTCCATTAAAAAAAAAAACGTGCATTCGTCTGCGAAACATCCCGTTTTAAAGGAAGCCCGTTCTCCTTCAATTGTTCTTTTTAAAACTCACAAAATTCAACCTCCGGTCTGGATCATCCTCCGTGAGAGCATGCAGATTTTCATTTTATAGGGATGAAACTTTTCTTTTGTAGAACTCTTTGGACACTTTTTTTGAACTTACAGGATTCAGTAATGCAGACGTCGACTTGTCGGATTGATTACCATTTCGCAACAATTCCTCCTTTTTTTTCTTCTAAAGAGGCGGTCTTCCTGATCTTGGAGCATCTTTCAGCGTACCAGTTGTTTGGGAGCTTATTTAAAAGTTTGACAAATATGACCTCGAAATAGGATTCTCGAAAATCTATCATTAAACATACGGACTGCTGGGATGATAATTTCTTCCCTTCTCCAAATATCAAAACTGCTTCAAATTTATCGTCTAAACTACGAGCCATGATCACTTTTCAAAAGGATTTAGGCACTAACAGACTATTTGAATCCAAAGTTCAGCTTGGGGAGTAAACAAGATGTTACCGCGACAACGATTTTTTCCAATGCAAACTTGATTGAAAGCAACATTAGTGTTTTTGGTTGGGTTTGAAATGACCAAAATGTCACTTTTCAAACGTTAATATTTCGAAAACTATTGAATTTAGGAGTAAAGTGTATTGAAGAAAACTGTTGAGAATTATGAGCAGATTTCGAAAATGGACTAATATACGAGGTGTTCTTTTTAAAAAAATTATTGAAGATGGCGCTCATTTTAAAACTTTTAGCTGTGATTTTTCATGAAAAGTAGGTTTTATCTCTATTCAACCCCCGAAATTTCGTGCGATATACCAGGTGGTTCTAAAATTAGTAGAGGGGAACGGACTTTAGACGAGCACTGTATGTGAATACGTTCATGAACTTCACCAGATGCTGTTGTTATAATTTAAAAACGTGTCTAATGTTAACATAACAAGTTCAGTATTATTTATCACTTATTGAGATAAGAGGTCAGTTGTTTATTGTCACATCGTATCGGTATGAAGTGTGAATGAAATAGTTATGAAGTAGAAATAAAAAAATGGATTTTCTATATAATGTTGGTTAAAACAAGTAGTTATACCTGAACTGCAAACCGATCTCAGTTATACTATATATTTCTTCACATTATAGAAGTCATTTATCTGATTGGAAAAATCGGATAACCTCAGATAAACATCAAAAGCGTCGTATGGCCAATTAAACCATTCTCTTGGGTCGATTATTTCGCTTGAGATATTAACCGTTGTTAGTCGTAATTACGAATTAGCACGTCTCTTTGGGACTTTCTGTGGAAAAAACGGTCGAAGGCTGAATCTTCGTTTAACAAATTAGGAAAGAAACATTAATAGTAACGGAAAATGAAAAATATCGGAACCCTGGGTGGATTTTTTCCTTGAATTGATGAGCATTGCATTTCTAACATGGAACGTTATTGTCGAGAATTTCCCTCTAATGATTTCATCAAATGATAAAAAATAATAACAATTATGACAGAGTAATTAATAAAAAATTTAGCTCGATGATTTTCAACATTATTTCCTAGCAAAAATGCTTCTAGGCTGAGCTACAGGGCATCGGAGAATCGTAAAAAATGGTTTAACTATAATAAACCATATGGAAAGAGTACAAAGAAACGCTTGATATGGAAGCCAAATTACACTATTTTTGTTTTATTAAAATGCAGTAAGATTCTCAAATGATAAAAAATAATTATCATTGTGACAGAGTGAGCGATAAAAAGTTAGACAAGCCAGTGGAATCTTCTCTTAACGTTATTTCTGAACAAATCGAACATCCGTCGTCGTACACTCACTTACTATCTCATTGCATACCAAAAACTAGACAGGGCGTTATCAAATAGGTGCGAAAGTTTTTGGGGTGACTCTTATCGAAAATTAAAGGGGTCTTTATGTAAACAAAAGCTCTTAGGCCTTTTCTTGAAAAGTTACACGCTCTAAAAAATGGAAAAAAAATTTTTTTCAGAGGACCCACATTTCCTTTAAATATTTTCCTTCAGATACGTTAGGCGTAGTAAGAATGTCAAAAAAAAAAAATGAAAAATAAAAAAATTATTTTTTTGCAAATTCGTCCAAATTTTGAGTAGGTAATACATTTTTTTTGATTATCATATTATATATATATATATATATATATACATTAAGGGTGTAATCTACACTTATACACCCGTGAATGACAGTGTATAATGCCATTTTATAATGAATTACAGTCGTTAAAAAATATGAAAAAAAAAAAAATTTAAACATGTTTTGTTCTTTGTAAAATTCGACATAATTTTGAATCTCGCCACCCACCTAATTTCAGATGACCTACTCAGAGGAAAACTCTGACCATTACCGAATGCAATAAACATTTAACCTCGATATTTGCATAATGCAGAATGTTGAACTTGATTGTGTACACATTGCAGGGTGCCTGAGATATATCAATTTCAAAGTGAAGAAAACAACTAACCTTGTTATATCAAACTGGTAATAAAGTCAGAACTAGTTGACTTCATTCTCTGCTTTGAGGCACTTATCATAATTATCACAGTCACTTGTAAGAGAACAAACGACACAAAAAAGATTGAAAAGGGAAACATTCGCAACTGAATATTGTTTTAAAAAATCATATCAGTGACCATTGTAGTGATTCAGAACACGTGAACTGAACACTGTTGCCAATCAATATTCTCGCATGCAAGGTTTACAGAGCTGCCTACGAATGAAAGTTTATTAGATTCTACTAGTGTTTTCTGATTGACTGGTGAATGAATTTGAACATTATTGTCTTTGTATTTTGCTGGTCTTAAAACTAAACACCGAGCTGTTCCATGCGTATTTTGAAGAGTAGGAAGACAAGATGAATCACTCGTCGCATTTATGAATGAAGTAGTAAATTTCCAATTCTGGTTGGAAGTACTAGAAATAATTATATAAATTATTTTTTTGATAGAATGACAGATTTTTTGAAACGAGCAAAGACAATAATGTTCAAATTAATTTCGTGCACATCGTTTTCTGATTAGTTGTTAATCAAGATCTTTTCATTCACCAGTCAATCAGAAAACACTAGTAGAATCTAACGGATTCTGTTCGTACACAGCTTTGTAAACCGTGCATGGAAGTGTTCAGTTCACGTGTTCCTGAATTACTACAATGTTCGGATATAATTTTAAAAACAATTGCAATTGCGAATGGTTTCTCCTTTTTCGATACTGTTTGTGTCGTAGGTTTCTTAAAAGGTATGATAATTATGATTATGGACTTTATCACCAGTTTGGATATAACAGGTTAGTTGTTTTCTTTAACTTTGAAATTGAATATCTATCTCAGGCAGCCTGTAATGTACTTTACCACAATCAGTTCAACATTCTACCTTATCAAATGTCGAGTTAAATGTTTATTTCATCTGACATTGAGCGGGTGGCGCTACAGAAATTGTATGTCGAAATTTCACAAAACAAAACATTTCCAATTTTTTTTTCAGATTTTTTAATCACTGTAATTCGATATGAAATGGCATTATACATACTCATCATCCGGTGTGCAAGAGGTTAGATTACACCCTGTATATATATATATATATATATATATATATATATATATATATTCTTGTAGTTTCTAGGGTTATTGGATTCCAAAACCAAGAAACTACGGAAAAAATATACAGGAAGGATTCAAGAAACTATTTCAAATATATATATATATATATATATCTATATCGACCAACTCAGCTTCCGTTTCATACTTGGCTCCACAAGCATCCAGTGTTTATACAAGCAAACAGTTAATAGCCCACTCGGTCTCCCGCCACTATCTCAGGCTAGTTAGCCTCCTCTGTATATGTTACATACGTTTTTTTGGGGAGTTTATGTAACCTGGCCTCCTTTTGGAGCTATTGTGTATTCACTGGGCCTCCTGACACTGTTGCCAAGTTTCAGTCAATATTCAATTCCACAGCATGATAACAAATCACGCGGCATGTAGAAAAGTTTATCCGGTAGTTGAGAGTTTGAATTTTGCTTCATACTCTGAAATGAAATTGATTTCAGTAGTATCGTATAACGAGAATATATAATCTACCTTTGATCATTCTGAAAATATTCAAGGAATAGTGGCTTAGAAGAGTTCCTAAAAATTATACTGGACAATAAGTATTCCATGATGAAAGCAGTAAACTATATTGGGTATATTTTGGGCTTATTAGTCTTCATTAATAATAAAAGTCCTGATTCAAATTCTAACGTTCCACGATCTTTCACTACAGTTGACCACTCTTATTTAATTTTTTATCGAAATTTACCAAAATCCAGTTGGTATCTATAACATCAGTAAAATACCAGGAGAGTTCTTGAAACGACAGATCCAAAGCTCTATACTGGTCACTGTTTTCCATGGTCTTTGGTCACTTTACTGGTAAAGAAAGTGCAAACTTAAATACTATCAAAAGACACAGGCGATGGAAATTTTAAATACTAAATTCAATTGGGGATTCGCTGGATAATTAGGTAAAATTGCCTAAATCCTTCTTTTGAAGGCGGCCACTACTGTTCATTCCATCCCCTACAAGAATACTAAATGACAAAAAAAATAGGAAGCAGAAGGAATATTTCTAGTTGTTCAGATTGTATAACAAATATTAATGTCAATGGGAAATTCAAAAAAAAACCTTTGAATGTTATATTATATTTGTAAATAATAAAAAATTGTAAAGAAAATTGTTGAAATTTATACTTTCAACACTTGCTCGCAATAACATCATAAAGCGCCGTCGATAGCAATTAGTTGGTAAATAGCCGCCACTAGTGAACAGTTATATTTATGTGTTGCATTTCGAGAAAAAGTGACATAACTGCTTTTGAGTGATTGTGCGATCCACTGCGAATGGCGCCTCTCGAACAAAATGTATTTTCGCTCTCAATACATACCCTAATATTTGAACTCATAGTCAAACTGCAATGCTCATATCAAACACTTCCTCATTGAATATGCGATCCAGACTATAAGGTTGATTCTGAGTATCAATAAATGAATTATTTAGATTTGGAGAGGTTTCCATGACTTTAACTTCAAAACTAACGGTATTTTAATTTTCACCCTTGGGGATGAAGTATCAAAACCTTCATAGTGGTTACTCATGTCATCATAGTCTAGTAGAGAAGTCGAGTTTCCTGCGAAAAATAGTTCCAAGCCTTCTGAATATATGAGCGATGACTTATTCGATTCGGGATGTCATTCTGACGAAAATGTGCTAGTTTTTTAACACAAAACAAAAAATAAAAATAGCCTTAGTTTTTTGGGTAGTAACTTGATGATAGATGAAATAAAAAAACAGATTCTTGAAGACGAGACTATTTACTATAAAAAATTCTTTTGTCTCGGAGATCTATATCACTATTTATAATTTTGATTCAACGTTGAAAATAGGGCTACGCGCGGACGTTACGGCAGGAGTACAGCACCTCTCGAGAGAAGCAATTCAAATACAATATTTTTTTTATACTATCAAATATAAATTTAAAAATTCCAAAAAAATCAAAGTATCAGCTGAACACCTGAAAGAATATAATTTCGTTATTTTGTTTTGATTGAATTTTGATAATCGGAGGCTATTGCTAATCAAGTAGTTTTGTGGGAATCACCGTTTTATAAAACCGAATAATTGTTTAGAATGACTCCTTATTTTTTTTTGCTTTCTGGGGCACATTTCACAAGTGTACTCAATGATATCTTGCAGAAATTGATGAAAAATTTATTATTTTGTTAATTATAAATTTCTTAAGGTAACAAAATATGAGATATCGAATAAACATTGTATTCTTTTTGATATTCCACATTATTATCAGTTTTATATCTGACAAAGGCATTTCACAACGTTTATTATATTCTTTTTAAAATTGTTTCTTTTCATTTTCTCATTATTTAAATAATATATTTAGAATTTGTTTTTCTTCCAAAATGCGGAATTGGTTATTCTCCACCTAATAGGAAAAAATATAATTTTTTTATTAATAATTCTTTATTTAGTTAACAATTAGTTATAAACAAACTTTGATTGGCGTTAATTTTTTTTGAGTAGTACAAAAAATAACAAAAACAACCATATACCACAAACTGTGTGTGTTTCTCATATTTTGTTATCTTTAGAAATTTATAATTACCAAACTAATTAACTTTTAAACAATTTTATAGCGTGATATTATTGAGTACACTGTAAAATGTGCTTCAGGAAGCAAGAAATCATGGAGTCATTCTGTGAACAATTATTCGGTTTTTAATGAAATCGGCGGTTCCAAAAAAACTACTCAAACAACAATAGCTTTACATTATCAAAATTGAATGAAAAAAAAATTTACCAAAATTACATTTTTCCAATGATACATGATACAATAATTTTTTTGAATTTTTGAATTCACATTTAATAATATAAAAAATATGTTATGTGAATTGCTCTCACGAGAGGTGCTGTAGTCTAGCGTAACGCCCACGCGAAGCCCTGTTTTAGTTCATCGTTGAATTAAAATTATTAATAATTGGGATAGAGTTGCGAGAGTAACATTATCACAGGAAATTTCTCCTCTTTTTCAATTTTCCCGAAAATCGATAGTTTTTGAGCTTTTTCCAAAAAACTAGAACCGTTTTTATTTTTATTTCTGTTTTTTGTTAAAAAAATCGAAAAATACGACTTTTTTGGAATGTCATCCCGAATCGATTGAGTTTGATACACGGATTTTTCCTAAACAACATATGTTAAAAAAAGAAAAAAAATATGATCCCATAGCGCATGATTTGGAAAATATTTTTATTTGTGGAAATATTGGTTGAGGATTCAGTAATATATATTGATATTACTTATCATTTCATTATGAAAAAAAAAAACCTCTCGATACCTACTTTCAATTTCGAAAATGTGTTTTTAATGGTACCCCAGTTTATTTGGATCTATTTTCCTCAGTTTCCTTTCAAGAAGAATTGAATATACTATTCATTGAGCATAATTATTTCTATTCAATTTCATTATTTCAAATCCTCAATAACACAGTGAATAATTTTCTTCGGTAATATAAATGAATAATTTTGAGTAGTTTTCAAGATCTGTGAAAGAATGTTCCTCTTCCATTCGATTTTCTGTACCATTTAGAACTCTCACTTATAAGGTTTTCTTCCTAAAATATATTATTGTATTGTTATATTATTATTATCAACCAGCATTTTTCCATATGTTTTCATCTAGCTTATGGCTCAGGCTATTCCGTGATTTCGTTTCCCGTTATCCTGTTATCCCGTTATCTCGTTTGGGTGGCATAATTGATTTGACAGCGGAACTAATGCTTTGTGACGACTATTAAAAATTCACCAATCCCTTTCCACCCCTGTAGATATGGCATTTTGAATAAAGTTTAACACGATTTATTTATTCGTGACAGAGAGCCAAAACACCAATTTCATTATTCTAACATAAAAACTCACGGAACCCTAATAAACATTTTCAGCCCCATTTCGCCCCTTTAGTAGTTGAATTTCTAAAAACACTGGAAAACAAATGTCTTCATATGTAAAAAGACCTCAAATATCCATTTTCATGATCCTAACTTGAAATGTTTCACCCCCCATTTGACCCCTTTAGGGTTTGTATTGCTGAAGACACTGAAATACATATTTTTTTACTGTAACAAAGACTGCAAATACCAATTTTTATGAACCCAAGTCGAAAACTAAGGGTACTCCAGTACAAACTTTCGAACCCCAGTTAACTCTTTTACCCCTTTAGGGTTGAATTTCCAATAATCTAAAAATACGTGTTTCGTTATTTGAGAAGAAAAGTCCAAAAATAGCAGTTTCTTACTTCAAAACTAACGGTAGTTTGATTTTCACCCCTTTAGGGATGGAGTATTGAAAAAAAACTTCTAAGTGGTTATATACTTATGTCATCATAGGAATACGCTATCAAAATTTCAGCTCTTTGTGTTGAGTTATTTGGTCTGGGCGTTAGTGAATCAGTCAGTCATTATATATGTATAGATTATTTCAATTCATTAGTGTCTATATGTATATGTTCTGTTGACTATTTTCTGTTGGTATATTTCTAAAACAATGGGCTACTGATTTTATAACATAACTTGTGTCACACACCCAAAAAATTCCATCCTTTTTTTGTACCCTTGAACAGTAGCATGTTCTGATTAAAATTGAATTCATTAGAGTCGTTCACCTGAAAATTTTTCATGATTCATCTGTAATCTTGAATCTTGGAATACCCCAGATTCCTACATTCAGTTAATATAATCCATTCTAAGCAACCTCATTCAGTAACTTTCGTGGTACACAATATAATAACCGAAACTGAATAATACGAATCAAATACAAGACACATTACGAGAATATAGATTTTCTGATATGTGGAAAACAATGCAAGCGTTTTTTCAGGTTCACAAAATACCCAACTCACGAGAATATATTCAAGTAAGGATTCTATATGAAGATTGTTTTCATTCAATGAAATAAACAAATTAATTTTTTTTTGCTTGAGACGATAGCGGAAGTTTGGTGTCCTTTTGTTGAATCTTGTATGATAATTTGTTTGAGTGATTTGTGTATAACATTGTAAAAGTACCTTTTCTGAAATGGTGAAATATCGCAATATTTCAGTGGACTCCCGAATAAATCTTGACGTAATCGCAGTAATATAAATTGCGGAATCAATGAGAAAAAGTATTTGCCAGGCTCATTCAAAATATTTGGGAGGCAATTGCAGCTTCCACAATTTATTTCGTTCGTGCGCGGAAAGAATACATGTTTCTTGATGACAATCTAAAATGAATGTTATTTGTGTGCATCCCCTGTGTTGCCAAATTGGGGGAAGCCCAGTGACCTTCGAAAGTATACGTTTCAAACACTATAACATAAACAAAGTATATAAGCAGCGCACTTCAGCGGCGAGGGGCTGCACTAAATTTTAAATGGCTATCGAAAATCGGGCAACTTGGACTCCTCCATATTTTTGTGGTAAAGTGTTTGTTACTATGTTACATGTCGTATGCGACATTTTTAAAGGGTGGTTACCGGGCGTCCGTATATCGGAGGCTCGGTGACATCGGAGTCTCAGTGAACCTCAAAATTAACAAGGCCGGAGGCCCACTTATACCGTATATATATATATATATATATATATATATATATATATATGTATACAGTGCTTCTCGAAAGTCCCCTCCACCCCTCTTATTTTCGGAACGATTATACAAAAACAAGTGAAATTTGGAAACTGCATATTAAAGGTTGTAAACTTCCCTACTAGTGATGATATATGACGAAATCGTCAAAGATGACGAAATCGTCAAAGATGACGTCACAAGGCCACTGTGAACAATAATTTTAAGTGGAACCCTACGGCAAGCGACACCTATTTTGAAAGGTATCGAAAAAACCTATTCAATGGTACTAATTTTGTTTGTGTTTATAGCAGTTTTAATGGCTCATTAGTAAACATTAAAATTTAAATTCCATTCAGCATGATATTAATTACAGATTTAAGAATCAGTATCTACTTAAAGAAATTGCTCCTCCTCCATTTACTTCATGACAGTGAAATCTCCTATTTTTAAACTATTCTCGTACTTTTGCAAATGTGTCTGCGGAAACAGCCTCACATTCTGCAACAATATGTTGTTTTAAAACGTCAATATTGTCAGGTTCAGTGGCGTAAACCTTCGATTTAAGGTACCCCCACAGAAAAAAATCCAAAGGTGTGAGGTCCGGTGATCGAGCTGGCCATTCCGTTGAACCTCGTCGTCCAATCCATCAACCACGATACTCCTCATCCAAATACCGTCTTACTGCACCGTAATAGTGTGGAGGAGCACCATCCTGTTGGAATGTTATTTCCAAATTGCCGAATTCATCTGGATTATCTTCCAAAATTTCAAGGATTAAGAACCGTTAAACCTTTTGCAACAGCTCCAGATAAACCTCACCAGTCAGAAGCCCAACGATGTGGTTTCCCAGGATACCTGCCCAAACATTCACCTTCTGGGGAAATTGGGTATGTGTTTCACGAAACAGGTGAGGATTTGCGTCACTCCAATACCTCACATTCTGTGTATTTACATTTCCATTTAGATAGAAAGTACTTTCGTCACATAAACAAATTGTTTTGACATAGTCTGGCTGTTGGTTAATTTTAGTTTCCATATTTTCACAAAATTCTAGTCTTTGGTCTGGGTCGTCGTCTGAGAGTTTATGAACCATTTTTAATTTGTATGGATGAAATTTGTTTTTTTTCAACCCCCTGTGTACTGTACTTCGACTGACTTCACAGGTAGATGCAACGTGAGTTGTTGAAGAAGTAGGATTAAGTATT
The DNA here is from genome assembly GCA_018342105.1 of Gonioctena quinquepunctata. Taxonomy (NCBI): domain Eukaryota; kingdom Metazoa; phylum Arthropoda; class Insecta; order Coleoptera; family Chrysomelidae; genus Gonioctena; species Gonioctena quinquepunctata. The sequence goes on along the minus strand of JAFIRS010001918.1, from coordinate 257,114 downwards.
ACTTCTGCCAGTATATCAATTTATTTCTCATCAGAAATTTGTGGTCTGCCAGATCGTTTCGCATCATTAATACTACCCGTTGTTTCAAGCTTACGAAGAAGCTCCCTTAAATAAGTCCACGAAACGGGGCGATCGGAATACCTCTCATTAAAAATGCGTTCTGCTGCATGAATATTTTGTCCAGTTTCACCAAGAATTAGGATCGCTGCTACTTTATCACCTAAAGCACGTACCATTTCGCTTCTTGAAGCACTTGAACGATCGGCTCACAACAGTTTAACAAATTATTAAAATGTACAAAAATATTAAAAGTACCAAAAGCTGCTAAAACAGTTAAACGTTCGATCAACAATACACAAATCGTTAAATGTACAAAAACTTGGACAATTACAAAAACGAATTAGGGAGACTAACAAAAACAAATTTTAGTAATAACTGATTTAATTCATCACAGCTTTGCGTTTTTTAAAAGCGAGTTGCCAAAACTGCCATGAACACAAACAATATTAGTATCATTGAATAGGTTTTTTCGATACCTTTTAAAAGAGGTGTCGCTTGCCGTAGGGTTCCATTCAAAATTATTGGTCACAATGGCCTTGTGACGTCATCTTTGACGATTTCGTCATCTATCATCACTAGTAGGGAAGTTAACAACCTTTAATATTCAGTTTCCAAATTTCACTTGTTTATGTATAATCGTTCCAAAAATAAGAGGAGGGAGGGGACTTTTGAGAAGCAATGTATATATATATATATATATATATATATATATATATATATAATACGGAAGTGGAGAATTGCGTCCGAGAGAAATACACGAAAAAGGATATTGTGGCTGATTGGACAAATTATTAAATTAAAGAAAAAAAAACATCCTCAAGTGGGAGTCGATCCCACGACTTTCTCATCTCCATCGTCGACGATGATGTTAGAATGGTAGGTAACGGGTCTTGACGGCCATTGATAAGTACTTTCGATCTTCTGTTCATTCTAACACTAACATTAAATTCGCGGGTGTGCGTCGATTCCTATGTCCTCAAATAGCTCAGTTGGTAGAGCGCCTGACTGGAGATGAGAAGGTCGTGGGTTCGATTCCCACTTGAGGATGGGTTTTTCTTCAATTTAATAATTTGTCCAATATGCCACACTTTCCTTTTCATATATATATATATATATATATATATATATATATATTATATATATATAAATAAATAAATGTTTGATTTTTAACGCACGATTCTGAAGATGTCATATCTCCTTCTGGAATTATTTCGCCCATCGATTTTTATAAAGCATCTCTAATATTTTTTTTTCAGTATAACAAGTTTATGAATCTTGCGTGTCACAATGAATACGGGTATATATAGGTTCGAATATAGTTCAGGTATTACAGTTTGTGAAGATTTATATATTGATTTAATTTTGTTTCTATTTTTGCACCCACTCCGACCTACTTCTTCAGTTTTTTTTTATTGTTCACCGTTCGGAGTGGAAACAAGCGGGGATGAACGTCACTGCTGAGAGAAACAATTTTTCGGGGAACAAGTAACATAATCGTGTCCTCGTTACGTCAATGAAGTAGTTGTTTATATTGTAATTTTATACATGAATCTATTAAATGAAGTAAAACGAAAGACAAACTTACCCTCCGACGGCACAATGTGCGAAGGACCTGGCCTCTGATAAATACCATTTACTGGGTGCGCCGTGTTCTGTAATCAAAACGACGCAATTATTATTTTCAATTCGGGTGGAGTCGCAAGTTTGCAATTCTCTCGAGAAATGAAACTAACGGCGATTCGTTTTCATTAGCTCAAGAGAAAGTGCTGCTACGAGAGGGAAAAAACAAGCATCGTATCGTCAATATTATGAAACTCTCCCCTTTTTGTAATATTAAGAAATCAGGCTAATTGTCTACCAATTGTCAGATTGAACTAGGAATTTTTAATTTTCAATAAAATTGGATTATTATTTATGAAGCTTATAGGGTGGCTACTATCAACATCATAATTTAACGGAGGTTTCAGAAAAGAAAATGTATTTTGGATACAGGACACATACATGATGATTCTCTTCACACCTTCGCCACCTTGTAACTCTGTTTTTTATAATCAGCTTGGTTTCGAATTTGGTTAGGATGAATTGTTCAACAACGCGCTCATACCTTTTGAAACAAATTTAACATTGACGATTGCCATTTTGACGGATCAAAAAAAAAACTATAATTTCCAATATCATGGCGTCGAGTGAACAAGTTGTCAGTGAGTGCTCTGATAAAAATACCAGTTTTCTCTTTGCATGTTGCAAAAAAAAACCAGTAAACGGGTATTATGTGTGTATAAAGTGTAGTGGTGTCTTCCACAAAAGCTGTTTACAAAAAAGTACTCCGAAATATATAAATAATTATAAAATAATCTGCAAAGCCTGCCAGAACTTTTGTGCAGAAGATGCATTGAGGACGACTTTTACTCAGATATAGTGGAAAAACTGAGAAATGAAGCACAGCAAAAGGAAGAAATCATCATGAAAATGAAGAATGATCATATGAAATTTCACAATGAAGCTCTGGAAATGGAAAGTGAATTTGTAAACAACATTCACCAATACAAAAACACAATAATCTCTTTGGAGGATCAAATAAAAAAGTTAAGAGATAAAAACGAGGATAAAATAATAGATAAACCTTCCCAAGTGTCTGCTAGCACACAAACAATGGAAAAAACGTTTATTGAACAAAACTTACCAGAAGCTAAAATGATTCATTCCGTGTTATCCCAAACAGATACTCCCATATATACACTATTGCCAGATAGACCAATATTTAGTGAGAAAGTGGGACAAAAAAAAAACTAGACAAAAGGCAATTGTAAAAAGTAGACCACATAAAATTGGAAACAGCAGGACGTATATGGGTGTACCAAAGAAACTGAAAACCAAAAAACCAAGGATAAAATACCCATAGCCTACAAAAATGTTAAAAATAACTTTTTAATAGATATAAATACTGCGGGAGCAATGTTAAAAAATTTGGAAGGAAATGCAGCAAGCGATGAGGTATCAATAAGTGCGGTCATTGAAGAGGATGGAAATATGACGATTCCTGAGATAGAAGAAGTCAACAACGAATCGTTGAAGTTAGAACTAGAGAACGCTTTAGCTTTAGAACAAAGCCAAAGTGCAGTGAGTATTGAACCAGATATAGTGAAAAAGAAAATATTTATTGTAGGAGATGAGTATGCCCAAAACTTCGCCAAAGTGCTGGAAGCGATTTTGGGCAAATCACAGTTTGTAATCTCTGAGTATGTTAGGTCCAGAGAAGAGCTGCAGGATATAACAAATGAGTTATTTTCACGAACGGTATGCTATGGTAAGGATGACTTTGTGATTATCATGTTTTCCACCAATAATATAAGTAATCACGCGACTCTTAAGCAAGCTCTCAGGAACTTTCTACCTTTGAGTAGATTTACCAACCTTATAATTGTCTTAGAGCAGTACCAATATGAAGATAGGTTCATTAATAATATGATTATTACTGGTATAAATAGGCACAGCAAACAAAATCGTAATACTTCTATTCAATTTTCAACTGAGCCGAGAGTGAAATCTAGTAAATGGTGCATAAAAGATAATATAAAAAACATTATATTCAGACCAAAATCACATCTCATTGTTGTAAAAACTGTACCAATAGTAGAAACTGTACCAATAGTAGAATTCACTTCAAACATTTGTGAAATGATTGACAATACAGAACAAAATCCAAACTCTTTTTTATCCAAAAGCCTCGGAGGCTCTACAATAAGTTAACTGATAACAATGATAGTACTGTATCATTAATATTGCTAAATATCCAATCAGTCAGAAATAAAATTGATGACCTTTCAATATTTATGGAAGCACAGGCTATGCCAACATTTGTTTTACTGACAGAGCATTGGCTGTTTAACAATGAACCTTGTTACATTCCAAATTATGCTATAGTTGCAAAGAGCTGTAGAAATCAATATAAAAATGGTGGAACTATGATTCTTATAAATGAAAAATTTATCAACGACCTTAGGCCTATTGCCATAGATATATATGACTCTCTAATTGTTGAAAAAGAGTTTGAATTTTCTCTTGTGCATGAGTGTAAGCATAATGTATTTATCATTTGCCTTAACAGAGCACCTGCCTCTGATGTAAATGCTTTTTTAGAACGACTGGAAGCTCTTTTATCTAAGCTACCATTTAATTGCAATATTATACTAGCAGGCGATTTGAATGTGAACTTTGCTGAAAATTCTTCAGATACGCAAAACTTGAAGAATTTGTTGTCCTCCTTCAACCTAATAATGCATGTTCAACATCCTACACGTATCTCTAATCAATCCGCCACTATAATTGATTATATGTGCTCAAATTTGAATGAGCAGAGTATTAGTTGCTGTACTACTCCTGCAGGCCTCTCGGACCATGAAGCGATACTTTTCAAATCCAACTTCAAATTCAAACAAAATGAAAGGAAATATAGATACGGTAGAATTTATAGTGCAAAAAATTATAAAAAATTACGTGAGAAATGCCAGTTGAATCATGGACTCTGTTACAAACTCAAAACCACAGAAAAAAATCTGCCTTATCTTACGGTCTCTACATACTATAACGAAGCATGTACATAGTGATTTTCTCATATCATATTTTAATTCCTACAAATGAATTTATAGGCGAGTCATTAATAATGCAAAAGATATATATTACAATAATAAATAAATAGTTCTCGAAACAAAACAAGAGGAAACTGGAAAATAATAAATGAACTAAGAGGTAAAAGCAACTCAATATCGCGAAATATTAATATCGATCCAGACATTCTAAACAACTTCTACTGCTCAATAGGTCATAAACTAACATCCAGTTTAAATCCACAGGAGGATCCTTCAGACTATCTAATGTATGTTAGCACTGCAGAAAACTTTCACTTTGAAGACACTAATATAATTGAGATTTTTTTTTTTTTTATGTTCTGGTTCCCACGAAAAGGGATATCCTGTAATGTTCAGAGAACATCGTGGGAACCAAGGGAAAGAAGGTAGGAGTTGGTGTTCTTCTTAAATTTCTGGAGGTTGTATGCCTCGGGGAACACCTCCCTAGGCAATGAGTTCCAAAGCCTCGCTGTTCGTTGGATGAACGAGTCTTTGGAAAGTGATGTTCTGCAGGTCTCCAAAGTGACCACGAAGGGGTGTGATGACTGAACTTGACGGGTTAGTCTCAAAGAGACTGCCAAAGCAGGAACGATTGTTGATATTTCAGAAGAGCATCGCCCATGAAAATATCTATAAAATAGAGACAAATCGCCAACTTTTCTACGGTGTTCCAGACAAGTGAGCGAGTTTGTAAGCGAGGCATCACCGACGAGACGAATTGCCCTTTTTTGGACAGAATCCAATAGCCTCAGGATATGTTTAGGTACCGCGCTCCAAATATGGGAACAGTATTCCAGGACAGGTCGGATCTGTGCCTTATAGATCATAAGCAGCTGAGTGGGGGCGAAATAGCTCTTGGCACGAAACAAAAAACCAAGTTTTTGGGATGCACTTTTGGCAATGGACCTCACGTGATTTTCCCAGGAAAGGTTATTGCTGATAGTAATACCAAGCATCGATATGGATGACTTCAGTGGTATGGTTACTCCTGACAAAGTTATGTTAGGCACAGTGAGATCGGCTTTTCTAGAGAAAAGACATGCTTGTGTTTTGTTTGCATTGAATTCTACCAAGTTATTAGATCCCCACTCGAGAATTGTTGCAAGTCCATATTTATATTATTAACATTTCTTCCTCGTTCATTTCTGGTTTCACGGGCTGATATAGGGGCCCTGGAAGAGAAAGCGGTATGGAGGGTACTATCATCGGCAAAGCTGTGTACTGGACATGAAGTTGCTTTCAACAGGTCGTTGATGTGAAGTAGAAATAGTGTTGGTGCGAGAATAGATCCTTGCGGAACACCAGCATTTATGAGTAGAGTGTCAGATGAAACTCCATCGACCACTACATGGAGAGACCTGTTTGAGAGAAAACTAGCAAGCAGAGAACACAGCTGGGGGGGCAAGCCATAAGACGGGAGCTTGGTGCCAAACTCGATCGAACGCCTTGGAGATATCTAATGCCACAGCTAAAGTTTCTCCATACTTTTCAATAGATAGCTGCCATATATGTGAGACGTAAGCGAGCAGGTCACCAGTTGATCTCTGATGGCGGAAGCCATATTGCCTATCGTTGACAATTCCTGAGTCTTCCAGATATTTCATGAGCTCGATGTTGATGGCTTTTTCCATGACCTTTGAAATAATAGATAGCAGTGCGATAGGTCTGTAGTTGCTAGGTAGGGCCTTTTTGCCTTTTTTAGGGACTGGCTGTACTCTTGCAATTTTCCAATTGGACGGAAATACCCCCAAATTGTAAGAGTGGTTGAACAACTTGCAAAGAACAGGTGTTAGTTCGGGGGCACATTTCTTGAGAACAATCGGCGGGATTCCGTCAGATCCACAGGCTTTGTTGGTGTTGAGACCCAGCAAAATCTTTCTGAAAGTACGTTGGCGAAAGGTGATCTCGGGCATGTGACTGTCAATAGGTGTAATGTTCGGGGGTTGTTTTCCCGATGAATCCAGAGTGGAATTTCCAGCAAATAGGTGCGCAAAGATATTGGCTTTTTCCTGGGCAGTCGTTGCTAGTGTTCCATCTTCTTTGGTTAGAGGAGGAAATGAGCTGGAAATGAAGTTTCTTCCCACAGCTTTGGCGAAAGACCAAAATGAACGGGATCCGTTAGGACATTCAGCAAGTTTTGATCTTATTTTGGCATTGTGGGCATCTTTTGAGCATTCTATTGTCTCTTTGCATATGCCTCTAGCCTCGACATATGCTGCTCTGGTCTCAGGGCCCGGATTTTTTAGCCATCGATGGTATGCTGCCTGTTTGGAAGCCACAGCTCTAGAGCAGTTTCTGTTAAACCAGGTCTTATCGGATGATGTTCTTCTTTCGGTATTCGGTATGTAGGTTTGCATCCCCAACATGATGATTTCAGAAATAGTCTCAGCACATCGTGTTGGATCTACTGAAGAGAAACAAACTCTCTTCCATGGAAACGCTGAGAAAAACATACGAAGACCTTCCCAGTCGGCCGAATTGTAATGCCACATGAGACGGGGTGATATTGTGCAGCTCGATGGTAAATGGAAAGAGCATGTTGTGGAGATGAGGGTGTGATCAGAGTTTCCAAGTGGGGCACAAACTTCTATTCTATACGGGTCAGGATTGGTGGTGAGGAGAAGATCTAGTGTATTGGCAGACTGGTTGTTGACATCAGGGATGCGGGTTGGTAGCTCGACCAGTTGTTCTAGACCATGAGTGATGGCGAAGGCCTCGGCTTGACGACCCGCATCATCTGTTTTGTTAGAGAATTTGAGCCAGGCAGCGTTATGTACATTAAAGTCTCCTATGATTATGGTTTCAGCTGTTGGATGGTTCTCCTGAATGTAGTCCAGTTTGAGTGATAAAAACTCAAAGAGGTCGTTATATGAAGGTTCATTAGGTGATAGGTAAAGGCAGCAGAGGAACTTAGTCAGTTTGGCATCAGATAGCTTGAACCACATCACATCAAAGTCTTTCGGTTCCAAACTCTCTTCACGCTGGCATGAAAGGTTAGCCTTAGCGTAAAGGCAGACTCCACCTTTGAACCTGAATCGAGAATGGAGTTCGTAACCAGGACAAAGCATATGGACCTTGTTGGTGGACGAGTTTACTTGTGTTTCTGTTAGAGCCAGAATATCCGGTTTTTTCGTCTGTAGGTATAGAGGACGTCATTGATGTTCTTGTTGAGTCCGCGGATGTTGCAAAAATTAATCTTTAATGTTGAGTCCCCTCGAGTACCTCTCGCCCGGAAATCCGAATGGAGAGGTATTTTGCTTCCGGAGTGTTTTACTCTAGGAGACTTCATCATTATTACTATTAGGATGCACCTGAAAATAAAGGAGGAATTGGGGAAAAGGAAAGAGGGAGACCGGAAAGTATCGACCGAACACTGAAACATGGAATGATCCATTTCACAGCACACAAAGTCGATATGGTGGTATTTCACCGGGCGATGAGACCATCTTCCACCTACGGTTATCCTTTTAGTCGCCCCTTACGACAGGCAGGATTTACCATGGGGCTATTCTAAAGCCGACCCCATACAGCTAAAAGATATCCTCAAGGAAATAACTAATTAAACCACATCAGGTGTAGATGGATTAACAGTAAACATTTTTCAAAATCTTCCTGACTTTGTTCTTCACATTCTGGTGGATGCAATCAACAAATCTTTCAGAACAGGAAAATTTCCATCTTGCTTGGAAGAAGCAGTTGTGATACCTCTCCATAAGGGCGGTGACGAATTACCGACCGATTTCACTTCTGTCGACATTATCAAAAATTATAGAAAAATTAGTAAAAAGAAGAATGATGAAACATCTCATAAATAATAATTCAATAAACCAATTTCAATATGGATTTCAAAGCGGAAAAAATACAGATGATGCAATCTTCTCGTTTCTAGAAAATACTTACATGACTCTGAATGATGGAGAAGTAGCTGCAGCAGGGTTCTGCGAGTTCTACGGCTATAGGAATTCCTCTTTGAACTGGTTTCGCACGTGTTTATCAGAAAGGAATCAGATAGTGAAAATCAAAGAGAACCACTCTCAAACAGGCAAAGTCTCTATTGGCGTCCCGCAGGGGTCAGTCCTGGGCCCAATCCTGTTTCTTTTGTATATAAACGACCTAGCCACTATTCGTATTCAGGGAAAGTTCACCTTTTTTGCAGACGACACTACTATTTTATGGCATGGGAAGGATATAAATCATTTGAAAGAAATAATTGCTGTTGATCTCACTAAAATAAAGCAGTGGTGTGACTCCAATTCTCTGTGTTTCAACCTGAACAAAACAAATGTAATCTCTTTCAAGTTCAACTTTGATAACCTACTATTGGAAAACCATGTAGTTGTGAATAAACCAAATACTAAGTTCCTAGGTATGTTTATTGATAACAAACTGGAATTTGATGAACATGTTTCTAACTTAAATGAAAAGATATCCTCTAGTTGCTTTGCAATCAAAGTTGTTTCAAAGGAACTAAATACAGCTTCAGCTAGGTTGGTATACTTCTCTTTAATTGAATCCCATTTGAGGTATGGTATTGCATTTTGGGGTTCATGTAGTGATCATTTATTCAACTCGGTGTTTGTATTACAAAAAAGAGCAATTCGATATATGTGTAAAGCTCAGTTCCGTGATCACTGCAAGCCACTATTCATTAATAATTTTTTTTTAACTCACTGTTGTCTGTACTTACTGGAAATTGTATGCCTGATACATAAGAAATGCACCACTACTTTAAATCTGACTGAAATGAGAAAATATGAGACAAGAAACAAAGGTTGTATTCCCTTACCTATACTAAAATCCTGCCTAACTAAAAACTCAATAATATATGAAAGCAGAAAAGTCTATAATCATTCACCAGAAGCCTACAGAAACGCAACTTGCCTAAAAAAATTTAAAAAAAATGTGAGAGAAGCCCTTTTACAGAAGGCTTACTATTACCTGCAGGAGTATTATAATGACGTATTGTAGCTATTCAATTGTCCCAAGTATGCTGTATCCGGTATTAATTTTAATTTTAGTATTTGTATGTTTTGAATTTGTTTGTTTGTGAATGTAATTTTGTATATTTAAATTTTATTTATATTCAAATTTCATATGACTGATATTATAGTATTTTGTGAAGACTGATATTATATATCTAAATTTTAAACTTTATTTATATTTTAACAATTCGTTATGACTTTTACAATGTGATATTAATTGTGTGATTTTATTTCTGTACTCTTACTTTTAAGGTACCCTCTCGTGTATGAATTTATATATTTTATAGATTATATACATATAATATGCAAATTGACTAGCTGGTGACATTCCAAAATCTCATTTTTATATTAATCTTAAATTGTTCAACTGTTTACATTTGTGACCGTATATATTTACATGCTTTGTCAATAAGATAATATCTTCGACAATTAAGTATATTTATGATTGATTGAAAGCACATTGTACATTTTATACGGAATTTGAATACACGTTATTAAAGAACATCATTGAAAACGAGTATATCGATACTGATCGGCATATCTGCGAACGAAAATATTATATTTCACTATGTGATTGGAAAAAAATCGATTCTTCAACATATTTAGAAGAAAAAGTCGACAAAAATATTGTAGACTAGTAGAGTATTACAGTTGAATTATTCGAATGCTCTGAAACTAACCTTTTCGAATTGATGAATATTTGGAATTACCAGGAAACTCCGAGTTATCTAACGCATAATTAATGTTTCTCAAAATATTTAAAAATTGTGGTATGGAATGAATAAAAAACCAGGAATGAATATTTTGAATTAACCCGTGATTTTCGAATCATTTCAAATAGTACTGAAAAAAGTAATAAAAGTTTTATTCGAATATATTTTTAGATATTCTAATCGAAGAGGTTCGAAGGGTTTTCGATGACCTTTGACGGGAATAAAAATTCGAATTCTGTACAAAAAAGTACCTAATAAGATTGATAAAAAAATAAAATAAAACAAGCTTTCATACAAATGCACTGAAAAGGAAAAATAATGTCTTTAATTATTTGACCTAGATTATTGTGTGAGTAACAGATTCAAAATCTTGCCGCGCAAGAATACCTATTTTGTATTCGCAGCAAGATTTTGAATCTACAGAATAACCTAGGTTAAACAATAAAAGAAATTATTTTTTTTAGTGCATTTGTATAAAAGCTTGTCTTAATTTTTTGAAAAATTGAATATCTCCGACCCCAAAAAACCCAGATTCCAATTGTGAATGGAATCTGGCCATAATAACAAAACACGTCGCCATCTTGGAGCCGTCATTTTGAATTAATTAATTTTGACAAAAACATGATGTCCGACCCCAAAAACCCCCACACACCAATTTTGAATGGAATCGGGCTATAATCTCGAAACTCGTCGGGATCTTGGAGCGGCCATCTTAAATTTGTGGATTTTGACAAAAAAATCATGATCTTCGACCCCAAAAACCCCCACCCACCAATTTTTATTGGAATCGGGCTATAACTACAAAACTCGTCGCCATATTGATTTCCTTTCCCTCTTCATTTCATTTAACTTATTTCTTTCCGGTTTTCGTGCAACTGTTTGTGTTATTGAACTGTTGACATGGAAATTAATGACGTTAAAAAATACTATTCTTTAACGTAATTTATTTCCATGTCGTTAGAATACTATTCTCAATATTGAATAGTTTATTGCGTCACCTAAAACGTTTAGGATTTCAATTATTAGTTTTCAGAGTGAACAAAAAGAGGCCACTGAAGTGTTGCCTGACGACCAACATACACCTATAGACCAATCAATAGAGATTTTTTCGTGACAAAAATACTACCATCATACGGAAGACGGTTATATCCTGTTATGTTTTCTACTCCCAACTGTCATTGTTTAATTTGTTATAAACATTTAATAGTATATTAAAGTATAAGTGGATAAAAAGGGCTTTAAAACACGCGCGATTTTTCGAGCACGACGGCGCAGCCGGAGTGCTCGAAATAGAGCAAGTGTTTTTAAGACCAGTTATCCACGAATACTTTACGTTATTTTTTTTTATTGGTGCACTTTGAAATCATATATACTGGTATTATTATTACTACAAAAAATAGAAATAAGAACTAATAATGCAAGAAGGTTGAATTCGTGATGTGACATCAGTATACCTTTCGTTGTCATGGAAATGAGAAAAACATTCATTTGCAATTTGTTACCAAAGATCAATATTTGTTGTCACCAGAGCTCAAAAATGAATTATTCTAATATCGATTTTTTGAATAGTGAGGCAGAATCGCGGTTAATACCGCGAAAATCCAGTGATATATATAAAAAAGAATATGAAAAGTTCATCAAATGGATGGAGGAGCACATATAAATGAACGAATTGTGAGTAATATTTTATTTGACGTTACAAGGTAACTGTCAGATCAATAATCAAATATTTGTCATTAAGACTTCACGTTTCTCGATTTGTTGATGTTGTCATGGTTACCTTTAAAAAACGCGTTTTTTAAAGTTCGATTTAAACACGCTGAGGCGTGCTTTAAATGGGTAAAAAGGGGCACCAATAAAAAAAAAGCATTTTATAAATCGTATTTGACATGTAACTTGAAAACTAATGAAGCAATCTCGATACTCCCGACGGACGAATTGTAGAGAATCAAAATGCAAAGAAAGTGACTCCAGGCTCGATTTGATCGGATCATTAGTAACGGAAAAAAATGGAAACACCGAAAAAAATATCATAACACCGCCATTTTTCAAATTTTGAAGCAGGCTCTCCACGACATAGTACTGATTGATATGTACTTTATGTGTGAAAAACTCAGGCACTGTTGGATTATTGGTCCAATTTCAATAGTTCTAAAAGATAGAACTACAAAATGACTGAAAAGGGAAACATTCTCAATTGAATATTGATAGAAAGATTTTTCTGTGAATTGAAAAATCCACGATTAAAATGAAGTTATTTTTTGTGAATGTCTAACAGAAAACAACTACTTCCCCGGCTAAAGCCACGCTGGACATTGAACTACATCTGATAGATATTCTGAAAAGGCCCTAACTCAAAAGAAAAAATCTGAAATTGAAAATTTGCATTTTCATTCAGATAGTTATTTGATTTTCTATTCCAGTCTTGATTAAGAACTCATAAAGATGAATGAGGCAAAGAAGAATGTTTTCCAAAAGAGAGTATTCACCAGAAATCATTCGTAACATTGACGCAGGAGAGACATCGCATTCACTAGGTCTTCAATACATTTTTGTCGACGAAAATCTATTTCACGCTTCCACGATCATCAGGAAGACCGGAAGAAATGGGAAACACATTTTCAAGAAGCAATATCACTTTGCAAAGATGGATAAAGTTAGAATCATTTCTTTTGGAGAGACACTTTGATATTAGTGTTTTCTGACATTAAAACCTGTCATGGGGTATGATAGATTGATTTGTTGAAAATATAAGGATGTTCATAAAATCAGATGTGGAATCATCTGCGACTGAAAGATAAACCTTAGTCACTATCTTCCATCGTCAAGATAACCTCTTTTGGGGTATTCATGTTGAAAAGGGAAACATTCTCAATTGAATATTGATAGAAAGATTTTTCTGTGAATTGAAAAATCCACGATTAAAATGAAGTTATTTTTGTGAATGTCTAACAGAAAACAACTACTTCCCGGCTAAAGCCACGCTGGACATTGAACTACATCTGATAGATATTCTGAAAAGGCCCTAACTCAAAAGAAAAAATCTGAAATTGAAAATTTGCATTTTCATTCAGATAGTTATTTGATTTTCTATTCCAGTCTTGATTAAGAACTCATAAAGATGAATGAGGCAAAGAAGAATGTTTTCCAAAAGAGAGTATTCACCAGAAATCATTCGTAACATTGACGCAGGAGAGACATCGCATTCACTAGGTCTTCAATACATTTTTGTCGACGAAAATCTATTTCACGCTTCCACGATCATCAGGAAGACCGGAAGAAATGGGAAACACATTTTCAAGAAGCAATCTCACTTTGCAAAGATGGAGAAAGTTAGAATCATTTCTTTTGGAGAGACACTTTGATATTAGTGTTTTCTGACATTAAAACCTGTCATGGGGTATGATAGATTGATTTGTTGAAAATATAAACAGGATGTTCATAAAATCAGATGTGGAATCATCTGCGACTGAAAGATAAACCTTAGTCACTATCTTTCCATCGTCAAGATAACCTCTTTTGGGGTATTCATGTTGAAAAGGGAAACATTCTCAATTGAATATTGATAGAAAGATTTTTCTGTGAATTGAAAAATCCACGATTGAAATGAAGTTATTTTTTGTGAATGTCTAACAGAAAACAACTACTTCCCCGGCTAAAGCCACGCTGGACATTGAACTACATCTGATAGATATTCTGAAAAGGCCCTAACTCAAAAGAAAAAATCTTAAATTGAAAATTTGCATTTTCATTCAGATAGTTATTTGATTTTCTATTCCAGTCTTGATTAAGAACTCATAAAGATGAATGAGGCAAAGAAGAATGTTTTCCAAAAGAGAGTATTCACCAGAAATCATTCGTAACATTGACGCAGGAGAGACATCGCATTCACTAGGTCTTCAATACATTTTTGTCGACGAAAATCTATTTCACGCTTCCACGATCATCAGGAAGACCGGAAGAAATGGGAAACACATTTTCAAGAAGCAATCTCACTTTGCAAATATGGAGAAAGTTAGAATCATTTCTTTTGGAGAGACACTTTGATATTAGTGTTTTCTGACATTAAAACCTGTCATGGGGTATGATAGATTGATTTGTTGAAAATATAAACAGGATGTTCATAAAATCAGATGTGGAATCATCTGCGACTGAAAGATAAACCTTAGTCACTATCTTCCATCGTCAAGATAACCTCTTTGGGGTATTCATGTTGAAAAGGGAAACATTCTCAATTGAATATTGATAGAAAGATTTTTCTGTGAATTGAAAAATCCACGATTGAAATGAAGTTATTTTTTGTGAATGTCTAACAGAAAACAACTACTTCCCCGGCTAAAGCCACGCTGGACATTGAACTACATCTGATAGATATTCTGAAAAGGCCCTAACTCAAAAGAAAAAATCTAAATTGAAAATTTGCATTTTCATTCAGATAGTTATTTGATTTTCTATTCCAGTCTTGATTAAGAACTCATAAAGATGAATGAGGCAAAGAAGAATGTTTTCCAAAAGTGAGTATTCACCAGAAATCATTCGTAACATTGACGCAGGAGAGACATCGCATTCACTAGGTCTTGAATACATTTTTGTCGACGAAAATCTATTTCACGCTTCCACGATCATCATGAATACCCCACAAGAGGTTATCTTGACGATGGAAGATAGTGACTAAGGTTTATCTTTCAGTCGCAGATGATTCCACATCTGATTTTATGAACATCCTGTTTATATTTTCAACAAATCAATACAAAATGACTATTCTCATTTTGCGTTAAAATGCTGCGAAATAGGTGAGAAATACTTGCAAACATGACCGAAAACCGGCCAGTGCATGAAAGCGGCTCAGGAGTGGAGGTAAAGCAGCAGATACATAACGGGCGCAGCGCCCTTGTATTAATATACATACGGTTCCCCGCGATTGTTGCTCTACCCCCATTACTCGCCCATTTTCGGTCATGTTTGCAAGTATTCTTCACCTTATTTGCAGCATTTTAACGCAAAATGAGAATATACGTTTTGTAGTACTATACTTCTACTCTCGAAAATGTTTGAAAAATTGGAATCGGACCACCTATGACGCATCCAGGTCTGCTGCAATAAAGTGCATAAAAAAATTCAGATTGCAATTGTCAAAACTAATAATGCGACACTGCCCGAGTTTTTCACACATTAAGTTCATATTGATCACTACTATGTAGACCAGGGCTAAAGCCTTTGAAAATGATAAAAAGTGAAAAAAAAAATAGTAGGATGAAACCCTGAGGTCGGGAAGTGGAAAGGGGTGAGTTTTGAAGGGTAAAAAACGGTTTATCACCATTTCCGGCAAAACTACAAGTCCTATGGAAAAAAGTTGTGTATGTGAAAAATTCAAATTACAAAGTTTTTTGTTTTTTATTTTTATCTTTTACAAAAAAAAAACACGAAATTTGGTGAAAACTTACTTTTTTAGGTCCCAAACACACTGTAATTTTTTTGATTTAGAATATACATTTTTTCACCTTATTTTGACTTAATATCGAAAAAGCACCCTAATTTTCAATCGAAAATTCTCACGTAAAAATATCAGCTTTTTTAAAAAAGTCGGTGGGCTTTTAGTTCGTTGAAATCTCTACTTTCTGATGGTGTAAAAAAAATATACATTACTATGGTAAATGTTCTCAGAAAATGCAAAGAAACGAAAAAAACTCGAATCCGAAAATTTAATAAGACATCTACAATCTTTCTTGACATGTTTTTGGGTAACCTTCCACAGTCTGAAAATGGAAATATAATCAGGAAAATCTATACAAGTGCAGAAAGGGCAAACTAATTAGTTCACCCCGATAAGTTATTGCGTTCACCAAATTATATTTCCTATAGAAAAATAATTCAATTTGTCAATAACTTGGCTTTTTTTTGAATTTGCCTATCAAAAAAGTTTTTTTTTTAATTTAAAAGATACTTCTCTATATAGTTTTTGCTTGACGTTTCGGGGACTATATCTGCCCCCGTTCTCAAAATCTTCTAAATCTCCTTTAATTGTTTTAATAATTTGGATTTTTTCTCGCAGAGTCTTTTTCGCTTTTTCATTTGACGGATGTCAATTGAGATCTGCCAAAAAAGTTTGAGAGTGACGTATTGCTCATTTGATATATGGGGTGTTGTTCAGATCAGTTTATTAGCATTCTACCATATCTCACTTCCTCTCTGAGTAGAGGTAACCATGTATGATCCATTTCAACAGAATTTGTTGAAAAGCAGTTGTTATTGGAAAGAAGAATACAGGCCGTTTCTTTCAATTTTATCCTCTCTTGATGTGGTTCTTTCATCAAGATTTTTGTCCTATTCCATTCAATCGTATGATCGCCATTGGATGTGAGGATATGTTTTGCAATTTTTAATCTGTTTATTTGTCGATTTCTGATGCAACTCTGATGTTCACTTCGGCGCATTCCAATGGTCCTGACGTTTCACCTATATAACTATCACCACACGAACACAGTTTTTGGTACTTTCTTCTGAGTTTGTTGGTTTTGTTTGTGTTAGTATAGATCTCAGTGTGTTTGTTGTTCTAAATGATGTTCTTACATCATACCTATGTCCAATTCGTTTGATCTTTTCAGATAATGGGGACATAAGGTATTATGTTGGTTGTGAAATGTGTAGGTGGTGGGAGTACTCCTGTTGGTTGTGTTAATTGGTTGTTTAATGGATTTTTGTTTTCAATGTCAGTGATTGTTTTTTCACAAACTGATCCGGATATGCATTTTCCTTGAGAACAGATCTTATGAGGTTTATTTCTTCCTGTAGATTCTGGTTGGAATTGCAAACTGTTTGGGCTCGATTATAGAGACATTTAACTATGCCTTTTTTCACACTGGCATGATGGTTTGAGTTGTAGTGTAGATATCGATTGGTATGCGTCTTCTTTCTGTGTACAGATGTTTCCATTCGGGATGATGATTTTTGGATCATGACATCTAAAAAGGGGAGTTGGTTGTTTTGTTCTGATTCTAACGTGAATTTGATCGTCGGTTCTTGACCGTTTATATGATCCAAGAAAATGTTTAATTCTTCTTCACTTCGATTCCAGATAGCGAAAACATCATCCACGTATCTCCACCATATTTTTGGACCATTGTGGAATGTTCCAACGAAGGATTCTTCAAAGTATTCCATGAATATGTTACTTAGGATGGGTGACAAAGGAGAACCCATCGCCATACCAAAAAAAAAATTTTTTATCTCCACCATATTTTTGATAAAATTCGTTCTTGAATTGGAAATATGTTTTTTCTGTGCATAGTTTGAGTAATTCTATACATCTACAATATTTTGAGAAAGTTGTAGAATCTTCTTTAAATTATATACGTATATGCCTATTTATTGCTATTTTGAGATTACTTATATGCCTGAGTGACCTACGGAAAATGTTTGCCAATCAAAAGGTATTTCATACCTGTTATTTCTTTGTATTGCTACCTGTTATTACTTTGCATTTTCTGAGAACATTTACCATAGTAATGTATATTTTTTTTACACCATCAGAAAGTAGAGATTTCAACGAACAAAAAGCTCACCAACTTTTTATAAAAAGCTGATATTTTGACGGGAGAATTTTCGATTGAAAATTAGGGTGCTCTTTCGATATCAAGTCAAAATAAGGTAAAAAAATTAATATTTCAAATAAAAAAAATTTACAGTGTGTTTGGGACATGAAAAGGTTTCACCAAATTTCGTGAAAAAAATTTTTTTTTTGTAAAAGATAAAAATAAAAAACAAAAAACTTGGTTATTTGAATTTTTCACATAAATTTTGAGGTTATGTGAAAAAAGTTGTAGATCTTTTTATAACTTTGCCATTTAACTTTTACCCATAGGACTTGTAGTGTTGCCGGAAATCGAGTTAAACCGTTTTTTACCCTCAAAAACTCACCCCCTTCCACTTCCCGACCTCAGATCGCCCGTAAATTATTTTTCCTTTCATTTTTGTTATATTTTCTTCCTCTTCCAATGGGTTTCATCCTACTATTTTTTTTTTCACTTTTTATCATTTTCAAAGGCTGGTCTATTAGGTCTGTTTGCCAGAGCCTCGTTAGTCAAGTCGCGGCCGCCCACATGCTTCACGTCCACTAACCGCCCCTTTCGCTGGGCGGCCGCGGCCCTTTCACCCCATACCACGTGAAGATGAGGTTGGGCTTTTGAAATCTTGATCTTGGAGCACTTTCACTAAAAGACTTTTCAACACTTTTCTAGAACTTAATTGGTACATAATACATAATCCCAGAATTTGTTCTCTCGGTATTCTCATTCATTCTAAGGCCCGACTTCACCAACCTCTTTAGGCCCAGTTTCACCAAACAGCTCTTGATCTCAGATTGATTCAACTCCGCTTGTTAGTCAAGCAGGCTTAACAGTGTTTTCTGTTTCACCATGCAACAACCAGTCCGAAGATAGAAAAATCGAATTAAACGGTTTTCTTCACATAAAGGATTTAATATAAAATCGAACCAGAAAATGGTAGATCTCAGGTGAAAAACAACTACTTTCCTGGCAAATACCACGCAGAACGTTGAATGATATTCACCTGAAAATCCATGCATACTTCCATATAATATCAATGGACATTGAATGCAAATATTTCTTTCTGATAAGCTCGATTATGTTTAATTTATGTCGTGTTCACCTAACAATCCGCATACCGGTTTCAGGCTTCTTGGCCCTCATCAGTACGGAGTAGTCAACCAGCCAAAGGTCCAAAGAACTTTGGCTGAAGTGAGACACAACGTAAACAAACCATCATCGAGCTTGTAACACCTATAGGTACGCCGGAAAAGATAAACTTTAACTGGCGGTACCTAGTGACAGAAAGAAACACTCCGAAAATCTCCCACCTCGATAGGTTTCTAAATAAAAGATTCCTTCTCGGTAGGAGTGGCAAGCCCGTCTAGCATATAGTGAAAGATAAGTGCCATGTGAAGTGGAATGAATAGAAAAATCGAATTAAACGGTTTTCTTCACATAAAGGATTCAATATAAAATTGAACCAGAAAATGGTAGATCTCAGGTGAAAAACAACTACTTTCCTGGCAAATACCACGCAGAACGTTGAATGATATGAGGGCCAAGAAGCCTGAAACCGGTATGCGGATTGTTAGGTGAACACGACATAAATTAAACATAATCGAGCTTATCAGAAAGAAACATTTGCATTCAATGTCCATTGATATTATATGGAAGTATGCATGGATTTTCAGGTGAATATCATTCAACGTTCTGCGTGGTATTTGCCAGGAAAGTAGTTGTTTTTCACCTGAGATCTACCATTTTCTGGTTCAATTTTATATTGAATCCTTTATGTGAAGAAAACCGTTTAATTCGATTTTTCTATTCATTCCACTTCACATGGCACTTATCTTTCAGTCCGAAGATGATCGCGATTAACCAAATCGCGATTAAATCATCAAACCAACATTGTGAACAAAAAGTTATATAGTATTATGTGTCGTATTAGCAGGAATGACCACCCTTGGCGCTATTGTCGTCAGTCACATATCAGGTGTCATTCATTCATAACATAACGACATAACCAAGTTTGGCAGTTTGTCATGTGTACCGGTGTATACAAATGTGAATTTGCCGAAAATGTTGAGTGATGTGCCTCGAAATGTCGATGGAAACTTGCAGAAAGTAAAGAAAAAGAGGAACCCTATCTTTATTTACTTTTTGAATAACAATGATTGATTTTAGATCTCTTCACTTTTATCTATTTGTTAGCGAACCAGATTCACAATTTGAAGTCTGAATCTTTTCTCAAAATCTGCATTGTGCAAATATTGGAAATGATCTTGTCCTCGGATCTATCGAGGATGACGAACCACAAATTCATCATCACTATCATCTTCAAAGGCAAGATCATACACCCGTCGAAATGCCATTTTAACGAAATGTCACATTAATCTCAACTTGAGGTTATAATCGTCCTAAAATGGACGATTTGTGCTAAATCGCGATTAGTCGATTTAATCGCGCTTTGGAGTGTGGTGAAACGCTACATTACATTAATCGTGATCTGAGACCTTACTTGAGAGCTAAACCGAGATTAAAGTTTTTGGTGAAACTGGGCCTTAAACTCGTTTTGTTCAAATTAAACTCAGATTAAGGCCCGATTTCACCAACCTCTTTAAACGAGTTTTGTTCAAATTAAACTTAGATTAAGCTTTCTACACGTCATATTGGATTTCACCAGGAACTATAAACGGCGTTTCCACTTAAAACGGGCTGAATTTGGCCAGTTACGAAGTTAAACGACGTTTAGTTCATTGGTTTCGTGCAGGTTTGACAGATGGTTGACATTGGAGGTGAAACAACCTTACTTTTCCGATTTGTTTATGTTGGAGAATTGAACATTTTTACCTATTTCAAAAAGAATTCAGTAGTTGGATTACATGTTTTATTGTTTAATTCGTAGATGATCATGCCTTCATATCGTTCTGTTGTGAAATGCAATAAAAATGCATCAAAAGACGGCCGAATACGATTTTTCAGGTAAATTCTACATGTTTGTATTTTTGATCCTGTTATCAGAATTCCATCTGCTGTTGTAAGAAATAGAAAACATTGTGAAATCACCCAGAGAAGGCAAACTGCCTAGATACATACCCTCAAACGAAAAGACTGGTCTGATAAGTTAACGAAATATGGTAAAGTTTATTCCAGACATTTTCACTCTGGTAAAGGAAATATGTTGTACCAATTTATTCAATAAGCGGGGTGCCGAATGAAGTCCAAAGAAGGAATTTATTTCATGAATTATATTTTCACATTCCAACTTGAAATTCATTGTAGAAATATTGTCACTTTTATCAAGTTTCTTCAAAAACTAAACTTTGAACACTGAACACCCACAAAAATATCACAAAACATGAGCCAAACACGAAAGTTATCGGTTTTCAATATTTAGGTTATATTGTCACTTGGCTTTGGCTCCTCTACAAAACAACGAAATCTATGCAAAAATGACAGAAACGTACATATTTTACTATGTTGCCAGCTTTTGACTGTCCTTAAACTAAGTTTCAATAAACTCGGTTTAGCTTTCGTCTGTTTGTATCGGTGAAACTGGATCGAGGTTTATCAAGATTAAAATCTGAGTTTAGTGAGAACGGAGTTTAGTAAAACGCCGTTTATCTGTCTTGTGGTAAAATCGGGCCTAAGCTTGCTACACGTCATATTGGATTTCACCAGGAACTATAAACCGCGTTTAGTTCTAAACGGCGTTTCCGCTTGAAACGGGCTGAATTTGGCCAGTTACGAAGTTAAACGACGTTTAAGTTCGTTTTGAAAAGTAAGATTAAGAAAGTTTTTGGTTTTGTGGTTATTATATATTTGTTTATGGTTTAAATTGAAATTTGCAAAAATGAGAAGGGCATACTTGTTAGCTTTTGAAGACAGTGATAGTGAAGATGAGTACGTCGCTCGTCGAGCTCGCTGGGTAAGAGACGGAGAAGATCATTTTCATAGTCTGGACGGTAACGATTATGTGCGTACTAAATTTGTATTCTCTACATTTTAAACAAACTTCTAAATCAAATCAGACGTCAAAACAATAAAATATGCTATGAAATGAAATATAAATATGACAGACCAAGGCAATAATTTGCCCTTAGACATATTAAATGAACGCGAGTTACTCAGGATTACATACTCTACAAAAGTACCTATTGCAATGTAGCTGTAATCTGAGCAAGACATTGTCCCTTTTATCAACTTTCAACACCCACAAAAATATCACAAAACATGAGCCAAACACGAAAGTTATCGGTTTTCAATTTCAAGGTTATATTGTCACTTGGCTTTGGATCCTCTACAAAACAACGAATTCTATGAAAAAATGACAGAAACGTACATATTTTACAATGTTGCCAGCTTTTGACTGTCCTTAAACTAAGTTTAAATAAACTCGGTTTAGCTTTCGTCTGTTTGTGTCGGTGAAACTGGATCGAGGTTTATCAAGATTAAAATCTGAGTTTAGTGAGAACGGAGTTTATGAAAACGCCGTGTATCTGTCTTGTGGTGAAATCGGGACTAAAAAAAAAAGTGTCTAAATAAAAAAATATCGACTTCATTAGTTCAGTTTAATGAATTCTCTGGCTTTCAGGTCCCTTAGGCCCGATTTCACCAGAACACATATAAACGGCGTTTTCATAAACTCCTTTCTCACTGAACTCAGATTTTAATCTTGATAAACTTCGATCGAGTTTCACCGACACAAACAGACGAAAGCTAAACCGAGTTTATTGAAACTCGGTTTAAAGACAGTCAAAAGCTGGTAACATTGTAAAATATGTACGTTTCTGTCATATTTCTATTTTTGCATAGCATATTTCATTGATATGACAATAGAGGAATGGAAATGCTTCATTTACCTGTCGGAGGGAAATTCCAGGTCATTTTCAATTGCCTCCAAAATATCAGTACAGTTCGTTCAGTGAGCCAAAACCTAGTCACAAAGTCGTTGTGGTCCAGACTATGAAAATAAGCTTCTCTGTCGCTTAAACAGCAAGGTCGACAAACGACTCATCTTCACTATCGTTGCCCTCGAAAGCTAATAAATTCGACCTTCGCATATTTACAAATTTCAATTCAAACCACAAAACATAAACAAATATTTAAAACGAAAAATTTTCTTAACCTTACTTTTCAAAACTATATAAAACTTCGTTTAACTTCGTAACTAGCCAAATTCAGCCGGTTTAGGCCGGGTTTCACCAAGAAAAATGTAATTTACGTAATCTACGTTCAAATTAATCTCGATTTACGATGACCCAGGGCACGGTTGGCTAAGCGCGATTAGGTCAATGAATATATGAGGCAACAGGGTACGATGACATCACACATCGAATCGTTGTCAAGCGGACCTCGGTGTTGTAGTACCTACTACCATCTGATATTAATATCTGACAATTTTGATTTCATAGACATTAGGTCTAACCTAGTTTGGTATTGGTATTTATTATTTATATTTGATTTCACTAATGATGTCAGTTGATGACAACCAGTGGCATAATAACGCAAGGTACACAGCAACTGGTTCATTGGTGACATTGAATTATTTCTGAAACAAAAGGAGAAGAAAAAGACGTAAGCTTAACTATAACAGATTTAGACCCGATTTCACCACAAGACAGATAAACGGCGTTTTACTAAACTCCGTTCTCACTAAACTCAGATTTCAATCTTGATAAACCTCGATCCAGTTTCACCGACACAAACAGACGAAAGCTAAACCGAGTTTATTGAAACTTAGTTTAAGGACAGTCAAAAGCTGGCAACATAGTAAAATATGTACGTTTCTGTCATTTTTGCATAGATTCCGTTGTTTTATAGAGGTGCCAAAGCCAAGTGACAATATAACCTAAAAATTGAAAACCGATAACTTGGATTCGACTTTCTGGTGTCGTGGTAGATGGACGTCTACCACACGGGCAGAAAGTCAGGTTAATGTTAGTTTTTGTACAGCCGTTCCACGTGCATCGCAAAGTTATTAATTATTGTTGTGAAAGTTTTGGGCATTCGTGGTATCATTTCGAGTGAGACAATCCCGTTTGCCCACTGAAGGGGGGTCGAATTTGTGGCTATAGCCCCCGTTTACTGGTATATTATCCAGTATTTTGGATAAACCATAAAAAACAAGCAAGCAAGCAAGCAAACCGATAACTTTCGTGTTTGGCTCATGTTTTGTGATATTTTTGTGGGTGTTCGGTGTTCAAAGTTTAGTTTTTGAAGAAACTTGATAAAAGTGACAATATCTCTTACAATGAATTTCAAGTTGGAATGTGAAAATATAATTCATCAAATAAATTCCTTCTTTGGACTTCATCCGGCACCCAGCTTATTGAATAAATTGGTACAACATATTTCCTTTACCAGAGTGAAAATGTCTGGAACAAACTCTACCATATTTCGTTAACTTATCAGACCAGTCTTTTCGTTTGATGGCATGTATCTAGGCTGCTTGCCTTCTCTGGGAGATTTCACAATGTTTCCTATTTCTTACAACAGCAGATGGAATTCTGATAACAGGGTGAAAAATACAAACATGTACAATTCACCTGAAAAATCGTATTCGGCCGTCTTCTGATGCATTTTTATTGCATTTCACAACAGAACGATATGAAGGCATGATCATCTACGAATTAAACAATAACACATGTAATCCAACTACTGAATTCTTTTTGAAATAGGTAAAAATGTTCAATTCTCCAACATAAACAAATCGGAAAAGTAAGGTTGTTTCACCTCCAATGTCAACCATCTGTCAAACGTGCACGAAACCAATAAACTAAACGTCGTTTAACTTCGTAACTGGACAAATTAAGCCCGTTACAAGTGGAAACGCCATTTAGAACTAAACGCGGTTTATAGTTCTTGGTGAAATCGAATATGACGCGTAGAAAGCTTAATCTAAGTTTAATTTAAACAAAACTCGTTTAAAGGGGTTGGTGAAATCGGGCCTTAAGTACCGGTCACTTGGGTATACCCAACACTTGTAGTGCCGCTTCTTCCGATAGTCTGAATCTCACTGCAAAGTCAGTAGCATAAAAAAGATCGAAGTGATTCTTCCTCTCGCGAACCCATCGGGGACGCCACACCGCAAATTCATGTTCATCATCGCTGTTTTCATCTTGGAGAACAATATCGTATACACGTCGTCAGGCCATTAGGAAATTTTCCAGTTGAGTTTTATCTCGAAAATCCTAACCTGATGTATGTAGGTAGATAACGGGAGATTATATCGGTAAATGACAAAAGAAATAATCTCGATTACTCCAGATAATCGTGGTTACTGGTGTGGTGAAACGGTTTGAAGCCGTTATCTGGATTAAAACTATCGGTTACCCCCAAAACCGAGATTAAAATCGTTGGTGAAACCCGGCCATTGGCGGAAATGCCGTTCAGAACTAAACCCGGTTTATAGTTTCTGGTGAAATCCAATATGACGAGTAAAAAACTTAACTTAGTTTGATTTGAACAAAACACGTTTAAAGAGGTTGGTGAAATCGGGCCTAAATTAACTAATAAAATTCCAGAAAAGGAAGGATATTCATAAGATAATTTTCAGTATTCGAATTGTAATGAAGATTAATCCAAATTGAACGTATTTTTGAACTGTACTATGATAAAAATTTAAATTTACTAAGAAAACTCATGTCGGCAAAACCTGTCTGTAAAATCAGAACAACAGGATCATAATAATAAGCTTTAATAATAATAATAATAAGCTTTATTCACGTAAGTTAGATTAAATATACAAGAATATGTGCTCAAAAATATCGTGAGTAAAGAAAGAAGAGTGATAAGTGCTAAAGCACTTGTTTCACAATTATTCAATCAATAAAAAAATGGTATAAAAATGATATCTAAGCAGAAGTATGGAATTTTTAAATAATGAATAACAGTAATATGTAAAAGTAAATAAAACAAAACATACAAAACAATCAGTCACACACCTATACACGCATATACATATAATAAAGTTAAAATGTTCATTATGATTCAATATAATATTATAAATAAACATATTTTTATTTTATTTATCGAAATAGGTTTTCAAAATTTTTATTTAGTCTTCAAAAAAAGAACGAATCATATTTCTTGGATTTTCATTTATGAACTCTCTCAATTGTTGTTTAAATTTTCTTTTGTTATTTATACATTTTAGTTCATCAGGAATGCTATTGTATAACTTGGGTGCTAAGAAGAGGAACATTCTCTGTGTTGTAGCTTTGACCATTAACGGAGGTATGTAATGTTTTTTTTTCGTGTATTGTAATTGTGGGTAGGTAATTGGTTGAGATGCTTTGTGTCGTGATGTCTTAGGCAGGTGATGAAGAAGTGTAATTGTCTCACGTCCAAGATTTTAGATTCAGAATAAAGTTGGTCAGAAGAGTATCTGGAATTTTTGGAAAATATCAATTTTATGAATCTTCTCTGGAGTACTTCCAACGGATTCAGATGAGTTTTTAGTGCTCCACCCCATGCCAGAATTCCATAGCGGATATGACTCTCTACCAGAGAGTGATACAACGTTTTCATTTGATTGAAAGGTATGTTGTCTTTGAGCTTTTTGAATTTATACAATATACTTCTCAACTTTTTTACGACATACATTATGTGCGAGTCCCATCTCATGTGACAATCAATGATCACGCCCAAATATTTTATTTGTTTCACAGGTTCTATAGAAAAAGGTGCATGGTCCATGTTTATATCAAGTTTGCTAAGACTAGGCAGGCCACGAGAGTTACAACTGAATGGCAAATAGTTCGTTTTTTTATGTTGATCGTAAGTAATTTATAGTCAAACCATTTTTTTATAGAATAAAAGTCAGATGCGGCTTTCTGTTTCAGGTTATCCCAGTTATCAGACCTATAAAAAATTGCTGTGTCATCAGCAAATCCGAAAATTTCCCCACTACTATCGAGTGAGAACAGTCCATTTATATAAATGTTGAATAAACTGGGTCCTAGGATTGTTCTTTGCGGCACTCCATAGTCAATTTTTTCGGCATCGCTAACCACACCTTCAACACTCACGGCCTGAGTTCTATCGCTTAAGTAGCTCTTGAAGAGTTCTAAGCAAATGCCTCTAACACCAACGTCTTCCAATGACTGTAAGAGTAGAACATGGCTAACGGTGTCGAAAGCTTTTGACAAATCTACGAATATGCACAGACATGGAGTACTTTCATTCAGAGCTGCGGTTATTTTAGATGTTAAAGCTAAAATTGCATCCTGGGTTGATATATTTTCCTTGAAACCAAATTGATTTTTAGAAATAATATTGAATTTGTTCAGAAAAGAACATAATCTGTTTTTTAGAATCTTCTCAAATATTTTAGAAAGATGGGTTATTAGAGATATCGGTCGGTAATTGCCTACTTTCCGTGTATTACCTTTTTTGTGAAGAGGAATGACCACTGTGTGTTTGAATGCCGATGGATACTTTCCCACTTTCATACACAGGTTAAAAATGTGCGTTAATGGCTTTTGGATATAACAAGAAATGATCTTCAAAGTTTCGGCTCTGATATTGTCGATCCCGACTGCTTTTTTATCTTCCAATTGATTTATTATGTTCTGTATTTCAACTGCCTCTACTGGAGAGAGGACGAGAGAATTAGGTACAGAAGAACGGTTTGGAACGAAATTGGGGTCTTTTTTTATTTTACTGGCTAATTTTCTACCCATTTCTGCAAACCTGGAATTAAATTCTTTTGCTATATGTTTACTGTCTACCAATAAGCTACCCTCCTCACTTTCAATGGAATCTATAGGATGCCGTGATTCTTTTGTTTTACTTATTTCCTGTACCACTTCCCATAATTTTTTTGTATTGTTGTTGTTATGTTCAATTTGTTTTCTATAATCATTGTATTTGGTTTTTTGATAAGTACATTCAATCTGTTTCTGTACTTTCTATATTCTGTTCTCAGGTGATCGTTATTTGGATATTTCTGTAGCTTTTTATTCATTGAATTTTTTTCATTTATTGACTTGAGCAATCCGTTTGTAACCCAGGGTGCAATTTTCGCGTGTTTTCTGTAAAGCTTTTTTTGTTCTGTACATATATTCAATGCCTCTAAAGTGATATCCATAAACGAGTTTGTAGCAGTGTTAGGATCGCCCTTTTTTAATTTTTTTGTTTTAATAAATTTTGTGAATTCGTTTTTGTTTTCTTAGTTTTTGATGCATTCTGTAGTTTCAATTATTGGAATTATTTTTTCGTGAATGTCTACTGCAGATTTCATGAAGATATGATCAATGCAGGAGCGGACTCTCGTTGGTTCATTAATTGTTGAGATATACCCATATTCGCTTAGGACATTGAGATATTCGGAACAAACATTCTCTTTTGGGTCTGACAAATCAATATTTAGGTCTCCTGTGAATAAACATAAATCAACTGAATTTTCTTCGTTGATTTCGAGAAACTGATTCATGTTATTGATAAATTCTTTGGGATCTGAATCGGGGGATCTATAGACAGATGTGACAAGTACACTTCCTTTATCATTGGAGTGAATCTTTATTTGTATGGCTTTGATTTTTTTATGGATTTCTGATATTTTATATGTATATTTCAATGATGATTTTATATATGCAACAACACCGTCATTTTGATTGAATTTACTCTCGTTATAGATCATATTGAATCCATCAATGTTAAATAAGCTCTGGTCTGTAATATTCCAAGTTTCTGTAAGAATCAGACAGTCAAAATTCACATTCAGATTCTGTAAAACTATTTTGAATTGGTCCAAGTTTTTGTTTATGCTACGTATGTTCATATTTAATATTTTGAAATTATTGTGAATATCATTAATTTTCAAGATTTCGGTACATTCTGAATTGTATGCGAGGGAGTAGGTTTTAATGTTTTTGACTTCAAAATCGCGTATATATTGGTCCATTTTTATTATGCCCGCATAAAAGTATTAGGTATAGAAACAGTTTTATTTTCAGTTATGATCGTTAAATTCATGGGTTCATTCTGTATACAATTTTGTGTTTATTTCAGTTTTTCATTCTGTTTGTTCCTTTAAAAAACAGTAATCGATTTCTATCTGAGTAAAGAAAACATAGTGTTAAAAAAAGTCTATCTACTATCTGATAAAAATAATTTCGGTTGAAGACTGCCAATAATAATAATTAGTTAGTACAGGTGATTGCTCAATGAAATTAGTTCAGTAAGGAATGCTATAAAAGGTTTGTTTAACTTTGATTTAACGAAAATGGCATCTGACTGACTAACCTATTTCTTCACATCTTTCGTGGAGTGACTTCTTAATTTCTCCTTGGCAATCATAGGTTTTAGTGTTATATTATTCGGTTTTGTAGGTTTTTTCACTTTTGGAGTATCTGGGGTATCTTGGGGAGGTGTTGGTGAATCCTCAGCAATAATTAAACTTTTTGTTGCTTGATGTTCCTTGGCCGGTTTCAGTATTTCAATTCGTTGGGTGGTTGGTGTTGGTGGCGCACTGTTTGTTTTAGTAGTTTCTTCTTCTGTTCTATCCACTTGTTCCAGCTCTTCGATTGAATACACGATTTAATTCACAACAAGTTTGTTTCCTTTTATATAAGCTCTATTAGATACCGTTTCTTTGGCTTTACTCAGATGCTTCCGTAGTATTCTATTTTCTTCTCTCTGTATTTCCGTTAGGTCGTGGGCAATATAAACGTTCGTACCTCTCAGATTTTTGCAATTCTCCAAAATGTTTTTTTTTTCAGGTGAGATACTAACTCTACTTTGATTGGGCTATTATTGGATCAATGTTACTTTTATCAAATTTCGAACTCGACTACCTCTCCGACTCTGGTTATTCTTCCTTTCTATCCCAAGTTAAACACCATTCCAGAAATTAGTTCAGTCATTATAGGTACTGCCTATCTGCGATATACTTTCGACACTTATTTTTCCTTAGCCACGTAATATCTTCATTGACGAAAAATACAATATTTTAATGCTTACTGGCGGGGGGATTCAAAACGACGCTGTGGAAAAAAATGCCTCCCACACTCATCTAAAGGCCCCTACAGACGTTACGATTTATTGCACCCGATATCGGAGGGCCGACGTCGGGCATGATTGGCTCCACTGCACACACGTTCCGATTTCAAGCTTCCCGTTTGGGCCACCCGACAACCCGATATCGGGAACGCAGCAATTATTTGATCAGCCGTCGAACCCGATAAATTGTTACGTCTGTAGGCCCCTAAAGGCAAACATTGGGATTGTGATGTGCAAAAAGAAAGAAGAAGTAGGGAAGTTTGGGCAACCAATCTCAATTTAAGTGATAGCGCATTCAAGGATTTACATCACATTGACATAGTTGGCGTGAAAATATTCTATTATCATCAGTACCTATACGTTTTTGTTATATATATTCCGCCAAATTATTCAACTGAATCTTACAATTCAGTATTTGAAGCCTTTTCTTCACTAGATTATTTGTTTCACTCGGAAGTTCTGATTATTGGAGATTTCAACATTCCCAGTTACTTAGATGATAAACTAAAAGATACATTCACTCCAACTACACATGCTCTTCAAAATTTCTGTTCCTTCTTGGACTTTGAACAATCAAATGATGTTAGGAATGCTAACAACAGAATTCTTGACCTTGTTCTAACGAATTGTTCTTGTGTTGTAGAGAAAGCACACGATATTTTAATTAATGAAGACTCTCATCATCCACCTATCGATATATTTTGCAATTTGACAAATAATGTAAATAAAAATCGAAATAATGCTTTCCATACCTCAGTTCGCAATTTCAGGAAAGCGGACTTTCCAAATCTTTATAAGGACTTCCTTGAATGCGACTGGTCCTTTATGGATCAATATTCAGATCCAAATACTGCTTGCGGTGCCTTTTATGAAAAAGTTAACTCTATTGTGGAGCTGAATGTGCCAAAAAGGATCAGAACTACTCGCAGTTATCCACCATGGTATAACTCAGCCTAATCAGCGACATACGTCTTAAACATAGATTTTGGAAAAGGTTCAGAAATTCTGGTGATGATAATGATCTCGATAAATTCAAAAGATTGAGGAGAGATATCAAGTCGAACATTATGAAACTCCATCGTGATCATATTATCTATGTAGAGGAAAATTTCACCTCTAACCCCTCGGCATTATGGAATTACATGAACTTCAAAAAAAGGAATGCCACCTCACCATCTAGCTTCAACTTCAACCAACAAACCCTATCTGAGTCGCAAGACATCTCTAATGCATTTGCCCAATTTTTTCAGCAGTCTTATGCAATTCCCAACAATATCACTTTTCCTGACTCATTCAATAATCATACTTCGTTGGTAATAAATGAAGTGACTGAAGAGCAAGTCTTAGTCTCATTGAAAAAATTAAAACCCAAATTAACTAGTGGACCTGACAATATTCCCTCCTTTGTTTTACGAGATTGTGCAGCTGCCTTCGTGAACCCCCTTCGTACATTATTCAATTTATGTCTTTCAACTAAAACATTTCCTACACTATGGAAAGAATCTAAAATCATACCGGTCTACAAGAAGGGGGCCAAATCAGACATTTGCAACTACCGCCCTATAGTAATTATTAATAATTTCTCGAAAACCTTTGAGATCCTACTTTATGATGACATTTATACGCATGTAAATAATCAAATCACCCTTAGTCAACATGGATTTTTCACAGTAAGGTCAACGATAACAAATTTAATTTGTATCACGGAGCAATTATCTGATACTATCGATGGGAGCTCTCAATGTGATATAATTTATACGGATTTCTCGAAGGCCTTCGATAGGCGATCATGGAATTCTTCTTCGCCAACTGTCGAATTTCGGACTTACCCTAATCTCACATCTTTATTTCAATCCTACCTTCATAATCGTAAGCAGTATGTCAGTTTCCATGGTCAAAAGTCTATTGAAGTCCTCCCCACGTCAGGTGTCCCCCAAGGGTCTAACCTCGGGCCTTTATTTTTCATAATGTTTATCAACGACATTGTAGCTACTCTCTC
Organism: Gonioctena quinquepunctata; assembly: GCA_018342105.1. Taxonomy (NCBI): domain Eukaryota; kingdom Metazoa; phylum Arthropoda; class Insecta; order Coleoptera; family Chrysomelidae; genus Gonioctena; species Gonioctena quinquepunctata. The sequence continues at coordinate 225,179 of JAFIRS010001918.1, read as the reverse complement.
CGTCGCTCACTTACTGTATGCCGATGATCTTAAGATATACCATGAAATTAACACCACAGAAGACTGTACTCTTCTCCAAAATAATCTGGATCGCCTCAATCTCTGGTGCATCGAGAATAGCTTATTCCTAAATGTTTCTAAATGCCAGGTTATGTCTTTCACCGCCAAGCGGAATCCAATTCTTTACAGTTATAAACTGGACAATGTCGTATTGAAAAGACCCGACACTTTCCAAGCATCTAGGAGTAACATTCGACAAAAACTCTCTTTCGCAAAAACATATCGAACTAGTCACCAAAAAACTTATAGATCATTAGGATTCATAATCAGCGTTTCAAAGGATTTTGGGAGGAATGAAAACTCTTCTTCAATTATATTTTACATTTGTTAGATCAAATTCAGAGTATGCATCAATTGTTTGGGCACCATATTATCAGGTATATATATCTAATTTAGAAAATATCCAACGAAAATTTTTGAAGTATCTATGTTTCAAACTTGATGGCAACTACCCAGACGTAGGTTATCCACATGAACAACTAATTTCCAGATTTTCAATCGATTCACTTGAATCTCGTCGAAATAGGTCACATGTTATATTCCTTTTCAACCTTATTCACAACAATTTGGACTGCAGCTGCATTTTGGATATATTGAAGTTTCATATTCCTAGACTCACATCTCGGAGAAACATTACTTTCTACCTTCCACTTTGCCACACCAATGTTAAATTGAATGCACCTGTTTATAAGATGTGCAATACATATAATAAGATGAATGAAACCATTGACATTTTTTGTTGCAGTGTGGCCTCCATAAAAAAACTGGACTGTTCTGTTTTTGTCCAATGATTTATATTAACGTATATAGCTAATAGTTCATACTGTATTTTTCCTATTCTGTAATTGGATCTTGTATCTGTTGAAAAGTGTAAAAAAAAAAAAAAAAAAAAAAAAAAGACAATTGTACTTGAAGCGGCCCAAGTTCCCTAAATGCAGCTAATGGCTGTTCTGTAATGTGACGAAATTCGATTTTTTTAGGGATGACACCACAAATATTTAATGAGCTCCTCGGCATGATCAGATCACACATTGAAAAAACGGACACATAAACGATAAAAGCAGTGACCGCTGGAGAAAGTACTGAGATATTTATAATAGAAGACAGAAGTCGTAACAAATCGGTAGCCAACTATTATTTCATTGAAAATTAAAAACTTCTCTTTCCTCATGACTACAAATTCATATACAATGGTAGGCCAATCAATAGGGATTTTCTGGTTCTGTGACAAAAATACTACCAGGAAACCGACTGTGCCATCATACGAAAGATGGTTCGTAGTTATATCCTGTTATGTTTCCTACTACCAACTGTCATTGCTTAATTTGTTATAAACATTTCAAAGAATTTTTTTAATTTTCTCATCGTTTTTTACTCGTAACTTGAAAACCAATGAAGCAATCTCGATACTCTCAATGGACTCGATCGGATTATTAGTAACGAAAAAAACCGGAAAAACTGGAAAAAATCAGCAAATCTCGATTTTAGAAGTCATTCAAAGATTTTAACGTTGTCAATATATACAGTGAGCCACCATCTTGAATTTTTCAATTTTCACGAAAGAATCATAATAATCGACTCCAAAAACCCCCACATACCAATTTTGAATAGAATCGGACCATAATCACAAAACTCTTCCACCATTTTGGAGCCGCCATCTTGAATTTTTCAATTTTCACGAAAGAATCATAATATTCGGCTCCAAAAACCTCGACATACCAATTTTGAATAGAATCAGACCATAATCACAAAACTCGGCCACCATTTTAAATCCGCCATCTTGAATTTTTCAATTTTCACGAAAGAATCATAATATTCGACTCCAAAAACCCCCACATACCAATTTTGAATAGAATCGGACCATAATCACAAAACTCGTCCACCATTTTGGAGCCGTCATCTTGAATTTTTCAATTTTGACAAGTGAAGCTAATATAAAGCGTGTAAAAAAAATAATAGTTTAAAAAACTAAAAAACACGCTTTTATAGAAAACCAGACTCAAAAAATAGAAAATAAAAAAAACATGTATTTTATTTAAAAAAAAAGCGTGGGGTGCATGGTATCACCTCAGCCAACAATTACTGTGATCTGAGACATTTCTCACTTCACTGCCCTAGGTAATGTACTATATAATTATTGATACCATGCACCCCACGCTTTTTCAAAAATAAAATACATGTTTTTCTTATTTTCTATTTTTTGTCTGGTTTTCTATAAAAGCGTGTTTTTAAGTTTTTTTAAACTATTATTTATTTCCTACTTTTTACTGTGTTTTTTTATAAAACCATGTTTTTTATTTTATTTTAAACTATTATTTTTATTATTTTTTTGCAAATAAAAAAATGGAATAATCTCATCAAATTAGGTAATCATAATCTCCGACCCCAAAAACCCCCACATACCAATTTTGAATAGAATCAGACCATAATCACAAAACTCGGCCGCCATTTTAAAGCCGCCATCTTGAATTTTCCAATTTTTACAAAAGAATCATAATATTCGACCCCAAAAACCCCCACATACCAATTTTGAATAGAATCAGACCATAATCACATAACTCGTCCACCATTTTGGAGCCGCCATCTTGAATTTTTCAATTTTGACAACAGAATCATAATTTCCGACCAGGAAAACCCTCAGATACCAATTTTGAAGCGAATCGGATCATAATCACAAAACTCGTACGCCATATTGGAGCCGCCATTTTGTTTTTTTCCTACACAAAAATTTCTTAATGCATTGTCACCGAAATTATGTACACCTGCCAAATTTCAGATCATTCGGACGTCTGGAAGTGGGTCAAAATCGTGCCCAAAGGAGTCGGTTACAAACAAACATACAAGTGAAGCTAATATAAAGCGTGTAAAAAGAAAAATACCACCCATATAAAATTCATTTGGTTCAACAACTTAACTCAGATGTGCCACACATATTTCCTCGCCATGCATATATTCTCAATTACCATCCAGACGTAAGTGCGAGGAAGTTGTGCAAAAATGAAGCAAGCGATTGTTTATCAATGATATGTTTGTCAAATACTTGTCAATAGGCCTTTTCATTTATATTATTTTTTAAGGCGCATGCGCTCGTTTTGAAACCCAAAGTCTGATTGGCTATTGGGAAAGTGAATAGCCATTGGTTAGTTTTGAAATAACAATTTGAGATTTGCTTAATTCAAAATTAGCGGTATTTTCACATTATGTCAACAGTCAACTTCATGACAAATGCACCTGCATACATTGGCGTTCGTAACTTTATTTGTAGGTTAAGTACTTATACCGCCAAAAACCTTTCATTCGTAGATAAAATAATGTACACGAATATTTTCTGATAGTGAGTTTTCTTCTCCATGTAAATTCCTGTCAACAATGCCGTTGGGTCTGACAGCTAAACAAAGTTAGTCATTTGTCATCTAAATGAAAAAGTCTATTATTAGTGTTCATTTTTCATGAAATAAGTATTCCAAAAGCATATTTCAAAGCCAACGCGTGCTGTCACTACAAAATTTCAAATAATCCATGGTTCATTGAGTCTCCTGAAACGTTTTTAGGATAATAATTAGAAGTTTTCTGAATAAACAAATTTCAGTCCGCTAAAGTGTTGCCATGACGACTCTGAATATAAGTTTTGTGGACTCATTCAAGTATCAAAATTAGGCATTTTGTGGAGCATGTACAAAAAAGCCATAAATTCTGACATTGACGGATGTGACCTGACTGACTGGGAAATTTTCTCGAGAAACTCTAGTTGTGACCGAATCCCATATTCACAAGGCGCCAACATATTCTCTTCCCTTGATTTAATCCCTTGAAAATTGGATTTTTCAACCAAATTGTTACTTATGATAATCTACACGTGATTCAACACATTATTTATGCTCATTTGGACATAAGTGCTTGAAATCATTATTGTAAGTGCAAGTTTGGTTCCAACAAAATACCAATAATTGCTATATTTTATTGTAAACGCCAATATTGTGAATTGGGGTTGTTCACGGCTAGCTTTTGTAGAAAAATAGAAAAACAACATTTATTTAAATAGGAACAAGAACAATTATCAAGTGAATGAATCTCATTTATTATGGCACGACTGAAAACTAACTCCCCGATCAAACCATCAGAAGCTTTTTTTATGAATCGGTATTTAGTGTTTTTTACATTGAAACTTTGACACAATAAAACAAGGCATGTTCCGGAAAATAACTTTACCTTGACCAGTTCAAAAATGAAATTAAATAATGTACTCTACAGGGTGTTCAGACATTTATGACAATATGCTATTGACAGATGATCGTAAATGCCAGAAAATCTTGTCGGTTACGATTCTGTTTCTGTCGCTTATGATCATATTTTATTCACATGATGACAGAACAATCCAATTTCCCGCGATTTAATATAGCAAGGCCGAAATGATTTAATTTTTATTTCGAGTAGAATGCAATATACAAATATTTACGTTATCAGTCCTTCCTTACGTACGACTCACCTTAGCAATTTGTAAAAGAACTATCGAATGTTTAATGTTATCCAGCATTATCTGAAAACAAAAAAAAGTTTTCATACAGTAGCGAGAATTCAAATAGGTATTATTTATCAAGATGAGGTCATAAAATTGCTAGGAAGGATACAGGGCGATCGGGTTTGGTAGCATAATATTCATTTCTATCGCTACATCGAAAAATGCGGTATATTGTTATTTCTGATTTTTTGTTAATCTGGAAAAAAGTGGTTTGATATAGGATGGAATTTCTTAGAGGATGAATGGATAGGTGTTATGATTTTCTTATAACAGTGACATTGTTGTACACATTGGAGACGAAACAAGAAGAAAGAAAATAACATACATAAAATATACATATGATTTCTCAATGTAAATTAATATTCTATGAATGGAATTATTAGTAAAATTTAATTGTTTTGGGGCGTTTGAAATGTTTAAAGTTTCATAAATAAAATGGCAATAATAATTGTAGGTGGTGACACATGAATTACGAACATAACACTGAGTGTTTCACAATTTTACTGCCAACGTTTCGATGAAAATCCCCTCTTCTATAATCTAAAAAGGATAAAAAAGTCCATTTCCGCCGATACATTATATTTAATGGAGTTGTAGGTTGTTGATCTTTTTCACTGAATCGTTAGCGAATTTCTATGCATTTTTATTATTTCCACAAATTCCGTATTTTCTATCCACAATAATATTTGTGAATTAAAAAAAACAATTTTAGTTATCTCGAATATTATTTAGTTGTATATGTACACGATTTTCATCCCGTATTCATATATACTATATATATATATATATATATATATATATATATCCTTTTTATATTACAGCCCTGAAGAAGACGAGAGTTTTCGTCAAAACGTTGACACTACAATTGTATGAGTATTGTGTTTTGATTGTCATACCTAATATTTCTGGGCGTAAAAACAAAATTTAATAATAATAATAGCGCTTATTTCCCAACAGATTCCCATTCACAGAGGAATTTTACAGTACAAAAAATTTATCAGTATGAATGAAAAATACAAGTACCTAAAAATTCCGAGATAAGCACGATATAATTTTTTTTTCGCATACACTGCAACAAAAAAAGATGTCTGTCGCACACGCTAGAGAGGTTGTTTGCATTTCTACTAATTACATTTAACGGATCTTCCAATATTAAATTTGTTTGAACTCTTTTTCTTAAAACCCTCAAAGCTATAACCCTCAAGAACAACTTGGCGTTATTTACGGTATCCTTTCATTTGATGGGAAACATCAAGTGTATCCACCAGAATGAATATCTGATAACTGTTTTTGTTTTAGGTAATGTTTTGAGAGAATTCGAGACGAAAGAGGCTTTTTGCTAGTCTAGACTATCGGCGAGTCTCAAGATGACGTCATCTAGTCTTCCACATCTTTCGACATTCAGAGAAGAAAATCTACAGACTATCAATTAATATTTAAAGCTTGACAAACAATACAAAGTATTTAACACTGGCCATTTGAACTGACTGCAACCTCAAGAGAGACATAACATTTGTATTTTTTCTCCTGCAATTCTCCTTTATATATATATGTATATATATATTTATATATACAGTGTCCGGCAGATTTTTGGCAACAAATGGGAAAAAAGTTTATTTCAAATTTCTTGGAAAATTTTATTCCTCATAAAAGTTTTTGCTTCTGCTCAAATTCGAATTGCACCATCCAAATTGTATTTATTCCATTCGTGTACGAGGGAGGTGGAATAATTTGAAAGTGCTTAAGAGTAAAGTACCTTTATTTTTCAAAATACACCTAAAGTTTATTTGAACAAATGACTTACAATTTGAAGAATATCCTATTCCAAAAACAAGTTTTTACTGATTTTTTCCATTTTTTTATTCACTATCCTATGTATTATGAGAATTTGTAATGTCATAGAACACTTATCATTGAATATTACCTGAATGACCATATGCAGTTAAGTTCCGTCCAACTATCAACTAGAAAATTGCATGAATCGAATTTCTTGTTGCCATTGAGAAAAAAAAAGAAATTTTTCATAATTAAGGTATAGCAAATGACATCTGCAGCTCAAAATCAATTGTGGTTGCAACACAGTTCGATTGCTTTCCATTGATTTTGAACAGCGGATGTCATTTGTTATACCTTAATTATGAAAAATATCTTTATTTTCTCAATGGCAACAAGAAATGAGATTTTGTCGGCACCAAGTAGTAAAAAACTTGTTTTTGGAATAGGAGGCTGTAATTCTGAATTTAGAATATTCTTCAAATTGTTAAGTCATGTATTCATAAAACTTTAGGTGTATTTTGAAAAATAAAGGTAGTTTACTCTTAAGCTACTTTCAAATTATTCCATATATATATATATATATATATATATATATATATATATACACACAGGATGTAATATAACCTCTTGCACATCCGTGCATGACGAGTATATAATACCATTTTATAAATAATTACAATGGTTAAAATATGAAAAAAAAATAATTAAAACATGTTTTGTTTTTTGTAAAATTCGACAAATTTTGGGTAGCGCCACCCGTCTAATTTCAGGTGACTTACTCATAGGAAAACTTCGGCAATTACCGAATGGAATAGACATTCAACTCGACATTTGAATGATGTAGAATGTTGAGCTGATTGTGTGGTAAATGTATACATGGCAAGCTGCCTGAGATAGCTATCCAATTTCAGAGTAAAGAAAACAACTAACCTTGTTATATCCAAACTGGTGATGAAGTCAGAACTAGTCGACTTCATACTCTGCTTTCCGGCACTTATCATAATTATCACAGTCACTTGTAAGAAACAACACAACAAACAACACAACCAGTATTGAAAAGAGAAACATTGGCAATTGAATATTGTTATGAAAAATAATATCAGGGCCATTGTAGTGATTCAGACATTCAGAACACGTGAACTGAACACTGTTGCCAAGCCAGATTCTCGCATGCACGGTTTACAAAGCTGTCTACGAACGAAAGTTTGTTAGATTGTACTATAGTCCGTGAAAAAAAGGCGTGGAGTAATAAACCCTCATTTAGTATGAAAAATCCAAAGATTATGGGCTTTTCCTAGCAGTTCGTACTTATACCTACCTGGATTTAATACGAAAAGCGGTTTCATTACTCCATGCCTTTATTTTACGGACTATAGTGTTTTCTGATTGGCTGGTGAATGAAATATCCTAATTAATAACTGATCAGAAAACAGTACGCGATGTGCACGAAAATTAATTTGTACATTATTGTCTTTGTCTTTTAAAAAATTTGCCATTCTTTCAAAAAATAATTTATATTATATCAATATATCTAGTACGAAAACTCCCGCACAGTGATTGGCGACTCTAGAATCCAACCAGTATTGAAATTTACTACTTCATTCATAAATACGACGAGTGATTCATCTTGTTTTCTACTCTTCAAAATACGCACACAACAGCTCGGTGTTTAGTTTTAAGAGCCAGCAAAAGACAAAGACAATAATGTTCGAATTAATCCTCCTGCACAACGCGTACTGTTTTCTGATTGGTTGCTAATTAGGATCTTTCATTCACCAGCCAATCAGAAAAAACTAGTAGAATCTAACAAACTTTCGTTCGTAGACAGCTTTGTAAACCGTGCATGCGAGAATCTTGCTTGGCAACAGTGTTCAGTTCACGTGTTCTGAATGTCTGAATCACTAAAATGTTCGTGTAATTATTTTTCAAAACGATATTCAATTGCGAATGTTTCCTTTTTCAATACTGTTTGTGTCGTTTGTTTCTTACAAGCGACTGTGATAATTATGATAAGTGCCTCAGAGCAAAGTTTGAAGTCAACTAGTTTTGACTTTATCACCAGTTTGGATATGACAAGATTAGTTGTTTTCTTCACTCTGATATTGAATATCTATCTCGGGCAGCCTGCAATGTATACATTTACCACACAATCAGTTAAACATTCTACATTATGCAAATGTCGAGTTAAATATTTATGGCATTCGGCAATTGCCAAAGAGTTGGTCATCTGGAATTTTGTCGAATTTTACAAAGAACAAAACATATTTTCCATTTTTTTTTCATTTTTAACCATTGTTATTCGTTATAAAATTATAAGCAATATTTGAAGTCAATACTTATATCGTCGAGAGAAATATCTGTTCTCTTCTTGTTTCGTCTCACGCTGAGAAATTCTCGTCTTCTAAATGTTTTCTCTTATCTCGATCGAGACGAGAATCTCTGGTCTAGGCGGCACCATTAATTAGAAATTGTATATACTTACATTCGCATGGTCCAAAATGAGCTGACACTTGGTTTTTTCATCAGTATCCGTCATTGTCTTAATACTTTCATCTAGGTTCTGAAAAAAAAATGGGTTTATATAAATACACGCCTGGAACGATTCAAAAAATGATATGCTCATCATACTTTGTAGAGAGAAGTGTAACAACACAAAATGTAATGTTGGGGAAAATAAATTATCGCCAATTGGCAAATGAGCGTATTTCCCAAGAAATTAAGGCACTTTTCTGAGGCCCGGTATTTTCACCTTTAGTTATACTAGGAATAAATTAACCAACGGTCAGAATATGCTTTTGTTAACGTTTATTGATAAAAAAAATCACATTCTAACCATTGGTTAATTTATTCCTAGTATAACCGGAGGTGAAAATACCGGGCCTGAACGTATTTGACGAGTATACTGGGTGTTTCTCAAGTACGTGTAGAAAATTTAGGAGCATGTTGCTGACGTCAAAATAAGAAGAAAAGTTCCTATAAACAGAAGTTCGCAAGTCATTCGTTTCTGAGATGCAGGGTGTCAAAGTTGAATTCATATTTTTATTTTTTGGGAATACATTTCAAAATAATTGTGATATTCGAGTAAAGTTTGGTATCTGGGAGTATTTTTCAATGACAAAATCAAATTTGATGTTAGTTTGTCTCTTTCGTGGGGGTGGCGCCACCTATATGTCTTTTCAGTCATTTGAAATGTCTTTTTTGTACGTACCTGTATCCGTTTTCTAGTGTAAAAAATATATTCTTGTTAGAGGTCGCTGCGAACGACTGTTTTTGACTGTTATTGAGATTTGAAACAATCGATGCAAGTGATTTTGAATGACAAGATTTTTAAATTATAAATTAATTTAGTTAAACAAATTAGTTTTCTTTAAGTTTATTTTAAAATAGGAATCGGGTGTTATTACAATTTAATACTAATAATATCAGTTATTAAGACCAATTTGATATTAAAACAGTAAGTTGAGGGTAATAATTGAAGTAGTTATTCAAAATGGCCACCACGTTCCATTATACCTGGTGTATTTCGGATAGTGTCACATCCAGCAATGATTCGTTGACGAAGTCGTTCTTTGGTTTCTATTGGCACCGTTTAAACTAGGGCCTTCAAGTGACCCCTCAAAAAAAATCGATTGAATTCAAATCCGGGGACCTTGGAGGCCATAATTGATTTGTAAATTCAGCGCCTCGACCAATCCATCTGTTCGCTGATTTAAAAATTCACGAACTATTAAAGTTAAATGTGCTGCTCCTTCATTCATAAACCATATTCTATGTCTCAGTAAAAGTGGAATATCTTCAAGTAATTCAAGCAAAATATTTTCAAGGAAATCATGATAAGAATTTCCATCAAGAGTCCCTGGAAAAAAGAGGGGACCAATCAAATAATCCCCAACAATACCAATCCACACATTCAATGAAAACATGTGTTGAAACCGGGACTGAACTATTGCGCGAGGGTTTACGTCACACCACACATGATTATTATGGAAGTTCACTATGGCATTCTTTGAAAAATGTGCCTAGTCAGTGAATAATATCTCTGCAGTAAATTGAGGGTTATGTGCACTTTTCTGCAGTATCCATTGGCAAAATGTTACACGGGGAAGGAAATCGCGGGGCAACAATGCTTGGACACGCTGTATGTGATAAGGATACAACTGATTTTATTTGAGAATTCACCAAACTAATTTGTGATGTTGGCTCCATAAGCCGCTGAAAAATGTTTCTGAATGTCTGGTGATTCGGCACTCTATGATTAGGGAATCTTTCATTATAAATACGTCTAGCCTCCTAGCAATTGCCATCGGCAAGACCGTTTACGTAAATCATATTAGCCATTTCGCTATTCGTGTATGCTGCCATTTGAAAAAGATTGGAACACAAATACAGAAAACAACTTCAATTGACATGACAAGTACTCGAATGTTACTTATTTAAATCGGAAAAGAGTCCAAAAAAACTATGTAGGTAACAAAAAACAAGAAATAATTTTTGACTACATTCAAGTGTTGAATGTAGAAGATCATTGAATGAAAGAAGACAAATGCATTGGCGTACCTTTTCCGATATTTACTACTCAGAGGCAACTTACGAGCCCCACGGAAATGATTCAAATGCATCGATTATTTCAAATCCCAATAACTCGAAAACAGTTGCTCGCAGCGACCTCTACCAATATTTTTTTTACACAAAAATGTTAGAAAAATAGATTTTCCCACTAGAAAGCATGATACAGGTATGTACAAAAAAGTTATGACATTTCAAATGACTGAAAAGACATGTAGGTGGCGCCACCCCCACGAAAGAGACAAACTAACATCAAATTTGATTTTGTCATTCAAAAATACTACCAGATACCAAACTTTTGAAATATATTCACAAAAAATAAAAATAAGAATTCAACTTTGACACCTTGCATCTCAGAAACGAATAACACGAATACACGTACTTAAGAAACACCCTGTATAGAGAAATGTGATTTCATAGCCAATTTCAAGCCTAAATGTTCGAAAAAGGATCTTTCCTAAAGTGGTTTCTATAAGTCCATTTTTATATAATAATCACGGCAACCCGCTTATAGTATATCCATTCTTAGTTGGATGAGGATGGGGTTTATCATCTTCATAAAACATAATAGGGTTTGCGCATTGATCGAAAATGCCGACCAAAGGCGGATATTTATTGTTTACTTCAAATGTAACTTTGCCTATTTTTATTAAAAAAAAATGTCAGTAAACTATCTGGTAAAGGAGATTATTGAAGGATTTAGAAGGGATTTTCACTAATAACATTTCTATTGGGTGATAACAAGAAACAGTCTAGAAAAATCGAATTAAACGGTTTTCTTCACATAAAGGATTCAATATAAATTGAACAAGAACGTTGAATGAATTCCTGAAATCATTCATTTAATTATGGATATTGAATGAATGTCTTTTCGATAAGCTGATTATGTTTAATTTATGCGGATTGTTAGGTGAACACGACATAAATTACATAATCGAGCTTATCAAAAGAAACTTTGCATTCAATCCATTGATATATATGAAGTATGCATGGATTTTCAGTGAATATCATTCAACGTTCTGCGTGTATTCCAGAAAGTAGTTGTTTTTCACCTGAGATCTACCCTTTACTGGTTCAATTTATATTGAATCCTTTATGTGAAGAAAACCGTTTAATTTGATTTTTCTATTCATTCCACTTCACATGACGCTCATCTTTCACTATATGCTAGACGGGCTTGCCACTCCTACTGAGAAGGAATCTTTTATTTAGAAACCTATCGAGGTGGGAGATTTTCGGAGTGTTTCTTTCTGTCACTAGGTACCGCCAGTTAAAGTTTATCTTTTCCGGCGTACCTATAGGTGTTACAAGCTCGATGATGGTTTGTTTACGTTGTGTCTCACTTCAGCCAGAGTTCTTTGGACCTTTGGCTGGTTGACTACTCCGTACTGATGAGGGCCAAGAAGCCTGAAACCGGTATGCGGATTGTTAGGTGAACACGTCATAAATTAAACATAATCGAGCTTATCAGAAAGAAACATTTGCATTCAATGTCCATTGATATTATATGGAAGTATGCATGGATTTTCAGGTGAATATCATTCAACGTTCTGCGTGGTATTTGCCAGGAAAGTAGTTGTTTTTCACCTGAGATCTACCATTTTCTGGTTCAATTTATATTGAATCCTTTATGTGAAGAAAACCGTTTAATTCGATTTTTCTATTCATTCCACTTCACATGGCGCTTATCTTTCACTATATGCTAGACGGGCTTGCCACTCCTACTGAGAAGGAATCTTTTATTTAGAAACCTATCGAGGTGGGAGATTTTCGGAGTGTTTCTTTCTGTCACTAGGTACCGCCAGTTAAAGTTTTATCTTTTCCGGCGTACCTATAGGTGTTACAAGCTCGATGATGGTTTGTTTACGTTGTGTCTCACTTCAGCCAGAGTTCTTTGGACCTTTGGCTGGTTGACTACTCCGTACTGATGAGGGCCAAGAAGCCTGAAACCGGTATGCGGATTGTTAGGTGAACACGACATAAATTAAACATAATCGAGCTTATCAGAAAGAAACATTTGCATTCAATATCCATTGATATTATATGGAAGTATGCATGGATTTTCAGGTGAATATCATTCCAACGTTCTGCGTGGTATTTGCCAGGAAAGTAGTTGTTTTTCACCTGAGATCTACCATTTTCTGGTTCAATTTATATTGAATCCTTTATGTGAAGAAAACCGTTTAATTCGATTTTTTTTTTCTATTCATTCCACTTCACATGGCGTTTATCTTTCAAGAAACAGTCTGTCTGAGTAATGCCCGCTGACCACGTCTCATATTTAGATTTTCTGCTTCAATTCTGGCTTGAACTACGTTGACTCCATTAGCCTTTTCCGACATTATTTTGGCTAATTCTAGGTTGGCATCTCTCATTTGAATAAGTGGATGGTATTTATTTATCATCGCACCTGCTATTTGAAGGAAACATTTTATATTTTGTGATACATTTTTTTAACATTGTCTTTAAATGAACATTCCGTGCCTCAACTATCCATCTAGTTTTTGTTATGATTCTGGACTTCGTCAGTTAGTAGTTGTCTTTGTCCTCGAGGTAGAACTGAAGGCATTTCACAATGAATGCCGATATTCTGAAGAAAAGAAAGAGCATCTCGATAGCCCCTATCTACAATAAAAATATCACCTGGATGAAACCATCTTCTCAGTTGGTTGACATCTATACTCAATTTGTTCTGCAATATGCGTGCATCATTATTTCCCGAAACTGCTAAATATGGGCCTTGAATATCCAAAATGTAAAAACCATCAGTACCCACAGTTAGGACTGGTTTGATTAAATGTCTCCCTTTGTGTTGAGAATATGATTGTCGTAATACCCGGAAGTTGCAACTTTTGTCGATGTACAAATAAGTACCATCTATATAAACTATTGCTTTTGGTTCATTGGGTTGTGGATTGTACAATTGATTCGCAAAAACACTAACTGTTCTCTTGCTATTGAGGTAAATCCTATATTATCGGGTACGAAACGAGTCATCAAAGATTCTCGCACTTTAGTTATCACTCAACTTGTTGCCTGGCGGCTTGAATAATTGAATATGATGGTTAAAAATTCATCAGAAGTACCTTGTCGGAGTTTGCATAAAGAATGCCAATAAATCTTTTTTAGAAATACGTCTCTCACCTCTATCTTGTCTTGGTACAGATACACAGTGATTATACAGTGCTTCTCAAAAGTCCTCTCCCCCCCTCTTATTTTTGGAACGATTATACATAAACGAGTAAAATTTGGAAACTGAATATTAAAGGTTGTAAACTTCCCTACTAGTGATGATAGGTGACGAAATCGTCAAAGATGACGTCTCAAGGCCATTGTGACCAATAATTTTAAATGGAACCCTACGGCAAGCGACACCCCTTTTAAAAGGTATCGAAAAAACCTATCCAATGATACCAATTTTGTTTGTGTTTATGGCAGTTTTAATGGCTCATTAGTAAACATTAAAATTTAAATTCCATTCGGTATGATATTAATTACAGATTCAAGAATCAGTATCTACTTAAAGAAATTGCTCGAAGTGACCTCCATTTACTTCCTGACAGTGAAATATCCTATTTTTAAACTCTTCCCGTACTTTTGCAAATGTGTCTGCGGAAACAGCCTCACATTCTGCAACAATACGTTGTTTTAAAACGTCAATATTGTCAGGTTCAGTGGCGTAAACTTTCGATTCAAGGTACCCCACACAGAAAAAAATCCAAAGGTGTGAGGTCTGGTGATCGAGCTGGCCATTCCGTTGAACCTCGTCGTCCAATCCATCTACCACGATACTCCTCATCCAAATACCGTCTTATTGCACCGTAATAGTGTGGAGGAGCACCATCCTGTTGGAATGTTATTTCCAAATTGCCGAATTCATCTGGATTATCTTCCAAAATTTCAAGGATTAACGGTTCTATTGCGTTTTGCAACAGCTCCAGATAAACCTCAACAGTTAAATTAGTTAAAAAAAAAGAGGCCCAACGATGTCGTTTCCCAGGATACCTGCCCAAACATTCACCTTCTGGGGAAATTTTTAATTTGTATGGATGGAATTTGTTTTTTTTTCAACACCCTGTGTACTGTACTTCGACTGACTTCACAGGTAGATGCAACGTGAGTTGTTGAAGAAGTAGGATTAACTATTACTTCTGCCAGTATATAAATTTTTTTCTCATCAGAAATTTGTGGTCTGCCAGATTGTTTCGCATCATTAATACTACCCGTTGTTTCAAACTTACGAAGAAGCTCCCTTAAATAAGTCCTCGAAACGGGGCGATCGGGAAACCTCTCATTAAAAATGCGTTCTTCTGCATGAATATTTTGTCCAGTTTCACCAAGAATTAGGATCGCTGCTACTTTATCACCTAAAGCAGTACCATTTCGCTTCTTGAAGCACTTAAACGTTCGGCTCACAACAGTTTAACAAATTATTAAAATGTACAAAAATATTAAAAGTACCAAAAGCTGCTAAAACAGTTAAACGTTCGATCAACAATACACAAATTATTAAATGTACAAAAACTAACAAAAATGTCAGCTTATTTGACAACTATCCAGAGGCGGAGCTTGAATTTGGAATTTTAGTATTAACTGATTTAATTCATAACAGCTTTGCGTTTTTTAAAAGCGAGTTGCCAAAACTGCCATAAACACAAACAAAATTAGTATCATTGAATAGGTTTTTTCGATACCTTTTAAAAGAGGTGTCGCTTGCCGTAGGGTTCCATTTAAAATTATTGGTCACAATGGCCTTGTGACGTCATCTTTTACGATTTCGTCATCAATCATCACTAGTAGGGAAGTTTACAACCTTTAATATTCAGTTTCCAAATTTCACTTGTTTATGTATAATCGTTCCAAAAATAAGAGTGGGGGAGAGGACTTTTGAGAAGCACTGTATAAGTCACTAAACTGTTCTTTTGTGAGCGGAGCAATGGATTTGAATTCTTCATCAGAAAAACTATTCTCGTCTACGTAATCCAATTTATGCTTAGCGGCATTTCTGAGTTCGTTTAAAAATGATTGAAGTTCCTGATCTTTCAGAGCGTAAGGTCTATTGATATATCTTAAGCCTATCCCCTGTAGGATGGGAAATAATAACCCACGATCATCAAGATGAATTCTACAGGAACGGGTATTTTCTGGTATATTGATGTTCTGATTTATGAACACGTTGACTCTTCTTTCTATTGTCTTTGAAGATCAGCTACACCATTGCAAATGAGACACGTGTGCCTTGTGTTAAAATATTTATTACCAAACATCCTGAATCTTCTTGAAGGTGATGAATCTTTTGAATTATTGATTGGTTGCATGTCAAACAGTCAGTCCCCTTTGGTCGCGTCTTTCAATGGCAATTTCTCGTTTCAATTCATTTGGTTCTCCATAGAGTCGCGCCATATTTTGTGTATTGAATATAACATCACACGTAAAACAATTCAATCGGTGACGATTTGCCGTTTTTTCAATAATTGATATGATTTCAATGAGAACTTAACATATGCAATGACAATTCAGTATTTGTTAAACAAATGGATATGGTTGCTATATGTCATTCCAAACCAGAGCCATTCTGACCAAACCAAAGTTGCAGCTAGTCTATCTCCTCTCCAAGTGTGGGTACTTTTCAAATGAACTTAATACATGACTTGAGTGAACATTTTATGGCATAGGCTTACAAATGGAAAGTGTGAGTCCATATTTTTTCGTAATAAAGAAAGCATTTATATGAGATTATATTGGCCACAAATGGTTCACAGCAGGCTACTAAACATGTATTCCTTTCCATATACAGGAAGTTTCAATTACCGATCAATCGACATTTCACCAATTGAGGTGTGAATTCGAGTAACGAGTATGTTTTGCGAATTGGTAGTTTGGCTAGTCATTGGTGGGAAGTCGATTGTGGTTTGTTGTAAAATTCCATATAATAATATAAGTTTATTCACAAAATGTTATTATTACAGAATAAACACTAGAATTCTTGTTGGAATGTAAATAAATAATCTAGCTGAAGTAAATAAACTGGAAAAAGTCACTAAAGGTTGAACCTGTGCGTGACATAAATACACAAATCAATATGAGATAAAGCAATAATGGTAATAAATATAACATTATACTAATTACTAATTAAAATCAACGAGTAAAATTATTAAGATCGTCTATAGATATAGATAAAACCACAGTAAAAATAATGATGATAAATATAACTTATACTAATTAAAATCACGAGTAAAATCATTGAGATTGACAATAGATAAAGCAACTGTAAAAAAAATAAAAAATAATGTTAATAAATATAAGTTATACTATTATATTATTTCAATATTTTTGAAAAATTTTTTTTTACATTATATTACAAATATTATGATTTTTGAAAAATAAAATAAACAACTACTTCCCCGGCTAAAGCCACGCTGGACATTGAACTACATCTGATAGATATTCTGAAAAAGCCCTAACTCAAAAGAAAAAATCTGAAATTGAAAATTTGCATTTTTATTTGATTTTCTATTCCAGTCTTAATTAAGAACTCATAAAGATCAATACATTTTTGTCGACGAAAATCTATTTCACGCTTCCACGATCATCAGGAAGACCGGAAGAAATGGGAAACACATTTTCAAGAAGCAATCTCACTTTGCAAAGATGGAAAAAGTTAGAATCATTTCTTTTGGAGAGATACTTTGAAATTAGTATTTTCTGACATTTTAATCGTGGATTTTCCAATTCACAGAAAAATCTTTCTATCAATATTCAATTGAGAATGTTTACCTTTTCGGCCATTTGAAATTTTGGAAAAGTTATCTGTAGCACCCTATATAATCTAAACTATTGAATTTGGAGCGGTGGTGCAATGGAGACATTTGATCAGCATCAAGAGTTCTGCAATATATGAAAAATTCGAGCAAATTCACCGAAAGCCAATTTCCCATTGATGCGGTGCGAGGTCCTTTACAAAATATCATAATTTGGGTCATAACTGCATGAGACCATTGAGTATTCTGCCGATGAACTGGATCTCAGTTTCAGCATACAGGAAGGATCAAAAGAAAGTTCCTTCCGAAGACTCATGAAAATGAATGAAACTCAGTTTTTTAAACGGAACACCCTGTATATTATTACTTGATTTCCATTGATGCGGTACGAGGTCCTTTTCATTATGAAAAAATCTTTATTTTTCAATGGTCAGGTTTTGCAGAAAATTTTGACAAAATAATTTTTATCGCGAAAACTGTCATAGATAGAAATACGCCAACAAATTTTCGGAATGATCCATCGTTCCGATCTCCAGATACTTCTAATGTTCAATCCAGAGCCGGATTGAGAGGGGGGCAAACGGGGCTGCAGCCCCGGGGCCTCCACAAGAGAGGGGCCTCCACAATATACATTTTTAGGTAAAATTTCCCAACAAATACCGAAGGATATGCAAAATTATATATAAAAAATCTGACAACGAAAGAGCAGTTCTCCCACTTTTTCCTCTCATTTTTCGTTTTAAACATGCAAAAACATGTTTCGTATTGTTGTCAAAATCCATGGTTAATATTAATCTTCGATCTGATGAATCATGTGTATATGCGAGAAACAATCACCAAGTAAAACATCATACTATTATACAAAATATTATATCGTATCGAAATTAGCTGTAAAAACAAGAACAATTGGATTTAAAAAAATATATACATTTTTTTTATTACATGAAGGATTTTCTGTCGATGTATTCTTCGAATGACACAAGCGATCTAGATACACAATGAAATTCAATAATCATAAGCAAAGAAAATAATATTTCAATTTATGAATATGACTGCATCAAATTATTTATAAGAGCCCTGCGCGCATTCCATAATAGAACAAAAGTTCAAATTCTGTTGACTATTTTTCTGCCGATTCTACAAACACTTTGCCCGTCTATACCTGTTTTTCCTATTTATTGGCGTTGACAAGTGACCGCTGAGTGGCGCGCTTGTAACAGAGAAATCCCCGAAATCTGAAAGTGTGAGTCTAAGAGAAGGATGACATTCCGCAACAAATGTAAATCCTTCTGAAAAAGACTATCAAAAAGACCAATCTAAGATGTTATACTATCAAATTCTTGAAAACCAAAATTTCAGAGCTACATTATCAAACATTGAAATTACATTGATTATTTTTTTACATTGCTAGAAACCAATGGAAACGTTCATTTCAAATAATTCATATACGTTTTGGCCAATTAATAGTGGGAATAGTCTACCTAGAAAACTGCCGCGGGAATAATTTGAGGTATTTTGTTTTTATTGTCTGACAACCTATATTTTTAATTTGACGTCTGTCATCAATTCGCATGAAAAGTGTGAAATGAATCAAAACCGGTTTAGTACATTATATAATTTTGCAAGGAAATGTGTTTATGATCGTAACATCAAAAATAATCTAAAGAATACCACACGAGAGTTCGATATAGTAGAAAATAATTATCTAGATTTCTTTCTCAAACTTGTTGGCAATAGCCACTCGAGCCAGTTGGTCTCTCTTGTCTATTGCCTGGCAACAAGTTTTCGAAAATCTGTCGAATTATTTTCACTCTCTTGTGATATTACAACTGAGAATGTGATGATGTCAAATTGCACTGGAAAGCGCTCATTTTCCAAAATGAAAAAAATAGGCGAATTACGATGAGACAAAGCCGCCTATCAAAGTTATCGCTTCTTAGCATTGAGAATGATTTTCTCCGGATGCTGGATTTGACCGAAATCATCAATGATTTTTCGTCAAAAAAAGCTCGCAAGAATCCATTCGTTTACGCTGTAATTTAATTTATTTCTTGTATTTTATTATACCTACATATGCTCGTGTCGAAGTAATTTGATTTATTCCGCAATAAATAAAAAACAATAATTGTTCGAAAAATAATTAGGGGCCTCCACTCCTTTGTTGCCCCAGGGCCTCCACACCTTTTAATCCGGCCCTGGTTCAATCCACTGCGAAACACGCTGTATGCGTAGCATAGAAACATAAAGTATCTAGTGCATGGGATTTTGAGCCAGAACCCTCATAGTACTCGAGTGAGTTTGTTGCTATGTGGCCTCAAAAGTGCTCCTTCAACATTCCAACGCCTGATGAATTCTGGAATTTCTAATTGTTCTCAGGAAACACCCCGTGTTAATGACGACGAACAGTAACGAATTTCAGGAAGAAAGTTGTTCAGGTCGTCCAGTTTTTTTTTTGACGAATGACGGGCCACTCTTCCAGTAGGATAGTAAAAAAAAATTATACACTAATGCGAAACTAGGGCAAATAGAAAGCTTCCACTATGCCACGTGGTTAATGATAAAGCGATTAAGCTCGTTGACTTATATATTTGAATAATTTCTTTCCTCGTTACACAAAGGAATAACGTTTTACCCGACATATTTATAGGGATTCGCCTTCAAACCACCCACTAGCTTTTATGCGAATTCATTTGTGTCTATAACAGGATTCAAATCGATACTAATTTCATCAATAATGGAGAAGGTATATCCGGAGGGCGATCAAGATATCCAATTCTATAAGTTGTAGGAAATCCGTCTTCAAAGAGAACCGACAGTATTTCAGATTTGGAAATGACTTGAGGGCTCTTTCCTACTTTGGGCCTCGAAGCAGTCTCTGCAGGCAACTTCTCAATCATCGTTCAAGCAGAAATCCATCTATTAGGTTAAGCGGCGCGACCGTAAGATACTACTTCGTCATCGGGTACATAAAATATTTCCATTGGGGAAGTTAGCATGGATACCTATTGACTCCGTGCATGAGAACTGACAGCGCCATCATGTTGCGGTGAGCGCAAGAATTCACCAGCCAGCTGCGACCTGTGACATCTAAACATTCGGTTTTATACGCGCGAAACTCTCGATAGTTTCAAGTGAAATCGATTAATTTAAAAACTGTCAGCCGGATAATCGTATAAAAATTTAAGTATTAACACATCATTTTGGTTTGTATACGCAAACGTTTGTATGAAACAAGCAATTTTTGAACCACCAAGTACATCGCAACAAAATTTGGAGGGCTTGAATAGGAGATAAAAACCTACTTTTTCATGAAAAAAACACAGATAAAAGTTTTAAAATTGCGGTTGAGCGCCATCTTCAATAATTTTTTTAAATAGATTACCCCGTATATTATTCCATTTTCGAAATCTGCTCATAATTCTCAACAGTTTTCTCTAATACACTTTACTCCTAAATTCAATTGTTTTCGAAATATTAACGTTTGAAAAGTGACAGTTTGGTCATTTCAAACCCAACCAAAAACACTAATGTTGCTTTCAATCAAGTTTGCATTGGGAAAAATCGTTGTCACGGTAACATCTTGTTTACTGTCAAACTGAACTGCTGCTGTCAAATAGTCCGTTGAGCGCCTAAATCCTTTTATGAAAAGTGTGATCATGGCTCGTAATTTAGACGATACATTTTAAGCAGTTTTGATATTTGGAGAAGCTGGAAGAAATCATCATATAGCAGTCCGTATGTTTAATGATAGATTTCCCGAGAATCCTATTTCGAGGTCATATTTGCGCAAACTTTTAAATAAGCTCCAAGCAACTGGTACGCTGAAAGATGCTCCAAGATCAGGAAGACCGCCTCTTTCAGAAGAAAAAAAGGTAGAAATTGTTGCTGAAATGGTAATCAATCCGACTCAGTCGACGTCTGCAGTTGCTGAATTCTGTGGAGTAAGTTCAAAAAGTGTCCAAAGAGCCCTAAAAAAAGAAAAGTTTCATCCCTATAAAATGAAAATCATGCATGCTCTCACGGAGGATGATCCAGACCGGAGGGTTGAATTTTGTGTTTAACAAGAACAATTGAAGGAGAACGGGGCTTCCTAAAACGTGTATGTTTCGCAGACGAATGCACGTTTTTTCTCAATGGAAAAGTCATCAATCAGAATGTACGATACTGGAGCGATACTAATCCGCATATTTTCAGATAGGGACATACCCAGTTTCCTAAAAAGGTTCATGTTTGGGCGGGGATTTTGGGCAATCGCGTTGTTGGACCGATTTTCATCAGAGGCAATCTTACAGGAGTTCTTCACAGAAATCTTTTAGAAACTGAATTTGAACCTCGAATAAGACAAATTGTATTGAACAATCAGGAAGAGTTTGAAAATCGTGAAATCATATTTCAGCAGGATGGGGCATCTCTCCATTTCGATCGCAAGGCTAGAAGAGTTCCTCGATACAAACTTTCCTGGGCGATGGATAGGTCGCAGGGGAAGTACAGAATGGCCACCAAGATCTCCGGATCTTACACCACTAGATTCTTTCCTTTGGGGGTATCTGAAGTCAAAAATCTACGCCATTGAATGCCAAACAATAGAAGAGTTGGAACGCAGAATAATAGATACATACATGTGAAGAAATAGATTAACAGACTTTCATCAACGTGAGAGAAGCTATTTATAATAGGGCACTTTATTGTCAAGATTTAGGAGGGGGCCACATTGAGCACTTGATGAAATAATTGTTGGGGTTGAATAAAAGTGTTATTCAAAAATAAATTATAATTTTTTAGCTAACTAATTTGTTTTGATTGTGAATTTACAGAACACATTCGTAGGCTTCGAGATTTTCCGGTAAGCGGTACTGTTTATCCTTAATAAACTCTCTTCACGCCTCTTATTAGTCGAATTCATTGAGAGATTTAACTACAAATTAATAACACTTCAGTTTAGTTAGTAAAATGTTTTACCGGAAGTGACCAAAATCCGTATTTCATTTTAAACCGGAATGCCAAACGTTAATATTTCGAAAACAATTGAATTTAGGAGTGTATTGAAGAAAACTGTTGAGAATTATCAGCAGATTTCGAAAATGGAATAATATACGGGGTGTTCTATTTAAAAAAATGATTGAAAATGGCGTTTAGCCACCATTTTGAAACTTTTAGCTGTGATTTTTTCATGAAAAAGTAAGTTTTGATCTCCTATTTAAGCCCTCCAAATTTCGTTGCGATATACCAGGTGTTTCAAAAATTTATGGGGGGGGAACGGACTTTAGACGAGCACCGTATATGTCCACAAGATGCTTATTCGTTGGGGTGTAATTTTTTTGTTTTGCTTTTCATTGCAGAAAATGGACATGATTATCAAGACTGGTTAATACGCATTTTTATGTGACTGAATTCGTAAATTGGAGATAGAATTCCGGGAGTCCGGACTTTTTTATTGGAAATTTCCTCTTCTTTGAGGATCTTTTTTCAAAAGTTCTTAAATATTATTAGTTTTTGAGTTATTAACAAAAAACTGAATATCTTTTTTTTTCATCCAATTTTGTTATTAACAATTGCAATTTTTTATGTGCTAATAAATGCTCGAGATACATTTTCCAGACGTCATTCCGAATCGAATGAGCTATCGCACATATTTTTAGGACCGGGAACAAGAATTAACCCGTTTTTTAACTTGTTAATCAGACTATTATTTTGCAACAAATCACGCAAACTTTACACAGTAGACCCCACAAACAATGTATGTACAAAAAGGTCTTGGAAAATGCCATGCGATGATGCAATAAAATATAGGATGTTGCATTTGACAAAGTCAAGTTATTGCCATTTGTAATTTGACATTTTCTAAAAATCGTAGTAGGCATCTCAAAAGATGCACTGTAAGACTCGACTAGAAAAATGTTGGTTTAGTTATCTTGAATGGTTCTGAAGTTATGAGTTTTTATGCGGGTCTATGCACTACGCTAGTTTGACACATAAATTGACATAAGTCAAAAACTATTGCAAGTCTAAGAAACCCGGGTGCGTTAGTTATATCGACAATTTTGTGGCGAATACAAAAATGTTACAAAACTGAAGGGGTTGCCCTAAAAAATCGTTATATTTAATTTTTTTAAAGGAGTTGCTGTCACTCCAAGAGGGTTGAAGGTGTAGATCTAAAATTATGATTAAAAATGTCATCTTGGACGTGTTTTAGAATTTTACTCATAAATTGTAAATTACGTAGAAAATGAATTTATCCGTTACTTATGGATCTCACTGTAATAATTCTGAGACAAACTAAAAAAGCACTGCGCAAAGCAACATGCAAAAATGATTGACTTATATTTTCAAAAAAAATAAGAATTTTTCCGCAACAATCAGTTGATTATTACGAAACTTCATAAACTGCTTTCGAACGCGAATTAGTTTAGTAGGTAGTACTGATAATCCACATGCATAAAATAATTCCCCGTATTGCGATTTTTACGCCACATTGTTATCTCAAAAAAAGGGAAAAATATTAAGAGTATTCGATTGTCTAATGGCGTGGAACGATATGCAAATGATTTCTTTTATTATTCATTCAGCAATATATTTTTGAAAAATTTAAGAATATTCTCGCAATGATAAGTTAATTTATTCCAAAACTCCATTAATTGCTTTCAAACGGGCATTCGTTCAGCAGGTAATGCTGATAATCTACATGCATAAAATTATTGCCAAAGTGTAATCGTACGGCTATTTAAATAAAAGACTTGTAGTTATAGAGCCGCGGGTTCTGAGACGCGATGACCCACATACGTCTTCCGTTAGGTGAGGTGGAAGTCCATCCCTCGAGTACCCCAAATTCCAAATGTTTTTGAAATCGGGCAGGGCCCACTCCAGTACGAAGGGAAAATGTCTATCGACTTTTCAGACGATTTCTATATGCCTTCCGTTATGATGACTAGTATAGTTTTCCCAATATCAATTGCAGAAGCATAAAAAAGTCTTGCGGCGAAATCCTGTGAGCAGCAGTGGCGGAGATAACTAATTTTATTTAGATATTTTAAGATTTTAAAAATACTTCATAAATAATGAAAAATGAAAAAAAATTAAAGACAAGCTTTTATTTATACAAATACATTAAGAAAGAAAAATAATAATAAATAAATAATAGAACTAGATTATCCTAAAACGTATTTCGATCGGCACACACCAGTTTTTAATCTTTCAGAGCTATTAAAATATAACGCGTGATTTATGACCTCCCATCGTATAGACACACCTACAAGCATTGATGTCCGACTTGATTGGCCCAGACGAATCGGTTGTAGAACAGACAGCAGTCACTCAAGTCCACGTTGACCAGCGGGCTCTTTGTGCCGACGGAGAGTGTGCTCGTGTTAGCGAAGTGAGTTTTTATTTGCTCCCTATAGAAACAGCTTCTGCAATTGATATTGGATGGACTATAATCATCTGACAAAGCGGAAGACGATTTGGTTGAGGCGCACTACTCGAACCTTTTTTCTGAAAATTATGGGCCCCAAAATCGATCATCGCAAAAATTCGACGTCTCCTATATGCTTCATTTTGTGTTCTTTTACTATGTTATGGTCTTTACATCGGCAAAATCCGAGTGGAAGACTTTTTTAGTAGGACCCGGCCTCAGGGTTGACCAAATAAACAAATTGAAAAACTCGCGGGAGCGGCTAAGTTGAAAAATCTAAAACTGCACTTGGGTTCAATCTTAAGCTTCCAAATTTCGCATGGAGCTTCTTCAGGGGCCAGAAAACCTAGTTTTCTAAGGGAAGACTTTTTGGCCAACTTTTCACCCCTTCCCACCCCTTTGAATTTCCTCTATTTTCTGTGTTTATTCCTGGTAATGTTTTTCTTTGAAAATTTTTCTCATCAATAATTCAGTGTATAAACTTTAATAAACTTACCTCAACTAGTAGTTGATGATATCATGGTGGCATTCATTCATTTATGTGCTCTTCCTCGCTCAAATAGATTATTTCAGCCGGCGCGGGCGAACAGCCCTTATATAGGATTGATATACTAGTTGAGGTGGTTTATTAAACTTTATACACCGAAGTATCGAGGAGAAACATCTTCAAACGAAAGAGATTACCAGGAATAAACAGAGAAAATGGAGAAAATTCAAAGAGGTGAAAAATTGTCAAAAAATTAGGTTTTCTAGCCCCCGAAGAAGCTCCATGCAAAATTTGGAAGCTTAAGATTGAACCCAAGTGCAGTTTTCGATTTTTCAACTTAGCCGCTTCCGCGAGTTTTCCAATTTGTTTATTTGGTCAACCCTGAGGCCAGGCCCTACTAAAAAAGTCTTCCACTCGGATTTTGCCGATGTAAAGACCATAACATAGTAAAGGAACACAAAATAAAGCATATAGGAGACGTCGAATTTTTCCGATGATCGATTTTGGGGCCCAAAATTTTCAAAAATAGGTTTCGAGTAGTGCCCTTCAACCAAATCGTCTTCCGCTTTGTCAGATGATTACTAGTCACATTCTCAACAACATTATCATAACGGAAGACATATAGAAATCGTCGAAAAAGTCGATAGACATTTTCCCTTCGTACTGGAGTGGGCCCTGCCCGATTTCAAAAATATTTGGAATTTGGGGTTTTTGAGGGATGTACTTTCATCTCACCAAACGGAAGACGTAAAGCTTATCATCGCGGTTTCAGACCCTCGGCTCTCTAACTAATGGTGCGTGTACTTATGAACGAGCGTTAGAAGTTATACTTCTTTGGCGTAACAAAAAATAAGTCTCATCAGATTCCATCACTTTTCTCGATACTATTGAAAAAACAATTTTCAAGGTTATGACCTACTAATCAGTCAAATCATGAAGTCATTATTTATCCAAATTATAATAGAATGTAGAATTTTTATTGATCACTTTATGTGATATATACATTTGTGGCAAGTCTGAAAAACGAAAACATTTAAATATATAAACAGATGAAAAAGTTTTTTTCTACGACTGTCACAAAATACCTTCATTGTATGTTCAATGATGATTTCTAAATGTAGTACATTGTAATACTACTTTTCATTATGCACTAGTTGCTGGGCAACTAGTGCACAATGTCTGAAAAACGCACGGGTAAATTTTCGCAATCTTCGTCACGACAAAAGAGGCGTGGAGTAAATAAAACAAAAGACGCCGTAACCAGGTAACATTGTCGTAACCATACAGACAATATAATCACAAACATAAGTGACAATTCAATACTTCTTTGACAGAACGATATTATAAAGGTATTTCGAAATTAGTTCAGCATGGAAAGTAGTGACAGTGAAAGAAGTTTAACACCGTTAAGTGTTATGGAGGCAGCAAATAACGCTTCATTAAATTTAGTGCCTGAAAAATCTAAAGAAAAATACACCGTTTCGTATACCCTATCCATGGACTGGTGCAAAGAACAGAAAACTAGTTCTCGTTCAGAGAATGTTCTGATGGCTTACTTTGGAAATATATCAAATAAATTTAAATCTTCCACTTTATGGGCACACTATAGCATGTTAAAAACGATGCTTAGTAAATTTTCCAAATTGAGAGCATTTCTAAAGCGGAAATCAGATGGAAACAAAGCAAAAAAATCTAAAGTTTTCACAACGAAGGAGATTGATACGTTAATCAAAGACGCCCCAGACAACGAATACCTTGTAGCAAAAGTAAGTTCCACAACAATCAGTTAATTAATTATAATTTGTTTATATTTTTTTATTGCAGGTTGTACGTATCATGGGAATTATGGGTGCTTGTAGTAGAGATGAGATGTACAAAATGAAAATTCACGATTTTGAAGATTTAGGTGCCGCAGTTTTGGTCCACATTCCGAACACTAAAACAAAAATTTCTCGAAAATTTACTGTCAACGATGCTTATTTTTTTCTAAATTATCAGAAAGGAAAATGCACTGTCCAAAAAATTGGAATAAATAAAATTTGAAATATGGGAAAACAAATTGCTTCATACTTAAAACTTCCGAATCCTGAGTTATACACCGGCCACTGTTTCCGCCGATCTTCAGCTACAATATTGATAGATAGTGGCGAAGATATAACGACATTGAAACGGCATGGTGGCTGGCGCTCTACAACAGTAGCTGAGGGTTACATCGAAGAGTCCCTGACTAGTCGAAATAACATAGCCAATAAAATATTAGGGTCGATCAATAAGTTGTCAGACCTACCATCGACATCAGTTACAGAAAATGTTAATAATGTCAACTTTTCCCTTAAAAAAACGGATTCTATTTCCCCAACATTTGTTTTTAATAATTGTACCAATGTAACATTGAATATTGTTGATAAAAAACGAGAAGATATTTTTTCGCGATTATTGTAGTAGGTGCTCAACACATTTACCTAGTACGTTATTTTTTCAATTAATTAATAAAAGTACATTTCTCATGTTTGTTGTTTTTTACTCACACTGTATATTATAACAGTCGTAGAAAGAGTATAGTGTAAAACTGGCACGGAATTACCATTTACTACTCGTATGATTTGCATCACTCGCTTGCAGCTCGTGCTGCAAACTTTCATACTCGTAGGAAATGTATGTCATTCCGTGCTCGTTGTACAATATAATATTGAAGGATACATACAATTTAATACATTCAAGTTATGGAACACAATTTCAATTTCATAAGATTGCAATTTCAATTAAAATTGGTTATCGAAAGCCCAATAAAAGCGAAATTACCATATAGCTAGAAATCTATTATAATATTTTGGTCGTTATTTTAGCTCGATGGAAGCATGAAATAATTTCAGTATTCAGAGAGTCCATGCTGGAACGGCAACGTTGCAGTTGATATTCGGCCGAACAACAACAACAAATCGTTTGATGATTGCACGTGTTCGATTTGTGATCGAATAACGGATAAAAAATTAGTTAATTTGTGTTTATTGATTGTGTGGTTTTATATTTAAACAATGTGTATGCATAGTGAGGTGCGCAGACAGCACTTCAGAAGTAATGAACATACATATCACAGGTAATCTACTAGTGTGTTGTAAAAATCTCTGAGGGTATCGGCTATCGTTCTCCTTATTCATTTAGACTCAAGTTTAGACAACAAATTCTTTGGCAAAGGTGGTTTATTACTCATCTAGTCTGTATTACTTGAGAGTTTGTATAGGTGATATTGTTTATAGCACCACTGAGAAATGAGATCATCTAGCTACGAATTCATTTTTGTGGCGAATATACAGTGACCCCAGAAGACGTTGTACAGTGCCGTTCGTCATTTCGTGTTTGGCGGAAACTTAAAAAAATTAAAAAATTATGTCTCAAAACACACTTATTCGAAAAAATATCGAAAAATGTTATTCGGAAAAGTTGTTCAGAATGACATTTTATAGCTATGTACATGTTTTAAAGAAAATCTGAGTTAAAAAAATAAAAATAATGTTTTTGCCATAAAAAAAACAATTTGGAAGAAACTCATTAGTAAAGCGAAAAAAGTTATATTTTAAATAATATTTTGTGAAGATTTGCAAGATATTTCTATTTTATTCGGAGAAAATTTGAAATCTGTGAATTTGCCATGTGTTCAGCTGCTTCATAAGAGGTCACTGAAATATCTCCAGGATTATAATCCCGATACTGTTTATTATTTATAAATGCACTTGTATCTACACAATTTTAATAAAACAAAATTATTCGAACAAAAAATAAATTGATTTTTTGGCAAATTGTTGGAATCATACATACCTACAATATTATCATTGTTGCGTGCATCGCAGATTTCATCATGATCGAAGAGGCCATGAAACAATTGACTAATAATGCTAATATGTTATTAAGAGTTGTCAAACGATTCAGTAGTGTTATTATTTATCCAGGTATTTTTATCGTCTTTCTTGTATATTTTTTTTCATTGTAAAAGTAATATTACATTTTGTTGTGTGTGTTAACAAAAATTAGAGATGCCACAAGAAAAGCTAAGTTTGCAAGAAAAAATTGAGCTCGTCTTAATATGTGGCGTGAGTTTTCATAGTTCCAGAGAAGCAGAATATATATTCAATGCTAGATATCCAAATAAGAATATCCATGAATCTACTGTGTTGCGTATTTTAAACAAATTTAAAGCTACATGCAGTGTAGAAAATCATTACAAAATTCCACATAGTAAGCCCGTCACTAATGAAGAAGGTACCTTTAATGTTTTGTTATCGGTAACAGAAAATCCACAGATGGCACTATCGGAGAGGCAGGAACAAACTGGTATATCGAAAAATCCATTAGAAGAATTTTGAAGAATAATAAATTTCGTGCATACAAACCAAAATTCATCCACACCTTACTCGATAGAGATTTCGATGCCCGCTTAGATTTTTCATTTTGGTTCCAAGGCATGATTGAAGAATGCCAAAATTTCCCTACAAAAGTTTTATTTACTGATGAGGCGACTTTTACATCAAACGCTACTGTCAGTTCCCAGAACTGTAGATGGTGGGCTGATGAGAACCCAAATTGGACGATAGAGACAAAAAGTCAATTTTCCTTCAAATGTAATGTTTGGTGCGGCATATTAGATACGCTGATCGTTGGGCCTTACATTTTTAGGGGCAACTTTAATTCACGAAATTATATAGTTTTTAAATAACCAGTTTTTTTATTTCTCACCTGGATTACCGCTGGAAAGAAGAAATGATATTTTTTTCCAACAAGACGGAGCGTCAATACATAGTACCCTTGAAGTCAGAGCGTGGCTTAACGAACACTTTCCTCATAAGTGGATAGGACGATATTCAGAAAACCCGTGGCCTGCAAGATTCCCAGATTTGAGGCCCTTGGATTTATTTTTATGGGGGTAAGGTTTATTAACATCGGCCATTTCATAATATCGACCATTAAGAAGAAGTAACACGACAATGTATTAATAATATTACACCACAAATGCTGCGAAATGTGTCCAGAGAAATGAAATCCCGAACAACTACATGTATTGAACGTCAGGATAGGCATGTCGAGTAATGGACAATTACAAAGTTTCGAGTATGTATGAAATTGTTTGGTTTATAATTATTTCAGTTTCTAATTTTATTTTGAATTATTTGAAGATAAAAAGATAAAAAAATTTAGGTTCTTGTTATGTCAAAAATTAAATCAATTTTTGTTCTAATAAAATATTCAAATCAAAATTGTGTAGATGGCTTGCGAATCTTTACAATGTATATTTTAATTAAAATATTACTGTTGACTTTACTAATGAGTTTCTTTGTCAGAAATGAATTTTTCCAAATTGATTTTTTCATGGCAAAAAAATTATTTTAATTTTTTTAACTGAGATTTCCTTCAAAACATGTACATAGCTGTGAAATGTCATTCTGAACAACTTTTCCGAATAACATTTTTCGATATTTTTTCGAATAAGTGTGTTTTGAGACATAATTTTAAAACTTTTTAATTTTCTGCCGAACACGAACGGCACTGTACAACGTCTTCTGGGGTTTCTTTTGATGCAGAAGCGATTGCACGTATCGATATTTGTAAAAATTTATCAATAAAAGAATTTCCCATATGATGCGTACTTTCTGCCGGTCACTGTAGAATCGAACGAGAATAAACACAGATAATTTGACTTCCACCAATGAATAATCAAAATTGACATGCGGCAACACTGCCCCCCTATGGATCGATCGATATTTATCGCCCGATTCTTGAACTGATATTTACTTTTATGGAAAATTATATCGCATTTCAATTCATAAAACTTCTGCATGAAAAACTGTGTTGTGATCTCTTCTTATTCATTAACATTTGGCAATGTAAATTCTGAAAATACTTACCTTAGTTTGGTCTATCATTATTTGAAGATATGCATCTGCTTCCGATACTTTGTTGTCGAAATCTTTGATAGTGGGAGAAGGGTGATGTGTATCCCACCTCATCTGAAAAAAAAAACGACGATTTTAAATAAATATATCTTTTTGTTCATCGATGGAAACTTGTTAATGGAAGAGGACGTCAAGGATTGATGGCACATAGCACCGCACCGATTATTTTGAAGACGTTCAATCAACAACAAAAATTATATTCTAAAGGGAGTACTGAACATTGGAAAGAGCAAGGCAATATGGGCACAGTCGTATTCACTGGTTGTGGAAAATGGACAACTTGAACGGGTATGGGGGTCAGCTGATGGGAGGTCGTCAAAATTACGATTAGTTTTGTTCAGGAAGAGGATAGGTGGAGTCCAAAAGGAAATTTTTGGGAGAAAATCAGGAGAATATTTCGGAGTCAATAAGACAAGATCAGACAAAGGTTTTACTGAGCTCGATGTCGAAACGATGCGGAAAGCTGAAACAGAAGATGTCTAGAGTGCGGAGGTACTAAAGATCCCAAGACGACGTCCAGGGGAGAAATGACAAATCGTAGGTGTTCCTTTCGAACGGATTGCCATTGATGTAGATGGATCATTTCCTGTGACAGGTGATGGTGACAAATACATCCTTGTTGCTTCGATCTATTTCAGCAACTGGGTAGTAGTCTAGTTAACAAGCGCTTTTAAGGTCAAACATTTTTCGCATTCTCCGAAAATTATGATTGAGGTGACATTCGATTCGGAATGGCATGTAGATATTTTTTGAGAAAATGGTAAAAAAGGGGGGTTTGGTTTTTCGCCAATATCTCAAAAACAATTCGAGATAATTCAAATTTGAAAAAAGATGCAAAAAGAGGAGGAAATTTCCTAAGAAAAAGTTTCAACTCCCGGAACTGTAGGACCAATATTTATAATTTTCCCAGAGGGTTGAAAATACGCCCGAAAATGGGGACGTGGCCTGCGCAAGCCGGAGTTTGCGCAAGCCACGTCCCCTTCGGACCTTTAATGAATAAATATTATTTAAACTTATTAAATATAATTAACTGATCAGGCGCCTGCAGGATAGATCAATGAACAATAATCCGTGGTCCAAAAATTTTTATCGCGATTTTTCAATAAGTTATCCATTAGTTAATTAAAAAAAATTTGTAGCACGAACATTAACATTGCAAGTGCGATAATTGTTAAAGTATTGATCTGAGAATGTTTTCCTTTCGTGGAGCTATTTTTCAAAGGTCTAAGAATAGATTCCCGTTGGAAAAATTGAAAAATTGTTAATTTTAGTTTTGTTATTAACAATTTACTATGGTGAAAAATTATAAAGCTTCATTAAACATTGAAAAAAACTTTTTTTTATAATATTATTATTGATCCGTTTTCTTATGATCAGAAACTACTTAAAAATGATTTTTAATAATTTTTATCTCCTATTGTTTAAAAAATTGTTATAAACAAATCTGTTGTCTACGAGATAATTAAAAAAAATATATAACATAATCCTTCATAATAATTATGATTTTTCAAAAAAAACCGTTTCTTAAAAAAAGAATTTTATTGCTTAAAAACGAATTTGTTAAATAACATTTTTTTTACCACTTGTTATGAAAATTAAGGAACCATTCTTTTAAAATCATTATTTATCTTGGTCTTCGATATTAAAAAAAACGTTTATTATTTAAATTTTCATTGTTTATTTAATAAACAATTTGTTATAAAGAAATAAATTATCTCTTTGTATTTTTTTCTTTCTCTACTCAAAAAAACAAAAACAACCATGTATTATTCTTATTAAATTTTCTGTTCTCTTTCATTTCACCACTCTGACCTGGTTTTTTATGTTTAATTTTATTATAACTTTTTAACTAATGAAGATACAAAGAAAAAATTATTTATTCTTTATTGATTAAACAACAAATTGAGCCAAAACTGTTTTCTACTTTTGTCTAAATATCTTATAAACTAATATAACTATGACCATACAACTTATGTAACTTTTTATCTAACGTATATTTATCAACAATTTTAGCTTATAAGTTTTAGTTTTGCTCGGTAATTTTTTTAATTATGAATAAAAATAAGTTTGAAAAAAAATCTCCAAGTTTATTAGCCTAAGCATCTTAGTAACTAAAAATTAATTAAAAATGTTATTTGATTCAAGTAAGTTTATTTATAAAATATTGTAGAGACTTTTTTTTCTGAAAGATTATTTTTATAAACAAATGGTATAAATTGAATAAATAATTGAGTGAGAGCTTCAAATTTGGGCTTAATTTGTTGTTTAATTAATGAAGAATAAATAAGTCCCAAATTTTTTCCTTGTATCTCCATTAGTTAAAAAATTATAATAAATTTAAACATAAAAACCAGGTCAGAGTGGTAAAATGAAAAAGAACAAAAAATCTAAAGTTCAATAAAAAATTTAATATTTTTTTTTCTAAAAATAATACATGGTTGTTTTTGTTTTTTTGAGTAGAAAAAGAAAAAAAATACAAAGAGATAATTCATTTGTTTATAACAAATTGTTAAAATAAACAATGAAAATTCAAATAATAAACGTTTTTTTTGGCCAAGATAAATAATGATTTGAAAAAAAATTGTTCCTTAATTTTCATAACAAGTGGTAAAAAAAAATTTATTTAGCAAATGCGTTTTTAAACAATAAAATTCTTTTTTTAAGAAACGTTTTTTTTTTAAATCATAATTATTATCAAAGATTATGTTATAATTTTTATTTAATTATCTCATAAACAACGCATTTGTTTGTAACAATTTTTTAAACAATAGGAGATAAAAATTATTAAAAAACATTTTCAAGTAGCTTCTGATCATAAGAAGAAGGATCAATAATAATATTATATAAAAAAAGTTTTTTTCAATGTTTAATGAAGCTTTATAATTTTTCACCTTAGTGAATTGTTAATAACAAAACGAAAATTAACAATTTTCCAATTTTTCCAACGAGAATCTCTTCTTAGACCTTTGAAAAATAGCTCCACGAAAGGAAAACATTCTCAGATTGATACTTTAACAATTATCGCACTTGCAATGTTAATGTTCGTGCTACAAAAAATTGTTAATTAACTAATGGATAACTTATTGAAAAATCGCGATAAAAATTTTTGGACCACGGATTATTGGTCATTTATCTATCCTGCAGGCGCCTGAATTTTTCCAATTTTTAATTTTTATATTTAATAAGTTTAAATAATATTTATTCATTAAAGGTCCGAAGGGGACGTGGCTTGTGTAAGCCGGAGTACTCGTTTTCGGGCGTATTTTCAACCCTCTGGGAAAATCATAAATATTGGTCCTACAGTTCCGGGAGTCGAAACTTTTTCTTAGGAAATTTTTTCCTCTTTTTGCATCTTTTTTCAAAATTGAATTATCTCGAATAGTTTTCAAGATATTGGCAAAAAACCAAAATCCATTTTTTTTCACTTAATTGTTTATAACTATTGCAATTTTTGCGAGCGGCCTTAGCATTTTCTCAAAAAATATCTACATGCCATTCCGAATCGAATGACACCTCAATTATAATTTTCGGAGAATGCGAAAAAAATTTGAGCTAAAAAGCACTTGTTAACTAGACTATAGAGCTTATGCCATTCAAGAACATGAGGCATCCACAATAACAAGATCATTGGTGGACAACATGTTCTTAAGGTTCGGTGTACCGATTGAATTACATTCTGATCAAGAAATATATTTTGAGTCAAATAATAAGTAAAAGACCAGAACCACTACGCACCACACTCCCAGTCGGATGGCATGGTTGAAATATTCAATCGAAGTAGTGGGAGATCATATTTCCAAGGTTGTGGAAAAACTTCGAAAGCATTGGGACAGACACCTCCCATTATTTTTGATGGCATACAGAGCAGCTGTTTATGATTCAACCAAGTTACCCCGGCTAGCATCACCTATGGAAGAGAACTTCAATTGCCTTGGGTTCGTAACACCAAGAGGTAGAAATACAGGACTTTGCCGATAAACTGAGAGACAGCATGTTGAAATTTCACGAAATAGCTCGGAAGTGGTTGATATTGGCAAGTGGCACGATAAAAGATTGTTATCATTTGAACGCTAATTCAGGAGGAGAATAAGCTGGCTTGGTTTGGCTGTGCAATCCACGTAGAAGAAAGGAATAACCGTATGAAATAAAGAGGATTCCAGAAAATTCTTCTTGATTTCGAGAAAGACCAAGAAGCGACTGTTCTAAATTTTTTAGAGCTGACGCATCACAGACAGGCAGTTGTGATTTAGAGTAAGTATAAATAAGTTTTTATTCAGAAATGCAAGTTGCAGTTCAAAGGTGTGCGCGGTGTATCTTGCACCTGTAATTTGAAAAATCTAATTATTTTAATAGCCACGAAACCCAGAAAGGGGCCCAAAGGAGCTTTGTTGCGCGGCATTTCCCAAGTCAGTACGTGTTTCTCTTGATTTTGTGTCAGTCTATGAATTATTGTTGATAAAATGGATACCGAAAAATGTAAACTTCTGATAGAAATGTACAAAGATCAACTCAAAATCAGCCAACGACATGCGAACAAAGTTTTTAACTGTATCTTCGACAGATTCAAACATAATATCTTGCAATAGTCTATTGCGATAATGCAAATTATTTTTATATAAATATTTAACCCACCATTATTTTGAAAAATTCTGTGTATCACTATAAAAGACATCGCAGAAGTTGACAATACCGACAGTTAAAGGTTTATTTTAACTCGACATTTGAATAAGATAGAATGTTGAACTGTGTGGTAAATGTATACATTGGAGGCTTCCTGAGATAGATAATCAATTTCAAAGTGAAGAAAACATCTAACCTTGTTATATCCAAACTGATGATGAAGTCAGAACTAGTTGACTTCATACTCTGCTTTGAGGCACTTATCATAATTATCACTGGTAAGAAACAAACACTATTGAAAATTGCATGTTGTTTTGAAAAATCACGGCCATTGTTGTAACCCGCATATACAGCCTGGATAGGAATAATGAACTGATAGAATATATTCATTTATAAAGATCATATTTAAACTATGGAAAATCCAGTATTAATATATAAATTCATATTTCGTGAAAGTTATTCTATTCAAACGAGTATTGAACTCAATGCACAGAAAAAATTATACAAATAACCCCATATATCTGTGCGGGGGACGAAAATATAATTATATACTGCACGTGGTAAGCCATGAATTTTAAAACAGGGGTTCCTAAAAATAAATGTACAAAGAAAATCGTACCTAATTATGAACTCCAGTAAACTATGAGTTCATAAGAAAATAGATTACCTATTTATAATCGACCCTAAAAAAGAAGCGACACAGCTGCATCATCGTAGGAGAGACAGTGTAATTATATTTAAAGATAAAACAAAGCCAACTTGGGATTTTATAATGGATTATAGAATTTTCCTGCATGGGGTAATACGAGTTTGTTTACCAGTTTATAAGAAGCCAATCAACTTCAACATCTTAGCTA
Source organism: Gonioctena quinquepunctata (assembly GCA_018342105.1). Classification (NCBI taxonomy): domain Eukaryota; kingdom Metazoa; phylum Arthropoda; class Insecta; order Coleoptera; family Chrysomelidae; genus Gonioctena; species Gonioctena quinquepunctata. Next base: position 188,180 of record JAFIRS010001918.1, on the reverse strand, counting down.
CAAAGAAAACGAGTCGAACTACATACACTGATATGTAGTAAGAAGTCATCCGAAATTCATCATTTGCTCCAGAAGTAAATAAATAATTAAATACTTGACGGGATTTCTAAAGATTAAACTAAAAATCACTTAAATGAAAATATTTGCAAGATAAAATACCGGAACTGATTTTAGTGAAGTGATCTTCGTATCAAGTGTATATATACAGGGTGATACTACATATTTTTTCTCTTTTATTGTATTGTGTACCAGGCTTTATATAATGAACATTTTTCCACATTCATACTCTACATTCAACTACTCTGATAAATATTTCTTCATTTCATTAGATTTTGATGGTTGCTTGTTCTAGAAAGATGTATACTATGATTAATACTATTCAATGATTATAACTGAAAACTTTTGCTATTATGTTTTCGAACCCAGTAAAATATTAAAGTTGTTGTTTAAAGAAGAAAAACAATTACAATGATAATTGTTTTAACCCAGATAATTGACCTTGGTGTTTTAGATTTGTGTACATTGATAAATACCAAATTTTAGAATATATTGAGAAAGCACAAAAAGAAGTTATTAAAATATATTGCTACATTGGACTTTGCTACAATTGAATGATTGATTGAAAATACATTGTTTAGTGCCTTAAAATTATAGAACATTGTACTTGATATGATATTAATTTCTGCTATGGTTTTATTGCTATTTTTATACTCATATTTTCTGTTGAGTTTATATGAAATGGTTTTATAAGAAATCATTGAATTATGGATTTGTGTAATAGTTTTGATGATTGATGTTGATTATATCTTTTGAATTTACAACTATATTATTATTTCTTTTTTTAAACTTGAGATATGACCGAGTACATAGGTTAAAACGAACCTTAATCATATACTGATTGAATTACTTGGATAGGCCGTTCTCCGAGTACATTCCTGTTGTCAATTTTTTTAGTTGCTCAACCCTCAGTATAGAACCTCTAACGACTTTTTATAAGACACGCTTTTGTACTGTCAATTGTGTGAAAAAGATTTAGTATGGAGTAGAGTGAATCCAAATAATTCAAATATAGTTATACATCATTTGGCGGTATTTGTAAAATCCTTCTATTGGGTTTTTTAAAGTGTTTCTTTGGTAAAAGTAAATGTGAGGTTCGATAAACAATTGGCTAGGCAGGTGTGTGGTTTTTTAAATAAATAGCACCCTGTACAGGTTATAACACCATTGTTATGATTCGTCAGGTGAACTGAACACTGTTGCCAAGCAATAGTGTTAGCCTAACATCGATAGCATATCGATAGTAAAAAACTATCGTTTCATATCGATATTTTCTGAAACCATCCATACTATCGAACTGGTAACTGGAAGAGAGAAGGAAATCCAAATTCGTATACGAATATTGTTTGAAAATAGCCCCCCGGATTAAAGTACAAGTTGAATATTTGACTTTTGTCATGCGAAACTGTCAAGTGTCGGAATTCGAATTTCAATGTTTACCTCTACCCCTTTACCCAGATTTCAGGTTAACATTTATTCACGTAATGGATAAATCTAAAGTATGGGTGTATTTTTTTTGGGGTTATGTCACTTGGGAAGTGTGTAGTCACACCTACAAAATTAGTGGTAACGCCTCCAACATGTAGGACCAATTGAAGCGAAAGCATCCCCAAGAGCAACATTCTCAATTGAATATTGAATAGAAAGATTTCTCTTTAGCCGGGGAAGTAGTTGTTTTCTGTTAACATTCACAAAAAATAACTTCATTTTATCGTGGATTTTTCAATACACAGAAAAATATTTCTATTCAATATTCAATTGAGAATGTTTTCCTTTTAAAAAAATTATATAAAAAAAGGAAAAAAAATGTTGATTTGAATATCCACCTTTTTTTCTGTACCTGGGTGCTCTTTCAGTCCCCGTAGGTAGCAATTCTGGTTGTGTAAAGCTTGGCGGCTACCCCCAAGCGAGAAAAGTCTTTAACCTTTGTTGTTATGTCAACCCTTACTAACATGTTTGCCCTTATTGAATAAAGAAGAATGGAATAATACAGGAAAGCTTATTCAAACTAAAAACTAATTAGAATATTGAAGATGTTCAATTGCCTGAGCAAGATTAAGAACATTTCCAAAAAGAGTTAGCTGGGTACATTGCCCTTGGGCACAGCTTATTGAAGGAAGAAGAAGAACATGAATACCCCACAAGAGGTTATCTTGAACGATGGAAGATAGTGACTAAAGTTTATCTTTCAGTCGCAGATGATTCCACATCCTGTTCATATTTGCAAACAAATCCATCCTCAAGAATACCATAATGGCAAAGAATATCAACGACAATGAAGCGGGCACTTCTTTTCTTGCCTCTAATAATGGATCTATTAAAAGACGCAATAGTTAGGGAGGTGGCGAGCATTTCGGTATATGATTAGCACAAGTTTCATATCGAGGTGATTTGCAGTTTAGATCACTACGAATTGATTTGGTCCAGTCAATTAAGGTCCTATGTCGCTGCGTTTCCGCGTTACAGCGGGTTGAAGTTGCTTAAAAAGGGGGGGTATTAAATCATTTGCATATGTCTGCCTCTGGAGTTCATCATCCTGGAAACGACGAAAATCGAAGAGGCAGACATTCAGGCTCTGCATTATCACGGGACGGAGTTGTAAAAATGTAAAAAAAGTCATTTGCACACGGTTCTCATTGCGTCCATTCGTTTCATTATGACTGGATATGAAAAACATTTGGCAGACACTTTGCTCAGTGATTTTTAGCTGTACAATTTTTTGAATTTCACGGAATCAAGGGAAAGCGGGTATTGCATTGGATTATTGTGATTCTTTATAGTTTTACTATCATTATTTTGTTTAATATTATTCGCTGAACTCACGGTAACGATTCAACTTCTGTAGCTGAAATCTATGGAAAAATATTTTTTTAAATGCCAACCAGAAACGAAATGCATTTGGAACTTATATAAGAGAGCAAATTTTTTTTAAAAGGAAAAAGGTAGAATATTCAAGAAGCGTCGTCATCGCTAGCATCCGAGAAACCTTGCAGATCATTCATGTCGGTGTTTTCGTCCATGTCTCCTTCCTCGTCTGAAAAATACACTAAGTGTACAAATTTTTATGGCACGAAATTTACATTATACATCTGAACGAAAAAATGTGTACCTGATTGATGTTCGGGATCTTCAACTTCGGATATGACGTCGCTATAGAACCGGGGCAATTGTTCTCCTTTGAACCATTTAAAATTGAGCGCGTCATCTTTTTGTACCCAGCCACAATCATTCTGGTCCAAATCACCAACAGGATCTTTTTCGTGGGCATTCTTCAAAATTTTTGTTATATACAAAGTCCTCAGGAAGTGTTCCGTTAATTCAGTGCGACATGGGGGCAAATTTGAAGCGTCCAAATTGTGGGGTGAAAGTTTGAAAGATGCAGCGGCGTTTGAGACGTCGTATGTTTTTAAGAAAATTTCGTATCGGCCCTCGTTAACTTTCTTCGTTTTTTTAATATTGTACGAACGACATGAGAATTCTTTCAATATGTCGAAACCGCTCTCACAATATCAACATTCCCAATGGTGCTAAGAGCTCTTTGCAATTCCTCGCACTGTAATAATCGTTCATAAGGTCTTTTTTTACCTTTTCGAAAAAATGCGGGATTATAATCACAGCCGGTGATCGCGTGAAAACCAGGTAAGGAACTGCAAATCAAAGGTCCCACCTTTGAATAAATTTGCGAAACATCAATATACCGACGTGTGTTGCCAGTACCGAAATCGATCCAAATCTTGACAGAGTTCTGCAGAAATTCCATATTTCCGAGCATGATAATCAAGACGTCAGTATCAGCGCAGCGTATAACGACATTCGCGCGTAATTGAATTTGACAAACGTGATAAATAATTTATCTTTGATCGAAGGTGTGAAATATCTATAAAAAATTAGATCAATTCTTTCAGCATCTCTTTGGCATATGTAATGTAAAACGTTTCTTGATAAATCACCGAACGTGCGAGGAAGTTCTTTTAGTGAATTAATCAGAAAAAAATTCAAATGGTCTGCCTTTGGAATATCAAAGGCCTGGATGTTTGCCTCATCGATTTTCTTGGTTTTTATAAGAAATCTAAACATCAGTTCAAGAGGCAGACATGTGCGCATAATATAGCACACCTTTTTTTTACATTTTTGAAGCGCTGTCAATAGAAAACGCAGAGGCAACATGCTGGCAGACTATTTTTCCATGGTCGTTCTCATTGTTTTTAATCGAACAATTCAGGTCTGTCAAGTTTGCACTTTATATACAGTTTTTTGAATCATAAAAATAAGTTAAAAAATCAAATACTACAACAGTCAGAGCCCTCGATGTCTGCCTCTTCAATTTTCTGAGTTTACAGGATGATTGTGACCATCAGCCCCAGAGCCAGACATGTGCGCATAATATAGCACACCTGTTTTTTACATTTTTGAAACGCTGTCAATTGACAACGCAACGCCACCATGGTGGCATACGTGGTCCTTGATGTTTCTGAAAGTATAATTCTCGCTATTAATAACGTCTGCCACGTGTGCCAATTATATCGAAATTTTGCTCGCCACCTCCCTAACTACAAGGCGATAATAGATTATATGAACAGGGAAAAATAGTATGCAGATGGATCCCAGAAAAAAAAAATCTTGACAAACTCAAAAATATGATTATAAGTTGTTATCTGAAGCGTTAGTACTCAAATGTTTATTATCAGTATTATTCTGCGATAACAGTGATAAATAAGTTCATTTTATTTCATTAAAGTGTTGAAAATGTTGAAATTTTTTCATTTCTGGTCAATGAAATTCCTGTAATGTTCCTGAAAAAAGCAATCAATGGAGCCAAAATAACTTTTTCTTTTGAGAAAACTATCGAAATTATCGATATTCATTCGATTGTTTTTCCAAAACTATCGATAACTATCGAAAGTCAAAACTATCGATGTTTAGCTAACACTACCTCAAGCAAGAATCTCGCATGCACGCTTTACGAACGAAAGTTTGTTAGATTCTATTAGTGTTTTCTGATTGGCAGTTGAATAATAGATCGTAATTAGCAACCAACCAGGAGAATTAATTTGTACATTATTGTCTTTTGCTGGCTGTTAAAACTAAACACCGAGCTGTTCCGTGCGTATTTTGACGAGTAGAAGACAAGATGAATCGCTCGTCGCGTTTATGAATAAAGTAGAAAATTTCAATTCTGGTTGGATTCCGGAGTCGCCAATCACTGTGCCGGCATTCACTAGATATCTAGTACGAAAACGCCCGCACAGTGATTGGCGACTCCAACCAGAATGTAAATCTACTACTTCATTCTTAAATGCGCCGAGTGATTCATCTTGTCTTCTACTCTACAAAATACGCACGAAACATCTCTCTCTCCCTCTCTAGTTATGAGAGCCAGCAAAAGACGAAGAAAATGATGTATAAATTAATTCTCCTGCACATCGCGTACTGTTTTCTGATTGGTTACTAATTACGATAATATTTTATTCAACAGCCAATCAGAAAACACTAGTAGAATCAACAAACTTTTGTTCGTAAACCGTGCATGCGAGAATCTTGCTTGGCAACAGTGAACGTGAACAGTGTTCAGTTCACCCGATGAATCATAACAATGGACGTGATTTTTCAAACTAATATGCAATTGCGAATGAATGTTTCCCTTTTCAATAGTGTTTGTGTCGTTTGTTTCTTACCAGTGACTGTAATAATTATGATAAGTGCCTCAAAGCAGAGTATGAAGTCAACTATTTCTGACTTTATCACCAGTTTGGATACAACAAGGTTAGATGTTTTCTTCACTTTGAAATTGAATATCTATCTCAGGCAGCCGCACAGTTCAACATTCCACCTCATTCAAATGTCGAGTTAAATGTTTATTGCATTCGGCAATTGCCTAAGTTTCCCTCTGAGTAGGTCACCTGAAATTAGGCGGGTGGCACTACCCAAAATTTTGTCGAATTTTACAAAGAACAAAACATGTTTTCAATATTTTTTTTCAGATTTTTAACCATTGTAATTCGTTATAAAATGGCATTATGGACTGAAAGTGGCGCCGCAGTGGCGAAATCGGGCGACACACTCCAGATAGCGCAAATTATCCGTATTGCCAAGTTGAAAAGAGTTTTATATTCCTGATGGATCAAGTGGTGGTTGTAATTTGGTTTTTACCCATTTCAAGTCACATCGTTTTCGAGAATCAGTCTGTGAAAAAAGAAGCAGCATTGGTGCGTAGGGTTATGTGTGTCAGGTGCGGGAAGTAAAAAGAATTCATTATTCCAGCATACATGCGAAAGTGATTAGCCAAACAGCAGCGACAACAAAATAATGAAGAGATATTAATAAATATGGAAGGAATAAAAAACATATATTGAAAATATTGTTTTTTTTCCTACATAGGTACATACATTTTCACATATTTTTCATAATATTTGTTTACTGTCAGAATTTGACTGAAAAAATGATTTTGAATGTGTATTACATGAATAAAAATATGTTTCATACATGTTTTTTAGATGACTGTAATTATTAGTATAAAAAAATTTAATTGTTTATATCAATGTGAAATTTGAATTTTTACTTTTCTCCTTTTGCCTACTCGGTTGACAATGACTTCCATCGGAACTACATGAACAATTTTTTATTTATGTTTTTCTACCCAAATATGTGCCAAGAAATTATGTATTCACTTTAAATATTTCCAAGTAGGTATATACCATACAAAGTGAATATCAATACTGCATTAATTGCAATTTGTCAATAGTTTTAAGAAAAAGTAATACTAGTTGTTTATTAGGGTACAATTATAATAAGACCTTCCACCCACTTTTCTCTTCGTACTGCCAGTATCCATTTTTCCCTTTGGTAACGTACAAACGGGTGTGCAAAAGGTTATAATATATATATATATATATATATATATATATATATATATATATATATATATATATATATATAACGACCACATGACGTCAAAACAGCTGATCCAAATATACAATGTCCTTTTCCTTCTCAATAGATTGCAAAAAGTTATTCGAATATGAAAAGGAAGGTTCAAATTACCCACGAAATTTGAACTTCCTGTTCTCGAGTGAGAAAATTAAACTGAAGGAGGTTTCCGGAATAAGGGTCCTCTTTTGATAGTGGGACCTACAGGCAGATTAATTCATGGTTCAGGACTATCAGGAGGTCACATATAGACAACTCAGAAAGCTGATGCGTCCTACCAAAGGGCTGATTTGCAGTGTTCCTGTGGCCATTCAGACTAGTAGCACTGTCGGTGTTTACTTATTACTACCCCAGGATTGTTGAGGCCAGACTGTGCTGGAATATTTTTTTTGTAACTAACTCATTTTGAGTTGAAGTGCTTGTACACATTACGTTGTTGGTACAAATTGCGTTGTCGATTTTTTAATTCCATTGTCTATGGATTTATTCACTAAAATTGGAATCAACTTCATTGTGGATTTTTTTTAAAGGTATAAACATAATTGATAAAGCAACAGTGTGTAATATTTCAAAGTTGGGAAATACCCATATTTATGTTGTCATATGTTTTCTACGGAAGTACAGAGACCTATATTACATAACTCTACTTATTGATGAACCTTCTCAGCAATTTAAAATGTGGAGACATTAGTGCACCAAAACAAAATCCAGGAAGGAAGTCACTATCTATCGATGACTTTGATAGGACCGCCATCCGAAGGAAAGTTCACATTTTTTATATGAATAAAGAGATACCAACAATATAAAAAGTTCTACAGTCAATTCAGGAAGATTTACCACAATTAGGCAGAACCAAATTATGGAAACTTTTACGCGAGATAGGCTTTTCCTGGGAAAAGCAGAATAGAAAGTCCCTCCTTATAGATAAAGACGAAATTGTGCGTTGGAGAAGACATTATTTAAGGACGATCAGGAAGTATCGATCTGAAGGAAGGACAATTTATTATTCGGACGAAACATGGCTTAACGAAGAACATACTGTGCAGAAAACATGGGTCAACACTAACATAAAAACTTCCCGCCAATCATGGGAGGGTATTCCACTGGGTTACCTATACCGATCAGAAAAGGGCGTAGGTTAATTATCACCCATATGGGAAATGAGCATGGTTTTGTCGATGGTGGTTTGCTGCAATTCGTCTCTAAATCAATAAAAGATTACCAGGAGGAGATGAATGCGGATGTGTTTGAGTACTACTTTTCACGAATGTTGCAGCTGTTGCAGGCTTAAGGGGGCGTTGCCAACATCAAAATGGAAAAAAACAGTTATATTTGATTGGTTACAGCAGAAAGATCTCCCACATGATAATAGCATGGTGAAAAAAGAATTATTATCCATTGCGAGGCAACACAAAGCAAACTACAAACAGTACGTAGTTGACGAAATGGTCAAAGAAAAAAAGATGGTTGTATTACGATTATCTCCATACCATTGTGAACTCAATCCTATCGAGCTCATATGGGATCAAGTGAAAGGAGACGTTGCTAGGAACAACACCACTTTTAAATTGGATGAAGTACGTCAGCTTCTTCTATCATCGTTCTCCAAGGTGACAAGCGACAATTGGAAAAATGCTGTAAATCATGTATTAACAGAAGATGTGGGATCTTGATAATTTAATTGACCACACTGTGGAATTTCTAGTAATTTCAATAGGACCCGAAGATTCATCTGATTCGGATACCGATGATGACTGCGAAACGGACATTTAGGTAAGTAACTACATACATTTATTACCATCACAATTTGTAACTAAAACATTTTAGGTGAGCTGCCGAATTCGCGCACAGGACGTGGTTATAATAGTTTGACAAGTGTAACTTTGATTCATCCAATAATCGATGAATTGTCAATTATTACTCTAAATTTAATATTGCTATAAACATGTATTGTTTCTTGGAAAGTTTTATAATTAAATAAATGAATATTAAAACATGGTTTACTGAACGCACGTCACTGATCAGTACTTTTACCATCGATGCTTTGTAATAATTTCATCGTTCTATTGTTATTCGATATAAAACAGAATGGTCTAGACCATGAAATTTATTTGAGCCGACGGTAAACAACTTTTCGCAGATTTGCATTTATAATGAGGGTGTTTAGCTGCTAGGGAAAAAAGGACAGAGTATGAACTGTACTCGGGAATTACAGGTGGTTCACTGACACTAACCTAACGGTGAGGGATATGTCGTCTTTTCGTAATGATTTTTCGATAATAAATTTCACCATGTATAAAGATAATATAGAAAACTGAAATCATAAATGTATTTATAGTAAATGGATTTTAGTGTATTTTTCTTAATGCTGTTGGTCAGCAGTTCTTATTTGTACTTTTGTACATAATTTTTATGTAACTTGTAGACAATATAGGCATTATTATTATTTATTCATTTTGGAGAATATTGAAATGCCAACAAGCACCTTCGTGGTTTTCAATAGGAAACAGTGAAAATATATATTTCTCAGACCATTTGGATTGGTACACTACTCACCCTGTTGCCGTGCCTGAAGATGGTTTCTTCGAGTGCGTGCACCCATTTTTGCCTTTCTTCGGCGTCTCTCGCTTGAAAATGGAAAGTCTTGTGGTCCACCGTCACCGTGAAAGTACTGTCATCCTCGTCGTCTATACCGATTACGGCGCCTTTCAATCTAACGCACCCCCTCCGAACTCCGCGCATCATTTTCTCCTTCGACTGAAACAAATGAAAAAATTATAGTTGAAAAATGCAAATTTAATTTTTTTTCATAATTTCCATATATTTCAATTGCATTTGGAGCTGTACATGAGTTCTCTATTTCAAAGAAGCAAACGAATCTTCTGATTAAAATAGTGGCGTACGAGTAGGCCACCATTGTGCTTTCCCCCTTTAATTTTACGCCACTGGAAAACTGATGAAAATTCTCAATTTTTATTCATGCAATTTTAACTGGAATTTGTATACCTCTTCATTTTCGAAAAATAAATACGATTTTATGAACATATACAATATATAAATATATATATATTGTAATGATATAATAAATTGTAAAAACAATAGTTGTAGCGAATTTAGCTTTTTGTTATGAAATATTGATGGATAATTATTTTCGCTCTGTATGATATACTGTGATGTAATAATAATTGCTAGCTAACGTCACTGTTCTCTCGTCACGTTGCTGCCAATTGTTATCACTTTTCTTACCACGACTAAACTCAGTTGGTACGCCTCTTGTCTCAGATAGCCGGTTCAGGCAATTGAGCCACTGAGCCACTGCTTGATGTCAAATCTCAATCTATTCAATATTTATAAATACGATTGCTGATAATTGTGGAAAACAAAACGACAAAGTATCAAAAAGCAATTATTTCCTTTATTCAGGAAAACTTAAATTAACCTGGCCTACGATAGATAACTTATTCTATGGTCATTCTACGAGTTTTCATGGACAATCATGAGAAACGGTCAAAGATAAATTATACACAACCCCACTTTTACCTTGGAGGTTGAAAATTTCTTTATAAAATAAATAAAGTTCTTCTGATGTGATATGAGTTATTAGTGAGGTTATTCAGTTCGTGATGTGCACTAGGAAAGTTTATACCTGACGCTGGAACTGTCGCTGTTTCAATACACACCAAGAATTTTGATCCCCCTTCAATCCACTGCTCTCAGGAACTCCAATACCAAAAAGGAACCATACAAATCCATTAATCAGCTTTGGAATATTTTTATATGGAGTACATAAAAAGGTAATGTCGTTTGCTGCTTATATTGATGAAGTTATTGAATTTTTCTTTCCCTCAAAACCAAACGTGGCGTTCTTTTTCAAATTATTTTCAATCCCCCTCTGGCTTTGTTTTTCGTCTCCTGGATACCCTCTCCTTTTTCCCTATGATTCGAATTTTTGAATTCGCGCACTTTAGTTGTCACATTTTCACTGTTTGGGGTTATTTGTCAAAACTTATAAATAAAAATATTTTTCTTTTCTTATAAACTATGTACAATATTCAGTGATAATTGTCTCTGACACTTTTCCGTTCTTATTTTCTCACAATTTCAAATCTTACATCTGACCATACTGTTTCCTGATTGGCTATTGTCATCAAGAAGTTTGTTGTTCTCCCATTGGCTATTTTTAGTTAGATACAATTTCATATACTGTATGTTTCAAGATTATAATTTTGTTGATCTCATTTTATTCAGGATGATTTTGTAAATCTAGACTTTTTTGTTGTCTTTTAAACAATTATGGGTTTTAATCATTATGTCATGTATGAAATTGATTGTATTATAGTATTCGGATATTTTTATCTATTAATATCATACAGAGGCCTAATAAAAGAAATAGAATTTCAAAATTATGTAAAAACAATTTCTCTTGAACTACTAATTATTAACTAATTATTATTTTTGTGGGTTTTTTATTGAAATTATTTCTTTTTTCCTTTTAAAATATATAACTGGTTTTTCATAACATAACAATATATATATACAAAACTAGGGATATTGGGGTAAGCAGCAATGAAAAAGTAAACTCTTTAAGATTCATCCAAGCTTTCGGAAATATTTATTTCCATCATCAGGGAGAAACTTTGTTGAGGTTGGTTTCAATGATGTTAAAACATATTCATCTAGCATAGTGATACAAAAGAAAAAAAACCTAGATCAAGGAATAAAACGAAGTTCAAAGTTACTACAACCACATTAGCGTTGTTTAAAATTATATAAATATAAATGTATACTCTATGACAAGTGAAACTGACAGGTTAGGAATTCCTCCTTTGAATTACAGGAACAATGAACCTATGGATTCTTGGTTCAACATAAGTGAACATGCCATAATAACAAGAGACCCCATTTCTACATTTGGCCTTAGAGGATTGAAGAATGTAGGAAATACCTGTTTTATGAATAGCATGTTCCAGTGTCTTTCGAACACCAAGTTTTTATTGGAATTTTTCAAGAATGGTTTTTTAAGGAGGATTTAAATAAATCAAGAATGAAAGGAGATCTAGTGAAATCTTTTATATCTTTGATGGAAAATAACTGGAGTCTTGATTCTTCTCGGAAAATGGTGGATACTTCACATTTCGTCCATCTATTCAGAAATTTCACTCCTACCTTTGATCATAACGTCCCAGCAGATTCGGAAGAGTTTCTAAGGTACCTTCTGGTGGGTTTTCATGAAGATCCAAACATGGCGAGTGCAGAGACTCATCCATCACCAAACGATTTTGTTATCATGAATGACAATCAGAAAGCTTCCATATCTTGGAGAAGATATCTGTCTCATAATTCCAAAATTGTGGATACATTTGCCGGTCAGCTGAAGTTTATATTGAGATGTACTTTTTGTAATTACTGCTCCGTTACTTTTGAACCTTTCTGGGTTCTTTCAATCCCTATTCCAGACTTGCCAAACGAAGTCGTGAATTTAACACAATGTATTGAACTGTTGACAGAACAGAGACGTTGACTGACGATGCGAGTCCATACTGTGGAATGAAAGGGGAATTCAAGAAGATGATTTGTATACAAACATTTCCAAAAATTTTAGTTATACATTTAAAACGTGTTTCTTCGACTGATGGCAGTAAATTGGACAATGTGATTAATTTTCCCATACAAAATTTGAATTTGGACCAATATTCTGCTCAGGATGGAATGAATACTCTTTATAATATCTACACCATATTTAATCATAGCGGCAGCATTTCCAATGGACACTATACTGCATATTGCAAACATCCTTATTCTAATTGTTGGCACCTCTTCGATGACTGCCGTGTATTTTCCAAGATTGATTCTCTCAGCTCTCAGGGAGCATGTTTCCTTCTCTATGAGAAAGTTGATGATATGATTTCTGATAGTGTTGTGGGTTTTTCCGGGTTTTCCTCCAACTGAAACAGCAAATGCGCCATCACTTCGAGTCCCGGGCTAGAATCAAGATTTTCATCTTGATATTATTTTATATTTAAAACTTTGCTTTTCTATTTTTTAATTCTGAATAAAGTTTAGTTTACTTTCAATACATATTCGCAACACAAAAATACCATTTAGGCACTTTAAAGGACCTGTCTATGGTATTTTTCTTATTGCAGAATTTATGCATACTATACAGACTTTACATTTGAGTTCAGATAAATTGAGGCCATCACATTTATTTAGAGTCATATGGATGGAAAAAAGGAATATTGAAAGCCTCAAATAATCAGGAATTATAAAACAATCAATATATCAATATTCTAAGCAGGATCAATGATGTCATGAAAAAAATATCGATTCTGTAGTGCTATCCAATTCTTAATTTTTTTTAACGGGTGTTTGAGGGTTTCTGATTTGATGTTTTCGGGAATTTGATTGAATATCCTTGGAGCTAGGTGTAAGTGAATGATCTTTCACCGATAGCTTTATTCACTCTGGGCAATATGGCGTGTGATGCAATGCTGGATCTTGTTTGCTATAAATATTCAGATTTTTTACAGATTTTTCTTTTCGAAAAGTGAAGACTAATATTGTTTTCGTATAAATTTGTCTGATATCGATATTTTCAGCTCATTGAACGTAGTTTAGAAGAGTATCGATTTGGTCTAAAGGACATGATTTTGAGAACCCTTTTCTGGATAACTTCCAATGGTTTTAGAATATTTTTTTTAATGCCACCCCTACCACAAGTGCCTAGTATATTGTTCTCAATTTGTCCAAGTCTAGTATTTGCCGGCATTCATAAAATTTATAAAGAATTGATATTATTTTATTTTTTAATTTCTCTACGTGTATATCCCATCTCGAAAATGAATTCCGAGATACTTCGTGTCCGAGGATAAATTCAACATTTTGTTTTTCATCTGAATATGTTTATAGTTTGGCAGATTATTTTCATAAGATGTAAAGGGTATTATTTTAGTTTTGCCTACATTTACAGTCAGTAGATTAGAGTTGAACCATTTTGTAATTTTTTTAAGATCATTTTCTGCCATTTTCCTTACACTATCCCACGACTTTTAATTAGTTTTTCAAACAACTTCGAAAAAGCGGAAGTTAAAAATATTGGTCTATAATTAGACATATTTGTTTTGTCTCTATATAAACTAATAGTATTACCTAATTGATACGCTCTTATAGCCAATTTTCTACATTTGGTCATTTGGACAGGAAGAGTCGTGGTTATTCTACATATAGTTATTGGTTATTGATTGCTGATAGTCATATATTAACAATATTTCTGAATTTCGATACCTTTAATATTATATAAAGTATCATTTGCTTGGAATCCATTATTCAATTTATGTAATCGCAAAAATTCTGTAGTCTTGGTGATAAGTTGGCTTGCATTATAATGAATAAACAACTTAAATTAACTTAAACGTAAATTTTCACTGCAAGGCACGATTTGAAGGAACAGCATTGTTCGAAGTAGTCGTTTTTTCAGAGTTTATGAAAAGTGTTACAAAATGGATGTCGTAGTTGCACATTATGAGGAATTCATGTTGAAATACTCAGGTTAGTGATTTTTTTCCCGAACCTACCATAAAAAAACTAGAAAATTATATTTTGCCTTTTTTTCGAGTATAGACTTTAGGTCGTAAGATTGGGATAATATAATGATTCGAAAAGTTTTTTTTAAACTTTGTTATTGCTAATTGTAAAGATATCGCTGAGAAAACTTCTTCCTCCTCTATTTTTACGAAGCTAAAATAAATTAGACTAAACCTTCCATGATTTAAACGTGCAATGCCACATTGAAATAATTTGCAAGGGAAGGCGAAATAGACGGCCCTGCAGTAACAAATACAAATCTTGATTAATTAAAATATAATAATTAGTTCATTATCAGCATTTTCTTGATACCTGTTGTGTAGTTTGAACTTGGATTTCCAGGAAATTAGATGCAATATTTGGTATATTATAGTTCATAGAACCTATCCAAAATAATATTCATTCCTCCAAAGTCAATATTTACAGTTATACAGAAGATTACAATGTATATTTTTTATTAATATTTATATTTTTTCCTTCTTTATTCAGCAATATGAGGTTTTCTAAATTTTGTATATAAATTTTTAAAATTTAAAAAATCAAATGTATCCTATACTATGCCTATGTGCCAATATCTGTCAATCTGACTTTTCTAATTGATTTTGTGTCATAAATATTCAATTTATATGTATCGTTTTTTCTGATACGCAGGTGGCAAAATACCCAACAAAAAGAAAGATGTAAAAAGGTTTCTTTTCAGATATCGGAAAAAATTATACAATTTAATTTCTTTATTTGCTACATCTGAGCAAACTTATCATTCTAGTTATTTATCGCTGGTTGTCAAGTTAATCATCATTTTAACAATGAGTCTTTAATTTTGATATTTTTAGGACCGTTGCATTTCTCAGTCTACGGTTAGTTGAATAGAAAACAAATTTGGAAATGTCACAGATATTCATAAATCTGGTAGAACTCACTTATATTACATTTGACCTAGATCAATGTTTTATATACATGGTGTTTCCAAATGACACTTACAACGTCTGCCTGTAGATACCTCTCGTAAAATTGGACGAAATGATATAAGGAATGAGGGGTCCAACCTGATTACTTTTCGAAATACAGGGGGTTAAAGTTAAAAAAAAATTTTTTTATTTGATAACTTCAAAACGGATTAATATATTAATTTGAAATTTAGCAGGCCGTTTTTGAATGTAAAAAGACATATTTTAGTAAAAAAACATGTTTTATATCTAGATCCAGTGGGATGCAGTTAGAAGAGTACCCCTTTTCCCACCATTTTCTACTCCCGTGGCATTTGAAGCTATTTTGATTTTTTTTGCATTGCTTAACAGTTCTCAGGTAAAAAACGAATAACCTTTACATACCGAAAATCTTGTGGTTTTTTAAGATATTTAATGTTTTTAAGAAGTCTGCAAGATCGCTTTTTATTAATGAAATAACCAACAAAATTTTTTTGGGTTTCTTGAATAAATACTTCACTACTAATGATAAGAACATGAAACAGCAAATAATTAAAAAAAAATAATAATATCCAGTGTAAACATAATTTCCTGTTAACCAGTGTTTCGACACTTTTCATGATAGTAGCTACATAGTAAGCTGTGGATGTCAAAGATGAAATGGTAAATGTGATTCTGTTTAGAGTCAAAACCAAAATAAATTATTTTCAATTAAATTTGTTTGTGCAATTTCAAGACACTTTTTGGTATGATGGATTATACTTTTGAAGAAATAACCGATATGCACCAAATATAGATGTTCCGAGCGCTTGTATAGAGAAAGATACCCAAATTGACTTAGATATCCATGTCACACAACGTTTGCTCAAATTGACAGGAGATTGCGTGAATTTGGGCAATTCAGTTTAAAATTAGAAGGTACCGGTAGAAAACGAGATGTAAGAACTGTGCAGTTTGAGGAGGATATTCTGAATCATATTGAAAACAGACCAGAGTTAAACACACGTACCATTGCCAAATCTTTAAATGTAAGTAACAAAACTGTGTGGAAAGTTGTGAATGAACAACTGTTGTATCCTTATAACTATACCTGAGTTCATGCCCTAAAACCAACAGATTATCCTCAAAGAGTGGTATTTGCCAATTGGTACAGGCAAATTTTTTTAGAAGATATGCAATTTACCGAATTTGTTTTATTTACTGATGAAGCCAAATTCACACATGAAGGAATTTCCAATTCAAGGAATAGCCATGTCTGGGCTGAAGAAAATCCATATGCTATTCGAGAACGGGGATTTCAGGAAAAATTCTCGGTTAATGTGTGGGCAGGCATTCTTGGAGATTGTATAGTGGGTCCATATTTATTACCTAATAAACTCAATGGCGATATTTACTGTGATTTTTTTAGAGAAATCCTGCCTGACTTATTAAACCACGTTGCACCATTGCATATTAGAGCAAATATGGTTAATGTATGGTTTCAGCACGATGGGGAATCTGTACATTATTCTCTAGCAGTCAGACAACTTCTAACCCAACAATTCGGAAATAACTGCATAGGGCGAGGTGGATCCAATATGTGGCCTGCGAGGACACCAGATTTGAATCCAATAGATTTTTTTCTATGGGGTTACATGAAGTCCCTTGTGTACGATGCCATAGTAGACACGGAGGAGGAACTGATAGCAAGAATCCTTGCGGCTACAGAAATTATATCTGGCAATCGCGAGTCTTTCCAAGGTATGCGATTTTCAATGAGAAAACGTTGCATATTATGTATTAATGTAAATGGACGAAATGTTGAACATCTTCTGTAATTTGTTGGCTGTTTAGTATAAAATTAAGTTTGCATCGAATATTATTTAATTTTGTAAATTGTATGTTATTTTTATTGTCATTAATTATTTTGTTAATGAAAACAATGGTTTGGAAAATATATTTTTTAACAATATTTTCTCAATATTTCAGGAGCGTCTTCAAAATTAGGTCCTATTACATTTTCTAATCATTAAAAGTCTAGTAGTTACAAAAAATTAAGAAAACATTGTTAAAGAAATCCAAGAAAAATTATGTTGGCGATCTTGCAGACTTCATAAAAACATCGAATATCTCAAAAAACACAAGATTTTTGGTATGTAAAGGTTATTCGTTTTTTACGTGAAAACTGTTGAGCAATACAAAAATAAAATAAAAATAGCTTCAAATACCTCGGGCGTAGAAAATGGTGGGAAAAAGGGGACATACTCTTCTAACTGCACACCAATGGATCTAGATATAAAACATGATTTTTTACTTAAATATGTCTTTTTACATTTAAAAACGACCTGCTAAAGTTCAAATTAAGATATTAATCCGTTTTGAAGTAATCAAATAAAAACTTTTTTTAGTAACTTTAACCTCTTGTATTTCGAAAAGTTATCAGGTTGGACCCCTCATTCCTCATATCATTTTGTCCAATTTTACGGGAGGTATCTATAGGCAGACGTTGTAAGTGTCATTTGGAAACACCATGTATATATATGCATGACAATGTTAATATTTTGTGCTTTGAGAATACAGGTTTACAGCTGTCTCCGTAATTTATACCAACAGTATTGTGACGTCACGCTCTCTCTCTCTCTCTCTCCATGGTCATGGAGGCGATTTGAAACTCGGCGTAATCAAAACGCTGTAGTATTCTCAAAAATTGTTTCAGAAACGTAGGCAAAAATATTGATGATAAAGTCGTATGCGTAGATTCCAAATAGTCAATAACAAAATTTCATGTCCCAACCTAATTTTAGCAATGCCTCCATTATTGTCAAGTAGCAACGGGCGCCCAGTTTGAACATTTGATTTGAAATGTTTCATGTTCTTTTGTTTACTTAATAAGATTAAAAATGTAATAGTTTTCAATACAAAATGTGGAGAGATTCAAAAACCTTATGATGCTGGATAGAGAATTGGAAACCCTTTCAATTGAGCAACCACACGCACCCTAGATTTATTTAATTTTTTAAAAATGGTTATTGTGGGATGAAGGAGAGGAGGATATAAAAAATATCATTTTAGAATTAAATATCGACGTGTTTCAGGATTTTACTCATAAAATGTAAATTACGTGGAAAATGCATTTATCCGTTACTCATGGACCTCACTGTATATGATTATCCCAATGACCATTCGAAAATAATCGGAATACGTTTTCATATTGCATGTTTTTTTAACAAAACGGGGAAACTGAACGGGTCGATATATCTGTCAGTTCTAGTTTCTCAAATAATTTCTACAATTCGACCTCACTTCCAGGTCATTTGTTTTTCAGACCTCCGAGTTGAAAAATGGAAAATGGTGGGTGGACCTGCCCCAACTATATATATTTTGATTGGATATCTTTTTCTGGTTCTGAAAGTCCTTCCTAAATTCATGGAAAATAGAAAACCCTTCGACATCACACCACTCATCAGAATATACAATATATCGCAGGTTGGGTTTTGTTGCATACTCATTTATATGGTAAGTACACTGCCATCCTATCTCAATTCGACACATAATATCTGTATTAATAGAACCACACAGAATATAATCATAGGAACATTTAGAGAAAATAAGATAATCCAAAAAATAAAAACAAAATTTCACGAAAAATCTAACACAAACTACAAAACAGTTGCAATTCTGGATTCAGGTAGTTAAATGTATGAAGTATCCATTAAGCAATTCTTTACCATGCCACGGTGCTAAAAATCCAAAAACTTTTTGAATTTTCTTATTTTTTTTATGAAAAAATAATGAAGATACAGAAAAATGTTCGAAACAAACAAAAGTTGTAGCTCGGGATTTTCTTTACAAAAATGGAATTTATCAAAATTTATACAGGGCGAGTAAACAGGATTCCCGTGGTTCATTGCTCCTTAATGTATCACTATTTCGATTTCTTATATTTTTTTGTCAAAGGTACCATCTAAGACCACCTTTCAAAATAATTTTCATTCATACAGGGTGCATCGTTGATGCGTGGCTAACCAAAGTTCTTCTTTGGTTAGAAACACCCGGTATATTTTCATATATTCCGATCGGCTGTTCCATTGGCTGCTCAACGGTTTTTTCAATTTTGAATTCCGTTGCGGCGTTGCCGAGTTATTCAAAAGAAATCTATTTTGTAGACTTCTTTTCGAAAAATTACCTATTTCACATTTCGAAATATTTACTAAAGATAATTGGGAAATCGTTGGTCGATATAATGATGTTCGATACAACAACACAAACTTAGCCATTTTCAAACATCGGTATTTTGATTTTTTCAAATGGAACACCCTGTATATTTTCATTTAAATCAACCCCTTTTTAATAACTCTACACTTTTCATTCTCCATGTCATCTACCTAAAACAACTCGTTTCCGAGATATTCTACATCCAAGAGATGGATATTTTTCCACAGAAAATATTGACAATGTTCGCCTTTGGTATCATATTTGCTATTAAACTTTGCATGAAAATTATATTTATTCGAATCTAACAGAAAATAACAATAATTAATGCAGCAAATGTTCAATGTGCCTGCCATTTTCACCAAAACACACTCTCAATCTGTTTCGGAAATTAGTATCCACGTGTGCCAGCATGTCCTCAGAAATTTCCCTGAAAGCAGTACGAATTCTTGCTTTTATATTTTCAGGAGTTGTAGGCGGAGTTTGATAGACAACCCATTTAACGTATCAATTTTTGTAAGGTCCAGTGACTTTGGAGGCCACTGAACTGGCCCTCCTCTACCTATCCATTTTTCACGGAATTCAATATCAATGTATTCCCGCACATTAAGTAGTGTGGTAATGTGCAGGCGCGCCATCTTGTTGTACCCACATTCTCTGCCTTATTGCCAATGGAATATCATCTAATAAATTCGATAACTGACTTCGGCAGAAATTTTAGATATTTTCTTCCATTGAGATGACCGTTGAAAAAAAAGGGCCCAATTACACGCCGTCCAATGATACCTCCCCAAACATTCAGTTACTAACGTTGTTGGTGATTGACATATCTAACAAAATGAGGATTTTCAGTTGCATAATAGTGCATATTATGCCGATTCACATGGCCATTGTTGTGAAACGTGGCTTCGTCCGAAAATAGAACATCAGGTTCTTGGTTGATTTTATCTACACCCCATTGGCAAAACCGCATTCGCTTTGGAAAATTTCTTTCAGTCAGCTACTGCATTAACTGCATATGATATGGATGGTAATTGCATTTTCTCACCATCCGAGAAACACTACTTTGAGATATCCCCAACTCCCTACTCAAAATACGTGTACTCACATGGGGATTCTCGGTAATATGCAATGCAATATCAAGAGTATTTTCACCATTCGTTACAGGACAAGCACGTTCAAACTTTTTGTAAAATACTTTTCCGGATTCCTCAAATCTTGTTTTGAGGTCTCGAAATGCTCGCTGGTCTGGATGTCTGCTCTCAGGAAACTTTTGTTCGTATAATCTAGATGCCAGTAAGCAATTGCCATCACTTTCCCCCAAAGCATACACCATTTTAACTATGTCCCCTAAACGATCATTCATATTGCCACAATAATTTTTAACACAACTGGATTGTAGTTTGACAGTTACCTCTATTTACAAATTTCGATAGTCATTTCGTCAATGGTAGTCATGGATAACTAAACTAGAAAAAATAGTTACATTTGAAAATTTCTTTTGCTATGCTAGTTATTCATGAGTTGCCAAGAATGCTTCTGAAGATGGAAAAAAATAATTGAAACATCATTCAGTATCAGTATTTTCTATGAACAAACATGTTGATAAAAAAATCTATAGAATTGTTGATTTGATATTTAACAATTCCTTTAAACCAGAATATTTCGGAAACAGGTTGTTTAAGGTACATGACGTCGGGGATGAAAAGTGTAGTCATTAAAAAGGAGTTGATTTAAATGAAAATATACAGGGTGTTCCATTTGAAAAAATCAAAATACCGATGTTTGAAAATGGCTAAGTTTGTGTTGTTGTATCGAACATCCTGTGCAATTTATTCCAAATTCTTGGTATTCTCAATGAACATCATCATATCGACCAACGATTCCCTAATTATCTTTACTAAATATTTCAAAATGTGAAGAAGGTAATTTTTCGAAAAGAAGTCTACAAAATAGATTTCTTTTGAATAACTCGGCAACGACGCAACTGAATTCAAAATTGAAAAAATCGTTGAGCAGCCAATGGAACAGCCGATCGGAATATATGAAAATATACCGGGTGTTTCATTTGAAAAAGAACAACTTTGGTTAGCCACGCATCAATGATGCACCCTGTATGAATAAAAACTATTTTGGAAGGTGGTCTTAGATGGTTGACTCACCCTATATATATATATATATATATATATATATATATATATATATATATATATATATATATATATATATATATATATATATAGGGACAAGATGGCACCAAATTATGATTTGCATTTGCGGCAAGCTTATGAATCTGTTATTCATAGAATAACTAACCTAAGTAAAACAATTAGAGAAATATGTTTTTCCTATATAGTGCATTTGTATAAAAACTTGTCAATAACAATATTTTTTTATTTATTTTTTATTTTTCCTTTTTAATGCATTTGTATAAAAGTTTGTCTTTAATTTATTTTCTATCATTTTTATTTAATTCTCTCTAGACATCCATGAAATCTGTCATCTTATTAAATTCTGACAAAAAATTGATAATCTTCGACCCCAGAAACCCCCTCATGCCAATTTTGAATAGAATCGGGCCATAATCACAAAACTCGTCATCTCAAATTCATGAATTTCGACAAAAAATCACAATAGCCGACCCCAAAATAGAGTTTGACCATAGTCGCAAAATTCGTTCGCCATCTTAGTGCCGCCCTCTTAAATCAATGAATTTTGTCAAAAAAATATTTATTTTCGACCCAAAGAACACCAACATACCAATTTTGAATAGAAGCGCCCCATAATCACGTAACTCGTCGGCCATTTTGTTTTTTCTGTAACAAAAATTTCATAATAGATTGTCACCGGAATTATGAACACCTGCCAAAGTTAATCGGACGTCTAGAAGTGGATCAAAATTCATTTGCAAAATTTCTTCATAATCACATAGAAACAAACAAGGCAAGTTGTGAAAATATCGAAATATTGAATAAATTAACTGGCAAAGAGGTGCACTACCCTTGGAAGGAAGTTTAGAATAAGAAGTTCTAGTGTGTCAGTCAGGAAAAGCTTCGCTATATTATACAAATTGAACTCTCCATGATACGATTATGAATAATCTCCGAATCCGAAACTTTCATTTCCTCTATCTTGCTACTTCTAAAGACGTTATCAAAATCACATTCCTATTTCATTATATTATATAGGCCCTGGATGAATGAAATTTACAATGGCGTCTCTATCCGACTAAGAAATCAGTAAGTATGTTGGTAAAGTAGGAACTATTTCTCGCTATGTGTTTGAATTTGGCTATTCCCCGTCCATTTCGTATTACAAGTTAATGACCCAAACGAAATTGTTTGGAGATTCGCTTTTAATCGGAAGTTGAACTATTTTCATGGGTCTTTCGTTAGAAATAAAAAAGAAGCATGAATTGGCTTAATTCCTTCAATTTTCGACAAAAAAATCTAAACTTTCGAAAAGAATTCAATTTCAATATTGTAACGAACCTAGGCCGGACCTGTCGCCTCGCGTGTTGCCGTCGACAGCGATGAGATCATCCCCGGAGATATTCGAGAACCATCCAGTCGCTCTTCCCTGGAGAGCAACGGTCGATATTGGAAACGATTGGAACATGCTGGATCGCCAACTGCCGGAATTCGAAAGATCGAGAATGCTGTATCGGAAATAAATAGGCGACCCTCAAGTGGAGTCGGGACAATCTGAACGAGCCCATACGATCGAGCTATACAGTGAAGTAGTAATATAAATTAAGTTGTAGATTAAGTGTTAAATAAATTAGTAGAACCAAGTTAAGTTTATTTACGTTACAATTGGTGTCGGAAGTGAGATTTTGAAAATAAACAAGTGATCGTGGAGTGGATAGTCAGAAAAATAAATTGATAGACCTTTTTGTACGCCCAAAATAGACAGTGGCCCGGTTTTCGCGAAGTGGACAATTGTGCGGGAATATAAACTGATACAGTGTTCGCGTGAAACAGAAAATAGACAGTGGCCCGGTTTTCCGAAGTGGACAATTGTGCGTGGAATATAAACTGATACACTCTTCGCGTGAAACAGACAATAGACTGGTGGCCCGTGGAAAAGAATTCGCGAATTGAATTTTTAACAAACTGATAAACTTTTTCGTGTGAAACAGACTGATACCTCGTCAAAGACAAAATGTGTTCAAGAAAAGTGCGCCTTGCGGACTTGAAGGTAGCGGAATTGAAACAGGAATTGGAGGAAAGGGAACTGGAAACAACGGGTAAAAAGCAAGTACTCCAGGAAAGACTTGCAGAAGGACTTATACAAGAAGGTGAGGACCCCGAAACATTTTTATTCGAAGTTCCCGGAGGTGATTTGAGTTTGGTAATGAATAAACTCGAAGAAACTACTAAATCCGTGAAAGAAGAACTGCAACAAAATTCGAGGACTTAGGAAGAAAATTCTAGAAATCTGAAAGAAAAGCTTCTAGAAAATTCAAGAAGCCTGGAAGAAAATTCTAGAAATCTGGAAGAGAAGCTTCTAGAAAATTCAAGAAGCCTGGAAGAGAAGTTCCTGGAAAACACAGAAGGCCTAAAAAAAGAATTGTGTGGTGTGGCTAATTTCCTAGAAGAAAGAATGGGAACCGTTGAGACAGAGGTAGATAAAATCAAAGATGGGGTCGAGGCAGAGATGGACAAGATGAAGGAAATAATCAGCGATGGAATCAAAGACGGAATCGAGGCAGAAATGGACAAAATAAAGGAAACGATCAGTAAGCTGGAAAAACAAATTAATAGTGCGTCCTCCACAGAGATGGTTAACGAAAATGCAATGCTGGACTTGAGTTTGAACGTGGATAAAGTTCAAGAGGGTATAAAAGATGTCAAGGTCATTTCAGAAATAGGGAAGCTTTCCATGAAGCCGCCTAAGTTCGACGGAAAAACTCCATGGGCAAATTACCGCCGGCAGTTTGAAGCAGCGGCCAAAGCAAACGGATGGAATGCAGGGGAAAGAGCTGTAGCACTGACACTTGCATTACGTGGAGAAGCGACAAATATTCTACAAACTCTCACCGCCCAAGAACAGGAGGACTATGATCAGCTGATTAAACATCTAGAATTACGATATGGCCACGCCCATTTGGAACACGTATACCACTCCCAGCTGAAAAATCGCTGCCAAAAATCGAGCGAATCCTTACAAGAATTCGAAACTGACATTGCACGCTTGGTTCGTCTCGCATATCCAGCCACACCAGAAAATGTAATGGAGCGACTAGCGGTTCAAGCATTCCTGGATGGACTCCGTGACCAAGAAACCAGACAAGCGTTGACACTAGCCCGTCCAACACATCTCGTAGACGCACTGGCACGCGCTTTGGAATTCGAGGCAGCGAAACAATCTTGCAAAAGCCAGAGTAAAGTCCGAATGATTGAGGAAGACTCACAGGAGCCTGCTAATTTGGAAGCTGCCATAAGAAAAGTGATGAAGGAAGTGTTGCCTGAGAGAAGACAGATAAGATGCCGGAATTGTGGCAAAATTGGACATGTGCGTAGCAAATGTCCAACATTCATCGACTCCGATGCAGGAAAACTAAAGAAGGTCGACGAGAAGGGGCAATCGTCGGCATGTGTCCGGCAAGCCCCGGTTAACAACGCATATGTCGCTATCCTGCAACGACAGAACAGAGGTGTTTTCGTAGACGGTCTCATCAATAACGAGCCTTGCACCATGCTGCTAGATACAGGTGCGACTAGGACAATTCTCGGACCTTCCTTTGCCAGAACACCGGAACGAATTGAACCGACAACTTGGAAGCTACGCACAGCAACAGGGGAGCCAGCTACTGTATATGGCGAGCTACCGATTGAAATAATTTTGGGCAGCACTAAAGTGAAACATCAGGCACTTGTAGCTAACATCGAAGACGATGCAATCATCGGAATGGACATCATGAATTCCAGAGGGTTTGAATTGGATTTCAAAGACGGCGTCCTACGTGTCAACGGAGAAGAGCTGGTACTTCATGGGAGAAGTGAAGAGTTGATCCGTGTGCTGTTGGCTGAAGATATAAGCGTACCTGAGAGGGCTGAAACCATCCTGGAGGCTCGCCTGGATGGGAGTGCGAGCAGTGGAGACGTGATGATGTTCGAGCCCAAACTTCATGATGAGAAAATTGGACGAGGGATTGCCCTAGGGAAAACCCTGTTACGTGCTGAAAAATTTGTACCGGGCACTGCTCGTCAGTTTCATCTGTGATCCGGGGCGTACGAGGTACGATTAGCCAACCCAACAACTTGCCCACAGAACTAGAAAAATTAGTTGCCATCTCTTCCAAAGACATAAAACCAGCTCAACAGCCCAAACTAAGAGATTTAGTCAAAAAGTACCAAGACATCTTCGATACCGGACAAGACAAAGGGGGTCGAACTAATGTGGTCCAGCACAAGATTGATACTGGGGGTGCCCGACCGATCCGGCAATCAGCAAGAAGACTTCCTCTTGCCAAGAAGGAAGAGGCTGACAAAATAGTCAGCGATATGGGAAAAGAAGGAGTTATCGAACCATCTGACAGTCCCTGGTCCTCTCCAGTCGTACTGGTGAATAAAAAGGATGGATCGACACGCTTTTGTGTAGACTATCGCCAACTTAATAATGTCACGAAGAAGGACAGTTACCCTCTCCCGAGAATAGATGACACCCTAGACACGTTGGCTGGTTCCACGATTTTCTCGACCCTTGATCTGAAGAGTGGATACTGGCAAGTAGAACTCGCTCAGGAAGATCGAGAAAGACTGCTTTACCATCGGCTCAGGATTGTGGCAGTTCACCGTTATGCCATTCGGGCTCTGTAATGCTCCCGCCACATTCGAAAGATTGTTGGAGCCAGTGCTGAAAGGACTCTCATGGAACTCGTGTCTAGTGTATCTCGTCGACCTAATTGTGGTCGGCAGATCGTTTGAGGACCACGTGAAAACTTCGGAGGAGGTATTCCTGCGACTGAGGAACTCCGGATTGAAGCTGAGCCCTAAGAAATGCCATCTGTTCCAAAAGAAGTACGATACCTCGGCCACGTTGTCTCTGGAGAAGGAGTAGCAGTGGATGACCAGAAGATCAAAGCTGTTAAGGATTGGCCCATCCCAAAAGACATTCACCAACTTCGAAGTTTCCTTGGTTTATGCACATACTATCGCCGATATGTGCTGGGATTCGCCAACATCGCTAAACCACTGACCAGGCTCACGGAAGGCCAAACAAAGTTCCAGTGGTCCGAAGAATGTCAAGATTCATTCAGGAAGCTGAAAGGAGCTTTGATCAACGCACCTATACTGAGCTATCCCCTACCCAAAGGGAAATTCATTTTGGATACGGACGCCAGCAACGTGGGACTTGGAGCTGTCCTATCTCAGATCCAGGAGGGACAGGAGAAGGTCATTGGTTATTTCAGCAAGACGCTTAGCAAACCAGAGCGCAATTACTGTGTCACCAGGCGAGAGCTGTTAGCTGTTGTAAAGGGAGTGGAACACTTCTACAAGTACGTGTATGGAAGAAGATTCCTGTTGAGAACTGACCATGCAGCTCTCAAATGGCTCTTACAGTTCAAAAATCCTGAGGGTCAAGTAGCACGTTGGATCGAGAGACTCCAAGAATTCGATTTCGAGATCGAACATCGAGCCGGAACTAGCCATAAGAATGCAGATGCCTTGTCGCGAAGACCATGTCCAGATGATTGCTCACATTGCCGACGAGCAGAAGAGAAAGAAGCAACACTTTGTAGAACCGCGGCAATGGATGACAACTGGAATGACAGCAAGATCCAGAAAGACCAAGAGAGAGACCCCGACCTTGGCTTAGTCGTCAGCTGGAAGAAGGGCAATCGAAGACCATCATGGCAGGAAGTCGCAGGTTACTCGCCGGCTGTTAAGTCCTATTGGGCACAATGGAACTCTCTTATTCTGGACAATGGGATCCTGAAACGTGTGTTGGAGGCCGATATTGGTGGGGAAGACAGACGCCAAATAATTGTTCCCAGGAACAGAAGAGAGGAAGTGCTGCGGGAAATCCATGATGGAGTCGCCGGAGGACATCTGGGAGTGACGAAGACCCTGCAGAAAGTGAGGCAACGGTTTTACTGGGCCAATTGTCAAGCTGACGTCCAGGACTGGTGCAGGAAGTGCACTGTATGCGCTGCTAGCAATGGACCTCGAATACGACCCAAGGCCCCGATGCGTCAGTACAACGTAGGCAGCCCGTTCGAGAGAATCGCCATTGACATCGCCGGCCCGTTTCCCGTATCCGACCACGGGAATAAATACATCCTTGTGGCAATGGACTACTTCAGTAAGTGGGCGGAAGCCTATGCCCTGCCCAATCAGGAAGCCATCACCGTCGCCGACGTCTTGGTGAAAGAGTGGATATGTCGATTCGGTATTCCAATGGAGCTGCACTCGGATCAAGGCAGAAATTTCGAATCCAACCTTTTCCAAGAAATATGTCTACTGCTGAACATCCGCAAGACAAGAACCACGGCCCTACATCCGCAGTCCGATGGAATGGTGGAACGGATGAACAGGACGATCAACCGCCACTTGTCCAAGGTTGTCTCTGACCATCAAAGAGACTGGGACCAGTATCTTCATTTGTTCCTGATGGCCTATCGATCCGCAGTACACGAGTCAACCGGTCAAACTCCTGCTAGTATTATAATGGGCCGAGAACTGCGACTGCCTTGTGACCTGAAGTTTGGGATACCGCCAGGACAAGACACTGCGGGAGAGGACTACGTCAGCAAACTTCGGCAGAGAATGGACGACATCCACGAACGAGTCCGGTTGAACATCCAGAGTGCCAGCGATAAAATGAAGAAGACCTATGACATCAAGGCCGACGCTGGAGGATTTAAGGTTGATGACCTGGTTTGGCTGTACAACCCCAAACGTCGTCGTGGACTATCACCAAAGTTGCGGAACTCGTGGGAAGGCCCGTATAAAATCGTGAAAAGGATAAACGACCTTGTGTACCGAATCCATAAGCCACCCCGAGGGAAACCAAGGGTCGTCCATTTCAACAGGTTGGCCCCTTACGCTGGAAACCATGACCAAGTCCGCACCCTCAAGCCACCGGAGGATGCTATGACGTTCGAGAAGTTTATGTCCTTGTATTCAAACGGGCAGAAAGTTCTACATGGGGTTACTAGAGAGGAGTCACGAGACCTTTTCGAGGTGCCTGCTGACTACGCACTAGCGCACTGTGTGGCAGAAGATCTTCGAATGTCCAGGGGCATTGCCGTAGTGTTCTCCAAGAAATTTGGTCAACTCCAAACACTGCGGGAGCAGAATCCAGAATTGCCGTGGGGTGCTACAGTTGAAGAAAGGCCAGAGAAACATCTACTACCTAGTTACCAAGAGGCATTCCCAAGATAAACCGTCCTATGAAGATGTCTGGAAGAGTCTCACCAAACTAAGAGATACTATGGTGGACCAGAATCTGGCGGATCTAGCAATTCCAAAACTATCCTGTGGTATTGATGGGTTGGACTGGAGAGTCATAAGAAGTATGCTGGAGGCGATATTCAGATCCAGCGGCGTCAGGATTTTGGTTTGCTGTAACCCTCTTCCACGACCGATCATGAAGACCGTGGAGTGTTACTTCCATCGAACTTCACGGTGCAGATATGGGGAGTCATGCAGATATCGTCACACTCCAAGGATGAAATTTCGGGACGAAATGTCTTTAAGAAGGGGGCAATGTAACGAACCTAGGCCGGACCTGTCGCCTCGCGTGTTGCCGTCGACAGCGATGAGATCATCCCCGGAGATATTCGAGAACCATCCAGTCGCTCTTCCCTGGAGAGCAACGGTCGATATTGGAAACGATTGGAACATGCTGGATCGCCAACTGCCGGAATTCGAAAGATCGAGAATGCTGTATCGGAAATAAATAGGCGACCCTCAAGTGGAGTCGGGACAATCTGAACGAGCCCATACGATCGAGCTATACAGTGAAGTAGTAATATAAATTAAGTTGTAGAGTAAGTGTTAAATAAATTAGTAGAACCAAGTTAAGTTTATTTACGTTACAATATTTTCAATTAGTACTCTGAACCTTTCTGAGTTTACCTACTAAATTTGAGTTCTCAAAGTGTAACCGTTTCTCGATGCAACTTGAAATAAAAATACACTGCATTGAACGCCCACCTTAAAATCGATTGCTCCGTATTATTAGCATTACAGACAAACAAACAAATACACAGGCAAGGAAGCGAGTTAATATTGCATTGTCATCCAGTTCTGAGCTATGTCTGAAGTTTCAAGTCTCTACCTCGTTGGGAAGTTAGTTATAAAACGTTTGGAAGATTTGTACCGAACAGACAGACAACGAAAGCGTACAAATATAAAGGTGGTAAAAACGAAATAACTTCAATGAAAAACCATTCATATGTATCGCTTACTTTCTGTTGAATTTCTCATACTACTACTACCTACCACTGCCTGCAATTAAATAAAAAAAGTGATTACTCATTGACATTCTAGTGCATATAATCAATGAGAACAATAACGTTACTTGGCATAATTTGGAATGCAATATACACAAAGCGAAAATATATAATTCATGGTGTTGTCAGAATCTAGACATTGGCATGACTAGCACAGTTTGAGTAGAGGGTAATATATACAGTGCTTTCGTAATGAATAAACTCGTAAAAAATTCAAGGACTAATTATAGAACCTGTACAATTTTATTTTCAGTTGGGCATTTTTTTCAAATCTGATTCATACATAAGAGGTTTGACGTCATTTTTTTTCAATGCACTGCCTTTTTTATTACGAAATGAAGAAAAACTATTTTGCAATTCCAAAATAGTAAATTTAGTGGCAATGATTATTAAAAAAATCAACTTAATTAGATGTTCAAATTGTGCATCGTGGAGCTGCAGACAATAGCCGATAATGTTTTTTTTCGAGGTTTTTTATTACTCACAAAAAAAAACTTGAAATTGTACTTTGTGTTAAATATTTTTTTTTTCACTACTGCTGTGTACACGACGATTCCAAATCGAAAATTACAGTTCTATATTTTGTGTAAAATTTTGTATATTTAAGCAAAGCGCTTTCGACCAATGGCCATCTTCAGTGCTTATCTAAAATGTATACAGTGCTTCTCAAAAGTCCCCTCCACCCCTCCTATTTTTGGAACGATTATACATAAACAAGTGAAATTTGGAAACTGAATATTGAAGGTTGTAAACTTCCCTACTAGTGATGATAGATGACGAAATCGTCAAAGATGACGTCACAAGGCCATTACCAATAATTTTAAATGGAACCCTACGGCAAGCGACACCTCTTTTAAAAGGTATCAAAAAAACCTATTCAATGATACTAATTTTGTTTGTGTTTATGGCAGTTTTAATGGCTCATTAGTAAACATTAAAATTTAAATTCCATTCAGTATGATATTAATTACAGATTTAAGAATCAGTATCTACTTAAAGAAATTGCTCGAAGTGACCTCCATTTACTTCCTGACAGTGAAATATCCTATTTTTAAGCTCTTCTCGTACTTTTGCAAATGTGTCTGCGGAAACAGCCTCACATTCTGCAACAATACGTTATTTTAAAACGTCAATATTGTCAGGTTCAGTGGCGTGAACCTTCGATTTACGGTACCCCCACAGAAAAAAAATCAAAGGTGTGAGGTCCGGTGATCGAGCTGGCCATTCCGTTGAACCTCGTCGTCCAATCCATCTACCACTATACTCCTCATCCAAATACCGTCTTACTGCACTGTAATAGTGTGGAGGAGCACCATCCCGTTGGAATGTTATTTCCAAATTGTCGAATTCATCTGGATTATCTTCCAAAATTTCAAGGATTAACGTTTTGCAACAGCTCCAGAAACCTCACCAGTTAAATTAGTATTTAAATAAAGGGGCCCAACGATGTGGTTTTCCAGGATACCTGCCCAAACATTCACCTTCTGGGGAAATTGGGTATGTGTTTCACGAAACAGGTGAGGATTTGCGTCACTCCAATATTGAAAAAAATTTGTTAAAAATTTTTTTATTGACAAATTATATAGCTGTTTTTGCATCTAGCAATGGCATTAATTAACGTAAAAAAAATTGTTTTACGTCATTTGTTAAGAAATTGTGTATAAACAAATAGACAAGTATAATATTTCAAAACATTATTTCTTACCATTTTATTGTCAAGACAACATGATGATTTAAAAAAAAAGAAACCTCAAATACATTTTCAATATTTATAATTGTTTTTTTTATATTTCGTTTGTTTAAATAATTAATTAGGAATTTTTTTTTCTTTAAAAATACAATTAATTTTTTTTATAGGTTAACAAAAAAAAATTGATCAATAATTTCATTGTTTATTAAGTTAACAATTTGTTATGAACAATTTGTGACACTCGATTTATTTTTTTCTGAAACTTAAAAATTTTTACAAAAACAGCTATATATAACAAAGTACTGAGAACAATTGTCTTTAATTTCTTATAACATTTTTAAATATGACACGATACCGAAATAGAACAAATAGATATAACTTTTAAATTATAAGAGATACGATAATGGACATTCAGGACATTTTTGTAGAGGATTAATCAATCTTTGAAATGGATAGAAATCCAAGTTTGTAACTATTGCTAATCAGCTGTTACATGCATTTGTAATATTTAAAATTGTTATAAAATTAAAGACAATTTTTTTCAGTACTTTGTTATATATGGCTATTTTTGTAATTTTTTATACTTCCAGGAAAAAAATAAACCAAGCGTCACAAATTGTGAACAACAAATTGTTAACTTAATAAACAATGATAGTATTGATAAAAAATAATATTTTTTTTCCAAAGCCAATTATATTTTTAAAGAGAAAACATTTTCCTAATTAAATATAAAACAAACGAAATATAGAAAAAACAACTAAAAACAATTGAAATTTTTATTTAAAATAAAAAAAAAATCACCATTTTGTCTTGACAATAGAATGATAAGAAATATTAAAAAAAAAAAAATATTTTTTTTTCCACGTTAATTTATGCCATTGTTAGATGCAAAAACAGCTGTATAATAACATGTGAACAAAAATTCACAATTTTTTTTATATTTCATTTGAAAAAATTATAACAGACAAAATGGAAAACTTTAATAAACTTTTATTACGTGATCTTGTTAAGTATGTATATAAAAAGGGCTCCAGAAGCAAAAAATGTATAGGTCAATTATTTAAACTTTTACGTCAACTTTTGTAAAAACAGAGATTGGATAAAGATCTTGACGATGGAAGATAGTGACTAAAGTTTATCTTTCAGTCGCAGATGATTCCACATCTGATTTTATGAACATCCTGTTTATATTTTCAACAAATCTAGTTAATTAACAATCGTGAAACTTTTTGAAAAATCTACCTAATTTTTTTTTCCAACGGGGTTTCATTCTTTCAAGTGTTCTGATGACACCATAATTTTTTTAGATTTTTAAATTAATATTTAATACTATACAAACATTATTTTGTGTAATATACTGTCTCCAGCGGTGTTGCACTCATGCGTTAACGGCTGCGCGGAGACCTATTTTCGGCGTTGAATAAAAATGATAAATAATGGAGATATAATTCCAGGAGTCATGACTTTGTTATTGGAAATTTCCTCCTCTTAAAGGACCTTTTTTCGAAAGTACTTAAATATAAATAGTTTTTGAGTTATTACCGAAAAACTGAATATCCTTTTTTTTTTTCATCATATTTTGTTAATAACAATTCCAATTTTTTATGTGCTAATAAATGCTCGAGAAACATTTTTCTAGACGTCATTCCGAATCGAATGAGCTATCGCACATATTTTTAGGACCGGGAACAAGAATTAACCCGTTTTTTAACTTGTTTATCAGACTAAGGTCCGGTATTATAAATATGTTTTGAAGTTAACTTAAATTTTATCAGTCAAGTTAACTTGAGCTTCAAAATGTCAGTTTTATAAAGGTACCGTTTTTTAAATAAAAAGAAGAAGAAGAAGGCAAAAAGGTAACCTACAATTTTTCTCTTGGCAAAACGATCCCGTTGAACTGGAATAAGTTTTCATCATTTTCCATGAGAAAATTAACGTAACGTTCTGGTGCAGACTAATCTAGGATTGAGCGAGTTTTTAGACAGACGATGGGCTCTTGAAGAAGAATCCAGTCCCTTCCCAAAATCCTCCTGTATCGTCTGTGGGCAAGATAAAAGTGAAAAAGAGAACCTTCAAAGAGAGTTGTGAGGAAAGAAAATAGAGTTAAGAGAAAAAAGAGAGATTATTCAACATACCGAAAATTATTCATACAGTATGGAAAAAGGGTGGCTATAAATGTATATCTAGGTGATGACACATTGTTTACTTTTCGAAACATTAATGTTTATATGATTTTAGCCATTGTACACTTAAAACTTGTCGAATCTCTTGTGATTGTTGACATTCAATGAAATTCTGGTTTACCTGGTGAATATTCTGTTGACTATTGTGTGTGTGGTCGAGAAAAAAGTGAAAAAGAGAACCTTTGAAGAGAGTTGAGAAGAAAAAAAAAGAGAAGAGAAAAAAAGAGATATTATTCGACATACCGAAGATTATTCATACAGTATGGAAAAAGACTATATGTTTATCTAGGTGATAAGGACACATTTTCACACCATCTTGTTTGTTTTAAATGAAATAAAAAAACTGTTTTTGTTAGTTTTATTCTTAATTCGAACATTCGACGATAACAATGCAATTTCCCCTGTGACCTTTCTAATAACACTGCTAGCAGTTGACTTGTGAATACCCCCAAAATCTCCAGCAACTACCAAGAATGAACCAGTTGTATAAAATCTGAGTATAATCAACACTTGTGTTACTGGCGATAGAGGATGATTTCTAAAAATAAAAATATTTATAATTCTACAATAATCAAAATAGGTACTAGAAATGCTGACCTATTAGTTGGTCTTTGTAAATTTGCTTCAATGTGCCCCATTAACAAGCGTACAAACTCTCTTGATGGTCGAAAACGGTTTTTAAATTCTGTTTCGTTCCACAAGGTGAAATGGTCTAACCGATTCCTTAATATCCTTTGTCGCCGAGGGGCTTCAACAATATTCACAGCATCTTCTTCAGCATCGGTTTAAAGTTCCTCAAAAATAACGTGGATATCGTTTGCTAACATTTTGCGAAAACGAAAAATCAAAACAATAAAATTGAGGTTATATGACTCATATGCAATATTGACAGCAGCAGGACGATCGAAAACCACCATTTTCTACAAAGTTAACTTTAACCGACACCCGTTCCACCCGATAAAGTTAACTGCTACATTTTGAAGTTAACTATAACAAGTTAACTTCTAGTTATCTGTTGAAATAGTTTTATAATACCCACCCTTAAGGAGCTTGAAAGTCACCTGTTTATTATCATGACGGAATCGAATTTGTCAAGCCAAACTTATATAACTTTTGAAGTTTGAAAGTCCTTCCATTTTTAACCATAGTAAAAAAATATGATGGATCATGCTGTGTTTCCATCCCTTAATAGGATATCAACAACAACTTTTCCCCTGGTTGGGATTGCAACCCAACATTTTGTTAATATCACGTTAGGTCTTGATTTATTTTCGTGATCCGCAGTGCGAGAAGAAAGATGTGTGGACGGTGCGAGAAGAACTAGAAAATAAATTCGCTTCACTGAAGAGTCAAGACCACCATGACAGGGTTGCCACATCGCACAATTCCTCGAAACCAACGACTTTTGATGGACAGTCGCCATGGACCCTATATCGCAAACAATTTGAAGCGGTAGCATCGGCCGATGGATGGGACGATGAAGAAAGAGCGACAGCACTCACAGTGGCTTCCAGGGGACCTGCTTTTGCAATGTTACAAACCATTTCGAAACACTCAAGTCCCGAGTATGAAGATCTCATTGCTGCGTTAGAATTGAGATACGGCAACCAACATCGAGATCAGCTGTTTGGGGCACAGCTGAAAATACGGGTGCAGAAATATACTGAAAGTCTACAGGAATTTGAAGCAGACGTCCAGAGACTCATTCTGCTTGCCTACCAGAAGCCCCCGAAGATTGAAAAAATTTGGCAATGCAGATATCAATTGATGGATTGAGGGATAGAGATATGAAAGACCCTAAGATCAACAAGCTTCAAAGAATTCAGTGGAGCTCCAGTTCATTCTTCGGAAGTGGAAGCGACTTTTATCACCTCAATGCCAAAAGTGAGAGCTGTATCGATCGAAGAGCCACCACAACAAGATACACGAAGTAATAGTATGAAGCAGATATTTAGCGGAATATTAAAAAAAATTGGAGCCCAGGAATAGCAGCACTATTAACTAGTGAGAGAAAATTGCTTCAAATATGGTAGGAGTAGACATTTCAAGAGATATTTCAGATTGAGGGCACCACTTCGATCGTCATCTCCTGCCAGGACACCCCCACGTTCCTACTCACCTGCCAGGATAGGACCATCTAGAGAGTACTCGGGCTGATACTAGGGAAACAAAATTCAGCCAGGATACCGGGGAGCATAATTGCTAGCAATAACGAAGCTTCCAAGATCATCCACGCCCACAGGATAAGAAGAACCACCGATAGTTTGACCATCAGAGGAAAAGTAAACCAAAGAGATGTCATATGCACTATAGACACTGGTGCCTCAATTTCCCTGGTCTGCAGAGGTATCCTAGAAACAGACACCGTAAATCGCTTACCATTCACTTTCATCCTACGAACGGTCACAAGAGAGAATGCACCTACTCTAGGGAAAGCGGACATCAGATCAACCTTCGGAAGGCTACGAATAATAGAAAGAGTTTCTGTGGCAGATAAAGAAGAAGAGTTCATTCTTGGGATAGATCTGATCAATGACTATGGATTTTTTTCGATAGTGAGCAGAAAATTTTGAGATTTGAAGGAACATAATGTATTTTAACAACACTATCCGAAAGGGCATTCTGTGGAATTGCGGTAAGCCAAAACTGTCAGTATACCTGGTTCAGTTGAGAAGATAGTTGAGGCCCGATTGAGGGAAGACCCTGGGTGCTACGTTGAAATAGTATAGCCATGTGAAGAACCCCCTAGTGAATTATTACTTGCGCGAGCACTCATTTGGACAAAACAGAATATCTCTGTGAGAATTGCCGATGTATTTTCTGATGGAATAACAGTACGGAAAGGAGACATCATAGGAGAATGCGTGCGAGCCAGTTGAGTGGGTAGCAGACTTCGAAACAAGCCGATATCTTTGTATATTTATTTATTTATTTATTTATTTATTGATACACTGTTCTACAGGTTACACCCAACTACAGAACAGGAATATAAGTTACAAATACAGTACAATACAAAATAACAAATTAACGAAGTAATAATACATATCGAGATTAACTAAAGTAATAGGATTTCATCGCAGAGATTGAACAGTCAAAAATATCAATCTGACAACTTGCAGAATTACAATTGACACACATGTTTTGCAGCGGTGAGTATTTCAAGACATCTGTTCGTGGTGTTGGTAAATAAAACGTGTTGTCTACTCTAGACGATGGTCTAGGTACACTGAAATTGAGTTTTTGCAGAATATGTGGGTCAATAATTAGGTTGTTGATAAGTTTGAACAGGAATATTGTGGAGTGACAATCACGACGGCAGCTTAGGCTGTTCATAGCGTGTCTAGCCAACAATGCATCATGGGGGAAGCCAATTGGTGGATATATGTTGTCCGTTTTATAGGAGAGAAGTTTAAGGAAGCGACGCTGAACCGATTCAACCTTCTCTATATATAAGTGATGATGTGGGTTCCAGATTATAGATGCGTATTCTAATTTTGATCTGACGAAGGCATAGTATAAGGTTTTCGATGTAGATGGGTCGGAGAAATCTTTAGAGATACGCGCAATGAATCCATACATTCTGTTTGCAGCAGACAGAGTGGCTTCAATATGAGGGGCAAAAGATAATTTCGAGTCGAAAATAACACCAAGATCGGTTTATGTGATAGGCCGTTGGAGGGGAATGTCGATGATTGAATATTGATATAAAAGTGGCTGATTTCTCAAAGTGAATGTCATTACATTACATTTACTTGCATTAAGAGGAAGCTTATTACGGAAGCACCATTGCTCAATGCGTTTCAGGTTGAGGGACAATTGAAGACAGTCTTCTATCCCATTAATCTCAGAAAATAATTTTAGGTCATCCGCGTATATTAAGTAGTTGAGGTCAATGACTGAAGATGGGACTAATTAGTCTCAAAACATGTCTAAACTAATTATTATCTACCAATAAACTGTGGAGACGACTTTGAGCCTACTAATTTCTTAGAGCTTTTTTGTTTTTGTCTCATTTTTATTCCTTTATTTAATTTCAACGACAAAATGAATATACTATTACATTCTAGTTGTGCAGTGCGGGATGGCTGCAAGGAGAATACAGTTTCGGCTGCCAAGCTGTCGACTATTCCAACTCGCCGAACGCCATGCAGCAACTGAATGCCCTGTATTACACCTATCTGTTGAAGATTTACGAGCTACTAGAAACAACTTTCTTCGTGTTCAGAAAGAAATTCAATCAAGTGTCCAGTTTACATTTGTACCACCACGTTTCTACTTTGGCGATCGGATTCATCGGAACCAAATTTTTTGGTGGTAAATTCCTCACTATTTGCTAAAAACAGCCTTAATATGGCGCCAGTGTTCATGTTTGATGATGCATTTTTTTTCTTTTTTCAGTAATAGACAACTACAATGTGCGAAATCATGGTGCAATCCAATACAAACATGTAATAAAATATACCGTATATAGTCCAGTATGTGGGGGTTTTTGCCCTGCAAAAGGTGGGGTAGAAACGATTTTGATATATGTTATTTAGTTCCGGGCCCTGATGGGGGGAGGGGTCGGCGGCCAGGTCAAACATCTTCGATTAAAAGTACAAAGAATCCTTTTTTTAAAATTATTTCTCAACGGTTAATCCTACGACAGAAATGTCTTTTACAAATTTGAAGACCACATTTTTTGTATAAACAAAGTCTGATGTGTAACGAGCGGAACCCCCAGTAGGCCTAATCCGCGGATATTTTTTTTGCAGAGTACGGCTCTTATTCCGCAATTTATGTCCCCGAGTATATTTCTACTATTTCTTCGGAGGCATCTTCTTTAATTTAAAATGAAGATATATTATTAAGTTTAATAGTTAACCTCTTAAAACAATGTTTACTCTATTAGACGACCAATCGTTCAGGATTGCAGTTGGCCTTCGTTTGGGAACATCGCTTTGTGTTAGCCATAGGTGTAGATGTGGATCTATTGTTGAAGAAAATGAAAGACATGGTTTGAGCTGCAAATTCAGTTCGGGTCGTTTTTCGAGACACCATGCTGTAAATGATCTGATAAAACGAGATCTTACAACTGCGGAAATTCCCTCAGTATTAGAACCTGTTGGAATAAGTAGAGGCGACGGAAAACGTCCAGACGGAATGACCCTTATACTCTGGAAATACGGAAAGCCTTTGGTTTGGGATTTCACATGTGTAGATACTGTTGCAGCCTCCCATCTTATAACGACCTCAATCACGAAAGGTGCTGCAGCTACTTCTGCTGAGAAATTGAAAATACGAATATATCCAGTGGCAATTGTATTTGGATCTCACGCCCAGAAACTTCTAGAAGGAATTGGGAAAAAAAATTATAAAGTGTACTAATGATTCTAGATTATATGCTTTTCTGATTCAGCGCATTAGTACGGCAATTCAAAGAGGAAACGCCGCATCAGTTATGAGTACACTTCCCTCATCCCGAAATTTTCTTACAGCCTCAAAAACCTTATATTCAGAGACGAGAATGCCTTGATAAATCAAAGAAAAATACCATTCTGATGGAACGATGCGATAGGAGACTGTTTGATAGAAATTATTTCATTGATGTCAGCATTAATGATGTATGCAGTTAGAACTACAACAACACCATCAGTCCACTTGTGCATAAAAATGCCCAAATTCTCGGACTTAATGGATTGAAAAACATTGGCAACACCTGCTTCATGAATAGCGTAATACAATGTTTATCGAATACCAGATGGTTGCTCGGGTATCTTAGAAAAGACGAGCATATGGGGGATATCAACACAATCACATCAAGTATGAAGGGTGCTTTAATAAAATCATTTGCGGTAGTGATAAAACGACTTTGGTCGGAAGATTTGATTGATAGGGTGGTGAATACTGTTTCTTTGAAAAGCCAGATACAAATATTCGCACCTCGATTCGGAGGGTACGCTCAACAGGACGCCCAAGAATTTCCCATATATTTATTGGAAGGTCTTCATGAAGAGGTAAACAGAGTAATAGAAAAGCCCAAACCAATCCTGAAAGAAATTGAGCGACCATGAAAAGGCACCGGAGTGTTGGTCAAGATATCTAAGAATGGACAACTCAAAAATTGTTGATAACTTTGTTGGTCAACTGAAATCAACGTTGAAGTGTACTTTCTGTGGCCATTTTTCTGTCTCTTTTGACCCCTTCTGGGACCTTCCACTTTACTAAGGAAGAAACTTTGAATGGCGAACAGAAACCAACTTGTTGTAAATGTAAGGGAAAGATAAAATGCACAAAGTAATTATCTATACATAAATTCCCCAAAATATTAGTAATTCACTTGACACGATTTTCGTTGACGGATAGATTCAGGGGAAAATTGAATGTCACCATTGACTTTCCTCTTGAAGGATTAGACATGAGTAATTATTCATCAGATAACTCCATGTCGCTACAACTTGTATGCTGTGTACAATCATAGAGGAACATCCTAT
The DNA here is from genome assembly GCA_018342105.1 of Gonioctena quinquepunctata. Classification (NCBI taxonomy): domain Eukaryota; kingdom Metazoa; phylum Arthropoda; class Insecta; order Coleoptera; family Chrysomelidae; genus Gonioctena; species Gonioctena quinquepunctata. The sequence goes on along the minus strand of JAFIRS010001918.1, from coordinate 147,684 downwards.
AGCGGACACTACACGGCTTACTTAATTACTTAATACATACACATGGTACGAGTATAATGACTCAAAAGAGTATCACCGATATCACCAGAATCCCTCATAAGTGGTGAAACATTCGTCCTCTTCTATGAGCAAGAGAGCACCAAAGCATTAATTTGAATTTTGTTTCCGTTGTATTGTATTTTGTACTCAAAAGTTACTTGTTGTTATTAACTTAATTTCAGGACAAAAAAAAACTGAAAATATTTTGTGGTCATCTTGTTTCAATTTTTTTTCAAGTTCACTTTTACGCATATTGAATTTTGATTATTACTGTCATGTTTTTATTCACAATATGGCGTCTGGTTTTCGCCATATTGAATTTTGTCACAATATGGCGTCTGGTTGTTGCCATATTGAATTTTGATCATTACCGTCATGTCTTTATTCACAATATGGCGTCTGGTTGTCGCCATATTGAATTTTGATTAGTGGCATGTAGGATCAACCGTTGAGGAATTATTACGAAAAAAAAAAATGAAATAATTTTTTGTAAAAGTTAACAGAAAATAGCTATTTTCCCGGCTGAATCCACGCTGGACATTGAACATCTGTGAAAGAATGATTTGTTTGGAAATATGAACAGGGTGTGGAATCATCTGCGACTCAAAGAAAAACCTTCTATTCACTATCTTTCTGTTCAATATTCAATTGAAAATGTTTCCCTTTTCTTGGAAAGAACAACTCAAAATAATAATTGTTTCCCCACCTGATTTTATGAACACTCCGTTCACATTTTGAAAAGAAACAACATTATCTTGTATTGTTAACTTGTCGCCAACGTTGAGTTATGTAAAATTACATTATTTTTTTGAGTTCCCTTTCAACAAGAGACAACAATTCCTTGTTACTTTAATGACTATTTTCTGTGTATCAACTTTGAAACTATGTGAACTTTGAACAGAAATAGACAAACGAAAAACTTTTTCTTCATTAATTTTCCAAAAATCTGTATTTATTCTTTTGTTTGAAATGCATTAAATGAAAGTATCACTTTAGACCAATCAATAGAGATTTTTTCGTGACCAAAATACTATCCGACTGTGCCATCATACGAAAGACGGTCCTAGTTATATCCTGTTATGTTTCCTAGTCCCAACTGTCATTGCTAAATTTGTTATAAACATTTAAAAGCATTTTTTTATTTTTTTTTGTAACTTGAAAATTAATAAAGCAATCTCGATACTCTCAGTGGACGAATTGTAGAGAATCAAAATGCAAAGAAAATGAGTTCTAGCACAACTCGATCGGATTATTAGTAACGGAGAAAAGCCGAAAAAAATCTGTGTTTTGAAAAAAATAACACCCCCATTTTTCAAGTTTTGAAGCAGGCTCTCCACGACATAGTAGTGATTGATATGTAAAGTAGAACCAGAAATCTAAGAAGGTCGTAAATCCATATTAGCCGACGACCCTCATTATTACCTATTGTTCGAAATATAGATAAGCAATAAAAGTGTGTGCCCCTTCAAAGATTCCCAGGTCCGGATTAAAATATCTCATGAAATAGTTTGGCATTTTAATAATAGTGGGCTCTCCATTATTTTTGGCTTTTGTTGACAGTTTTGTATTTAAATTTATTTGATAATACAAAATCTCGTAAGGATGTTTAAATGTGTGTAAATAATAAAATTTACTTACCTGGCAACCAGACTTTCAGTACTAATGGTCTATTAACGAGATTATAGCGATAATGGTCTATTTACGGTTACAAAATAAATTACCTACCAGATTTGGAAAACAAGACTGTTTTGAGATCTGGCCTTTTTCCAATTTCAGAAATAAAAGGGGGAAAGTTAAACAACATTTAGTCATTACCTACCTAATATTCCGTTGTGTCAGTTGTGTCTATTTTAAAGTGTCTTTTCGATTTTTGAGTCGTGAAAAATGTGGCGTCTATGGGCTCATACTAAAGCTAGTACTTCAACTGGTGGTCGTAGTACCACTAGTCGACAAATGTTACACCCTCATGAGAAACAAATTATATTAAATGTTTATACTTCCCTTCTGGAACGTGGAATGTCCAAGGATCAAGCTGTGCAAGAAATTGCTTCTTTGACAAAAACACGGTATTTCACAGGGTTTAAAATAGTAAGTAATCCTATTTTAAAAAGAAAGAAACGAAAAGACTCTGGCGGTTCAAGGAAACTAGATGGCTGTGCTGTAGATATAATTCGAAGAACAATATATGCCTTGTATAAAGAGCAAATTGTGCCTACATTGGATATTTTAATGCAACGGCTTAAAAAGAATAAACTGGTATCCAGAGTTGCGAAGAGACTTTAAGGAAGTATCTTTTACAAAACGGATTTAAATTAAAAAAACTCACTAGTAGCAGAAAAATCATAATGGAATCGGTGCGCCTTATGAAATGGAGATTTGAATATTTATTGGCAATAAACGAATTAAGATAATATGGTAGAACAGTAGTGTATTTGGATGAAACTTAGTTCGATACACACGATATTCCAAACAAAAGTTGGGTAGACTCATCTGACTTGTGCCAAACTAATGCGCCGTCTGATAAAGGAAAACGCATTACGATAATTCACGCAGGAACCGAAAATGGTTTTATACCAAATGCGTTGTCTTTATCGGCAAAGAATATTAAGTACTCTTAAGTCGATTATCATGATGATACTGCAGCCGAATTATTTGAAGACTGGTTTAAAAAAAAACTCATACCAAATATTCCACCCAACAGTATTATCGTCATGGATAATGCACAGTCGAATACTAGATAAAGCACCATGTTCAAATGACACCAAAGCCACTATACAGCTACTGAACAGAACGAAGGCTCGTATAATAATAGGTCTGTTGACTGGACACTGCGGCCTAAGAAAACACCTAAACACCATGGGAGTACGCAGGGAAACCGTGGAGTGTAGGCTGTGTGATGAAGAGGAGGAAACAGCCTCTCATATTATCTTCGACTGTGACGCCCTAAGTAGTAGGCGACACAGAACCTTTGGAGAGATCAGCCCCGAAACAGGCATGAATCTGAAGAACCTTATCAACAGGCTTCTTAACCTAATTAAAGGCACAAACCTGTTTGAATGAGGAACCACTGACGACAGAGTGATACAATAGACCCCAGCTGGTCGCAGTTTCAAGGGAAGCTAAGTGCCAACCCTGTCTCTGGCTCGTCAGCCTTCAATCAACCAACCAACCAACACTATACAAGAAATAATGATATGTACTATGAGGAAAAGTACACAAAAAACAGTTACTAGAAGTTTTACGCAGTTATTCGATAAAAAATAAATATGTTTGTGATTCATTGGCTGAAAGCTTGGGACATACGGTGCTCAGACTTCCTCCTTATCACTGTATGTTTAACCCAATTGAACATATATCATATATTATTATATAATATATTTATTTATATATATATATATATATTATTATCATATATTATAAATGAATAAACAATTCTCAATTATATTCAAGCGATTTTTCTTAATAATTTAACCCAATATCATTATACCTACCTATAAAACATTATTTAATGGCTAGGGCAGGTACAACTCTGCGTAGAATCTACCGCCTGCTGATAACTCAAGTGGTTGGTGATTCACTATATTCTTAGATTTCTAGTTCTACCATACTTTATGTGTGAAAAATTAAGGCACTGTTGGATTATTCGTTTTGGCAAAATTGCAATTTGATTTTTTCAATGCACTTTATTGTGGCAGACCTGGATGCCTCATAGATGGTCCGATTTCAATTTTTCTAAAATGTGAGAAATACTTGCAAACATAACCGAAAACCGGCGAGTGCATGAAAGCGGCTCGGGAGTGGGAGTAGGACAGCAGATTCATAACGGGCGCAGCGAGCTTGTATTACTATACATACGCTTCCCCGCGACTGCTGCTCTGCCCCCACTACTGAGCCGCTTTCACGCACTCGCCCATTTTCGATCATGTTTGCAAGTATTTTTCACCTGTTTTGCAGCATTTTAACGCGCAAATTGAGAATATACGTTTTGTAGTACTATACTTCTACTCTCGAAATCTTTTTTAAAAATTGGAATCGGACCACCTATGACGCATCCACGTCTGCTGCAATAAAGAGCATTAAAAAATCCAGATTGCAATTTTCCGGTTTTTCTCCGTTACTAATAATCCGATCGAGTTGTTCTAGAGTTCATTTTCTTTGCATTTAGAATCTCTACAATTCGTCCATTGAGAGTATCGAGAGTATTCAAGAGAAACGATAAAAAATAAATATTTTAAATGTTTATAACAAATTGGTCGTCTAGGGAGCTGAAAAACAATAAAAAATATTTATTTGTTTGAAAATATGTACAGGGTGCTCACAAAATCAGATGTGGACTCATCTGTGACTGGACGATGAACTCAAATCACTATCTTCAATGGTTTAACATAATTTATTGGGAGGTATTCCTGTTGAAAAGGGAATCGTTCTATAAATATTATTATAAACTGACAATGTTTCCCTTTTCAACTGAAGAATTCATCACATCGGAAGGTTTTCGGAATATCGAAATCTCTATCCACACTAAAGTAGTCATTTAATCCCTAGGTACTAAAGTGGGCATAATTATTGAAACATGCAAAAACACCATCAATGTAACATTTCTATTTGACAAGTAAAGACGTTGTCAGTGTCAATTTCGTGATTATAATTAAAAAACGTAAAATTGTTGAGAAATATTCAATTATTAATATTCGAATGGATGTTTACATTAGTACAATTTACAAAATTGCGACGCTGTTTGATGTAAAAGTACAGTTTCAGAAACTAGCCTAAAAGTGTTTTCAGAAGATCCGGGAATTTGGGATGCTACCAAGTCACCATGGCCAAAAATGTGCGCATGGTTTTCGGCATAGAATAATGGGCAGAAAATGTTGAAGCAGGATAAGTCCTGGATTCCTCACAGGCAATCTATCTTCGCAAAAATTTTCGACTTTGTTTTGGCAGCACCATTTAATCAATGTCTGATATTGCGCTTCATATATTTTCCTCGATTTTATTGGCCAAATACCTTCTAGAGCCACTTCAGCTGCTTTTCTTAATTCGAAATTTTCCATTTCGAGAATTATGATCACGAAATAGAGCAACTGACGTCACAACATGGCGTTCATCAGCTATTCGGGAGGCAACAAAGCATTTGAGTGTGTGTGTGGAGATCATTGTTTTTTATGTTTATTAATGATTTGTTGTGATTTTTATAAACTTTGTATACATTTATTGAACATATTATTTGTTAATATATTGTAAGATTCCTTTTTCCATTAAAAAATCCAATAATTTTCCTAATTATGCCTCTGGAAGGAAATCGAAAAAATCTCACGTGTTCGTCCTGATTGGATCGGTTACCACAACCCATAACAGCACAAAATTGCATGATGAACCCCATGAAAAGTAAAAAAACAAACTATGGTGTGGATTTATGCGGCATCAAGTAACAAGTATCATGTAACAATTATCAACAGTAAAAACACAAGAGCTTTTTTTTTTATCGGATAAATTTCTTTTTGTAACGAAATAATTTTGCCATTCAGTAAATTTACGAGAAAAACGGACATGACAAAATCGCGAGACCGAAGGTCGAGTGATTTTGTCAAATGTCAGTTTTTCGAGCAAAATTACTGATGGAAAAATTTTGAGTTAAAAAGAAATTTATCCTTAAAAAAAAAGCTCGAGTGTTTTTTTGCAAGATAAATTAACGACCGAATATATGAATGAACAACAACAATAATTATCTTTATTGATACAATTAAATTATTTAAATGAACAGTTATTAAATACACAATTGTTATAAATTGTTTGGTTTGGTGTACTGATTTCAAAATTTTCTTCTCTGGTATTCACACATGTAGAATATCATTTTGATTTTTCTCACTCGAGGCTCGTAAGGAACTAATAAGATTTTCGTGATGTTCAGGATCAATTAGGATTCAATAGAAGATGATGATGAGTGTCCCGTTATCTTTATAAGTTGTTGGTCACTTACTCCTGCTTTGGCTAACTGGGAAACTGTACTAGCACGGTTCGAATGATTGGTAATTTTATTATTTGTAATGTCGAGTCCAATTTTAGTTGCAGAATATTTGGTCCAAGTAGAAATCGTATTAATACCCAGTGGAACATTTTTGTACCAACCTTTAGAATTTTTGTTTTTCCAAAAAGGATTTGGACTTTAAAAAAGTCTTTCAGATGTTATATTCTCATTTCTTTTTTGTAACAGTAATTTTAACAATGCAACGGGACAAATACCTTCATCCATTTCATTTTTTGTTATCCATTTGCTGTCTGCCAATTTTTTCGACCCACCCTGTGTCGTCTTTGAAAATATTGTATTGTATTCAAATCTTCTTGTTGAAGTTCCATCTTGATTTTTTTCTTCTTTAAAATGGTAAATTTTACAGTTTGCAGCTTCTCCCCCCCTCCAAGCTAATTCATAAGGAGCTATATGAAAGAATCTTTTTTGTAATCCCTCTGGGTTGTCTATATTCCACAATTTTGCCATTTTTACTATATCTTTCTTGTTCAATGCTACATAACTTACTTTTCTTTTCTCTGGAATAACTTGTAATTCTTTCCGTTTACTATTTCTTGCATCACGAGCTTCTTTAAAAGTTATGTCGGCAAAAGAATCAAATTTAATATTGTATTCATTGAAATATTTTTCTTGAATCATCTTCGCAGTTGAATTCCAAATTGATTTAACTGCATATTCTTTATAATCTTCTCCATTCCTCTTTTTCATATTATAGGCCCAATCCTTTAATATATCTGCTACTTTTTGTAACGGAGTTATTTTCGACAGTTCGTAATTTCGTACTTGACAAAACTCCATATTGACGCTTTAGTATTTTTTGTGGATTGCGGGATTGCTTTTTATATATTTTTTGTTATTTGTTGAGTCGAAACTTCCCCAAAACGACTCATGTTGTAATGTTTCAGTATCAATTATCAACAATACTTAAATAACTGACAGGGCAGACAAGTGACGTAAGCATACTAGATGTAGACGCTCAAGAGGAACAGGCGTTTTCATCGGTGATAAAAAACGATGCACCTTTTTTATCGCTGTCAAAATGACAAAACAGTCATCTTCAACTGACACCTTTTATATAGGAGTTAATTTATCAATTATAAACGTCTTATTTTCCAATGACCGTGTTTATTCACACAATTAAAAATTATCATTAAACAAGTAACAAGTAAAAGTTGGCCAACTTTTTTTTACTTTAATTGAACCAGTTTTTCCTATTGTGCGCAACTAGTACGCAGATGACCGCGGATTGGCCCGTTCGGTGACGATACTTAACCTAACTTCTTTACTTTCAAAACAAACAATATTTACATTTACGTTTACGTTTTTATCGAGGGTTTGGTGGATAAATATTTTTGGAAATGGAAAGTGATGATGCTATCCTTGTGGACCTTGTTCGTCAATTTCCGATTATTTATGACAAAGAGAACATACTAATGCGCCTGCGTACCATTTCTTGCTAATTGTTAATTTGGTCTGCATAAATGATAACATTTTCGTTACTTGTTACTTGTTACATGATACTTGTTACATGGTACTGGTTACTTGATGCTGCATAAATCCACAATTACATATGTTGTTACGATGACAACGTATTTTCAAACTGGAAAACCCATATTTATAACACCTCTAAAGACTTTTGCACTTACTTCACAATATTGACTATGAACTAAGGATCATAACAATGTCAAGAATATTTTTTTAGGATATCGTTTTTCGGAGAAAATTCACAAGAAAGACACGTGCACTAATGGAAAAAAGCTTTGCTTGCCCCCTCATCAGCTGTTTGACAATTGTCAGATTATGCCACTGGCAGTGCTCTATTAATGATACTGACAGCTTGTATTTGTTGTTATTATACCGTGACTCGGTGACTTTCTCAATTCAAAGCAAGCCGATTAAATATTGAACTGGTATATACTTGCCAAATTGAATTGTACATTGACAAGGCGTTTTTAAATGTATATTTACGGGTCACCCAATTTTAATGATAATTCCTCCGAAGTGCAAAAAATAGTATATATACCGTGCGACTAAAGTCACTTAATCCCTCGGGAACAAACTCCACTCGCGGTACTAAACGGGCCACTTTAGTGCCGTGGTATACAGTGTCCGGCATAAAGTTCGCAGCATATGGAAAACTTTTTTATTATAGATTTCTCAAAAAAAATCATTCGTGAAAAAAACCTCTGCTTCATCCTAAACCTGAATTGCGAACACCAAAATTTTCAAAATAATATGATCCCATCACATTATTTCACGCGGTAGAATTCAAATTCATGGGGAAATATTGTTCCCATTTTTTCCTCATCGCCCTGTACAACATGAGGAATAGTATGCTAGACGAATGGTATATTATTAGATATGATGATATCACTCTCTGAATGTTTTCTCATTTCTCCCTCCCATCGAAAAATCACATTAATTGAATTATGTGACGGAATTTCACAAAATCTTGCTGCAAATAGTAAATAAAACTGAATTGTCTCCAAGGTATGATGCCAGAATGCCAATTAATTTATTTTCACAATACAAATAACATTTCTTGAAACAAATATGTCCTATGCTTTATTCTACGTGGAGTCCTCCATTCTCAATACACTGTATAGTACGGCGGTGCATTGCATAATGAACATTTCTCAGTATCTGGGGAGCTATTCCCCGAATACAATCCCTGATAGTATTCTCCAAATGACGTATATTCTGAAATGGTCTTCTGGAATATACCTTCTGTTTGAGATATCCCCATAAGAAAAAATCCAAAGGAGTGAGGTCCGGTGACCGGGCGGGCCAAGCGTTATTGGAATATCTACCAATCTATCGATTTGGAAATGTTCCGTTTAACCACCTTCTCACTTCTAGCGTAGAATGAACGGATGCACCGTCTTGTTGAAAATACATTCCAGCTCTCATGTCCAGAGGAATATCATCTAAATAATCGGAGAGAAACGTCTGCAGAATTCTCAAGTAGCTGGCAGAATTCAGTGGTCTGAAAAATACTGGTCCAACAATAATGTCATTGAGAATTCCGCACCAGACGTTAACTTTGAAGTGATATTGGTCTCTACATTGTATCCTCAAATGGGGGTTCCACCACCTGCAATTCTGGAAGCTGACTACCCCATTTGATGTGAAGGTGGACTCGTCACTATGAAGAATTTTTTTCGAAAACTGTCTATTATCTTCCATCATAGACTAAAACCAGAAACGGAAATCCAAGCGATTATTCGGATCTCTCGGTTTCAAAGTGTGTATGAATTTTGGTTTATACGGTTTGAATTTATTACCTAGAATTCTTCTCATTGATCGATCGGACATACCAAGATTTTCTCCTCTTTGCGATAATGACATTCTTGGATTTTCAGATATTAGTAGATATGCTATACCATTACTGGCTCACTTCCATCTGAGCCAGTAATGGTATAGCTCCACACGCTCTCCGGTTACTCCCTACCCACATACACCCACCACCCCCCACCCCTCTCTACCGCCATTTTTCCACAAACCCCTCCCACAACGAACCGCCCACGAACATGGCGGCTCCAAGATGGCGGACCCCAGTGGCGGTGCGGGACCATGGCGGGAGTAACCGGAGAGCGTGTGGAGCTATACCATTACTGGCTCAGATGGAAGTGAGCCAGTAATAGTATAGCATATCTACTGATATTGGTCGTTTATGTGTCACTTTGTATTTTTTTTAAACCGATCCAGATTCCTTGAATGTTTTCAAAATTCTTGTAATTGTCGAATTATGAACGTTTTTACCTGGATGTCTTTCATTAAAAATATTGGCAGTGTCTCTACAAGTATGGTAATTGTCACCATGTATGATTACAATCTCCACTCTCTCCTGTATACTCAGTCGAGCAGCCATGATTGAATTGAAAAACTACTGAAATTACTCTACAGATTTGTGAGTTATTCTTAATCAAATGGTTTGTTTACATTTAGAAATGAATTTGTTTTCAAAGCCAACCGTGATCGAAAAATGTTCTGTATCTCAATCATTTACAGTAAAATTCAAAGAACAAAACTATGGAAGCTGGGTATTGCTATCTTAGTCGAATGTAACAACTAACAATATTTCGAAATTCATAAATGATACGTGAATAAATTTTTCGAGTGGATCAAAACCTTAATTTTGTACGTTGAATGCCGCAAAAAAATTCAATAAAATATTGTAGATGCTTTCCGATGTCTTACTTGAAAAAAAAACTATAAAAAAATTGTCATATTTTACAATTCCTTATTGTCTTAAAAGATGTTATTCGTAGTGTGAAAATAAATTAATTTTCCTTCTGGCATCATACCTTGGAGACAATTCAGTTTTATTAACTATTGCAGCAAGATTTTGTGAAATTCCGTCACATAATTCAATTAATGTGATTTCCGATGGAAGGGAGAAATGAGAAAACATTCAGAGAGTAATATCATCATATCTAACAATATACCATTCGTCTAGCATAATATTCCTTATGTTGTAAAGTTGAAATATGAAATTGGTCATAGGTGGCTATGACTCGAATTTATGGATCAACATTCTCGATTTTGAACAATAATTCCCCATGAATTTGATTTCTACCGTGAGAATTAAAGTGATGGGATCATATTATTTTGAAAACAAAGCATGCTTTTCTATCTCCCTCGTATAGGGTCGTATAACATTCAATTTTGGTGTTTGCATTTCAGGTTTGGGATGATGCAGAGGTTTTTATCACGAATGTTTTTTTTTGAGAAATCAATAATAAAAAAGTTTTCCATATGCTGCGAACTTTATGCCGGACACTGTATAACTATTTAGCTTTAGATTTTTTTTTGCAAATTTAATTATATTTCATTTTCCAGGTGGTATGTTTGTGATTCCAGTATTGCTGAATTTGGTTATTCACGTTTTCATGTACACCTATTACTATTTATCTTCCCTTGGTCCAAACTGGCAACGGAGGTTGTTACCGTGGAAGTTTAAACTAACGATAGCTCAAATGGTGAGAAAAAAACATAACCATAAAAGTTAAAAGATACTTAACATGCTTTCATCATTATATACAGTGCGGTCCATTGGCATGGAATAAATTCATTTTTATCGTTATTATGTATTTGTTATAAAAAACCTGAAAAAGGTCGATTTCTATTGTCAATTTGACAATTTACAGAATGAAAATATTACCCCTTTCTTGCACTCTTGCAACTTTTTATGTTAGAAGTCGTTATTCATAATTCGATTTTCGAGTCTATACTGTTGAGTTCCAAATTGTTGTTGAGTGTGGTTTGTGTTGTTTATAGTATCAAATAATTGATTTCGAAAAGTTTTATAATAGAATTGATTGTGTCGAAAGGTTCCATAAAATGTTGTTAAATCGATAGATTACCCCATATATCGTAATACCGTAAACTTCAAAAATGCATATCTTAGAAACGCAACATACAAATTTGATAAAACTATTTTAAAATATTTGAGTAAAATATGGTCCAAATTAACGGAACAGTTTTCTAGATATTCAATAAAAACATTGTGAATGACCTAAAAAAAAAAATGTAACGCACCCTTTATCTAAATGAAAGGTAATATTGAACAATTGAGTTGTTACCTTATCTTTTATTCAATGGGCAGTAGCAATTAATTCCTTTTTTTGTAATCAAAAACGATCTGTCAATTGTTTTCTGTATAGGGGTAAACTCGAAAATAAAAATAAATATATATTTCAAACAGAGAGAGTCATCAAGAAACAAAACACGTTTTTTTGCCTACAATAGACTGAAACTATGATATCTTAACAAAATATACCCTGTTGGTTTTGAAATAATGCTGGAAAAAAAATTCCAGAAAAACGATTTTTTTGACTATGCCCCGTATACACCCTAATGTACTATCATCAATAAGATTATAATTGAACATGTTCCGATCAATACATTTTCATCCTTACTTTGTCTTATTTCGACTAAAAAAACAGTTTTCTTCTTTGTCAATCCTACACCAATCCCAAGCAGCATTATGGTGACGGAAACTGATACTGCAACTTCGACTCGGTTGTTATCACGTAATCACCACTAAATCTACCACTATACAGTGAGAATAACTACAATTTCATATGTGTATGGTTGTAGTCACGTAATTCCCATCTATGGTAGCCACTCCACAGTTCTATAACTTATTAGTGTCATTTGAGGTGTCTGAAACATTATGGCCACTGAGCAAATCACTTTAGAGGTTTTTAAACTTAAAAGTGAAAAATAACCGTTGCGGTAACCATCCTGTACCACTTAAATATTACTTAGAAGTCACAGTCACTTTCGGAAGAGTATGATAGTTTCGGTGACGTTTTGGTAACTTCCATAAAACCTTCAATGTGGCAGGCACTTGATTGTGATATGTGGTGATGGTTGCCACGTTCTTGCTATCTCCATAAGTGATTACAATAACCTTCAAAATTCACCATTCCGCGCGTTGACGAAAGCTAACCCAAGTTTTCTCAAATTATTTTATTGTGACTTACAAAAAGTTTGTTCAACCTGTTACGTGAAACATGAATGATTCCATTCAATATGAAATGGGTTATGCGTTTTCAATAGACAATTTCCCTTGATTTTGAAGTGACCGTGGATTGGTCCGTGCGATGACGAAAATTAACCTAACTTTTCTGAAATTATTTTATTGTGACTTACAAAAAGTTCGTTTTACCTATTACGTGAAACGTGAATGATATCCATTCGAAATAAAATGGGTTATGTGTTTTCAATAGAAATTTTTTCTTGATTTTGTAAAGAAAGGTTCATTTAAATAGATCGGATCTCTGACTTGTGCTCCTCCTGCGTAATATTTATACTTTAATTGTTAATTCTGTTTGCATAAATGCCATCATTTTCATTACTTGTTAATTGATTATTGTTACTTGATAATTGTTGATTGGAGCTGCATAAAACCACTATACTTGGTACATGTCCTTTTTTAACAATGAACATGTACCCACAATTTCGAGGTTAAAACTTTGAAGTGGCAGGTTATAATAGCCCGACGTGTTCGCCCCTTTCAAGGGTATAAGACCCATTGTAATTTTTTGGTTATAACTTTGAAGTGGCGAGTCATGGGCCTGCGACGTGAGTGCCACTTTCCAGTGGTGGAAAAGTTAATAATTTAGTTCCACTGGGCACTTTATGATGGAAGGGGCTTTAGAGTGGTATATTTACTTTCTGCCACTTTAAAGTTATATTCTCCAAAAGCCGCCATATTTACAGGAATATGCTGGGTCGCCATCACTAGAGAAATGATCGAAATATTCAATAAAGATTTATTTGTCATCAGCACTGCATCAAACGTAGTAATTTGTTACGTAAATATTTGTTTCAACTAACCAAGATTGATAAAACAATGTTTGAGGGATTCAAGTACATAATTTCAGAGGCGAGTTATTTCCAAAATTTATGTTTTCCTTAAATGAAGTGTATTGAGATGGCGTGTGCTCACAATCAAGCTACAACACCCATATTTCACAAAAAACTCTCGATCGTTTTGATTTTATCCCGATCAGAAGTATCCAAATTCAATATACTCACTCAAGCGTTTGTATGTTTATATGCTATATATTTTTAAAGTTGATCGAGTGTTAGAAATGAATCAGGCAAAATGGGAGAGTGAGGAACATTCATCACAGAAATATGTTGCTGAACAGAGATCGAGCTACATATTATTTACACAAACGCAGTCAGTTGTTTAACGTGTCTAGTGTCGGCCACTACATATCCACGTTTTTGCCAGGTGACCACAACGTGGTTGGAATGTGGCTATCTGAGATCCAGGAACGTAGATCGGAACGTAGCAGCCACCAAAAAAGTGTTTCCCATTTTGGTAGCCGCCGCGTGATAGAACCGTGTATATTACGTGGCAGTGGTTGGGGCCAAACACTTCAAAGTTTTCCAGAATCGTGGCCGCTACGTTCTGTCCACTTAAAATGCTACTTGGGATACGACGTTTTTACGAATTTTGGCCGCTTATATCTCAGAAACTAAATATACAAAATCATTTAAACCCACACTTTTTTCTAATGACCCATCCTACTATAACATAATAAAATTTCAGCCAATTCGACCGAGAGCCAATTTCCCATATGTTTTCGTGCGGGGGGGTTCTTTAGCAATACACTTGCGAGTAGGAAACATAACGATATGATGGCACATCGGTTTCCTGGTAGTATTTTTGTCACCGAATCACTAGATCAGAAAATCTCTCATAATAGAATCGCAAATCGCACTCAGTAAAAGTTCTTGGCAAAATTATTTTCGGAAATCAAAGAAAAATATCTTCGGGATTGGACGATTTGACTGATTCAAAGAAATATTTCAGACAAACAAAGAAAATGCTATACGATCACTAGTTCCAGTCGTTTGTACTAATTCTTTCTCAATTTCAGATTCAATTCTCATTGATGATAGTACATGCAGCAACAGCGTTTCAACCGGGATGCAAAGTATCAAAAGTATTTTTCATCTTCTTTTCTGCAAATGTCATTTTCCTCTACAAAATGTTCAAGAATTTCTACGAGAAAACATACAGGAAGGAAAAATATCAAAACAAGTCTACATAATCTTCATTGCACTATGAGGTTTCGAAGAAAAAACTGATGAGATTCCTGGAATATGTTTATTCATTCCAAGACCCAATAGACCAGGGTCGATAATTTTTGAAACCAAAAGAAATTAAAGTAGAATGAAACTCATTGGAAAAGGAAGAGAATATAACAAAAGTGAAACGAAAAATAATTTACGGGCGATCTGAGGTCGGAAAGTGGAAGGGGGTGAGTTTTTATGGGTAAAAAACGGTTTATCTCGATTTCCGGCAAAACTACATGTCCTATGGAAAAAAGTTAAATGGCAAAGTTGTAGGTAATAAAAAAATCTACAACTTTGGTATCCACACTTTTTTCGCATAATCTCAAAATTTATGTGAAAAATTCAAATAACCAAGTTTTTAATTTTATTTGGTGAAAACTTACTTTTTTATGTCCCAAACACACTGTAATTTTTTTTATTTAAAATATTTATTTTTCCACCTTATTTTGACTTAATATCGAAAAACCACCCTCATTTTCAATCAGAAATTCTCCGGTCAAAATTTCAGGTTTTTTAAAAAAGTCGGTGAGCTTTTTGTTCGTTGAAATCTCTACTTTCTGAAAGTGTAAAAAAATATACATTACTATGGTAAATGTTCTCAGAAAATGCAAAGAAATAACAGGTAGGTACTTTACTTTTACTTTTACTTTTAGTTTTACTTTTACTTTTACTTTTACTTTTACTTTTACTTTTACTTTTACTTTTACTTTTACTTTTACTTTCCTCCTAGCCCCTTCTCTATGAAATACCTTTTGATGGGCTAAAATTTTCCGTAGGTCACTCAGGTATATAAGTTATCTTAAAATAGCAATAAATAGGCATCTACGCATATAATTTAAAGAAGATTCTACAACTTTCTCAAAATATTGTAGATGTCTTATTAAATTCGGATTCGAGTTTTTTTCGTTTCTTTGCATTTTCTGTCACAGTAATGTACTTTTTTTTATACCATCAGAAAGTAGAGGTTTCAACGAAAAAAAGACCACCGACTTTTTTGAAAAAGCTGATATTTTCGATTGAAAATTAGGGTGCTTTTACGTTATAAAGTCAAAATAAGGTGAAAAAATAAATATTTTAAATAAAAAAAATTACAGTGTGTTTGGAACATGAAAAAGGAGGTTTTCGCCAGATTTCGTGAAAAAAAAAATCGAAAAACTGAATTTTTCACATAAATTTTGAGGTTATGTGAAAAAAGTGTGAATACAAAAGTTGTAGATCTTTTTATTACCTACAACTTTGGTATTTAACTTTTTCCCATAGGACTTGTAGTGTTGCCGGAAATCGAGATAAACCGTTTTTTACCCTTAAAAACTCACCCCCTTCCACTTCCCGACCTCAGATCGTCCGTAAATTATTTTTCTTTTCATTTTTGTTATATTCTCTTCCTTTTCCAATCCTACTATTATTTTTTTTCACTTTTTACCATTTTCAAAGGCTTCAGCACTGGTCTACAAAAACATCTCAATAATGTAATGTAGTTGGTATTATAAATTATAAATTATTAATAAAGATTTGAATGGATGGCAGAAAAGCTTTTGTTGTCATTTGAAATAGTGGGTGATTCAGAATAAGCTCGACAAATTCCGTGGGTTGATTCCTCACATAAAAATAATTCCTATCCCTTAAATTGCTCCCTGATTGAGATACAAGGTGTCGAAATCAAGGAAAAAAAAATCCAAAAGTTGTTGTTTGAGATGATATGATTTTTTTCACGTTAGAGTGTGAATGCTCATTGAAATGTTGAAGGAAAAAACGTTGTGAAGGCCAACTAGCGCTATAAGAATTGTTATCAACAAGGTTGATTATTGTTATTTGACTGAGCGTATATGTTCAAATAGAAAAGAAGTGTTTCCGGGTACACATAATTTACATCGTCAATCTACCGATTGTTGCATCCTAACAAATATACCTAATGCATTTTGAAATTTTCAGAGCATATTCATTAACTACTAGCTGACCCTTCAGACGTTTTCTTATCCAAATTCCTAGATTCCCTATTTATTTTTTCTTGAAAACTCTCGTCCGCGTAGAATTTCTGTTTTCCTTTTTTTTGTGTTGTTCCATCTAGGTTCTAGGTTATGCCTTTGTTACTCCGTTTTCCTGTTAACCCAGTTTTCCCGTTATCCCGGTTTCTCATCCTGTTTTCCCGTTTTCCGTTATTCTGTTATCCCGTTTTTCCATTCGTTAACTCGTTTTCCCGAAAAAATTTTGCCAACTTCCGGTTTCGCCAAGATAACCACCAACTTCGATTTTTCAAATGGAACACCCTGTATGTTTGACGTTTTTCGGATTCTACAGCTCAAATTACATACGACAGTGTTGCCAAATTTTTATTTTACAATAGAAAAAAATCATTTTTCAATTATTTATTTTTTAGCCCAGGAGGCCTTGATCAAGTTGAAATCTATACTAATTTACATCAGTAACTCATAGTAATGGTCATTTCATCGATAAGAGCAATAACAAATCCTACAGCAGGGCCATCTTGCCATTCGATAGAGGATTTAGTTACCAATTCAACGATATACATTATGTACCACTTTCTCTTTGTTAAAAACAAAAAACGATCAATTATTGAATTTGTACAATAAATTCCAACGAATTTCAATGAGTTATCCGTTTAGGTTTGATGTCATGTCAAAAGTAAAATACCAATTTCACTGGTCATCTCTTTTCGTTTGTAAAAAGTTTTTTTGAAATGGAAAAAAAAAAATAATTATTCTCGAAACGATTGGAACAAATGGTCCAATCAGATGGCCAGCCAGATCGCCCGATTCAACCCCTATTGATTTTTTATTTATGGGGTAACATAAAATCCGAAGTGTATTCGAGGAGACCAACTTTTTTGGAGGACTTGAGAGATAGAGTTGAGCGCGCATTTCAGGAAATTCCTGCTCACGAACTGATAAATGTGATGAGGTGTACAATAAATAGAACTAGTCTATGTGTTAGGGAAAACGGTCAACACTTCGAACATATCATTGGTCATTAATAAATAAAATGATTTTTCGATGGTTGTGAAACTCTTCTATTGAAAACAGGATAATGGTATTGTGAGTAATAATTTGTACGTTGAATGTTTCACTGTTTCAGTCGTTAGATTTATTCAAACAGTTTGATTATATTAAAGTTATATTTTCTGTAATGGGTTTATGATCATTACATATTGTAAGATATTTTTTTTTGTTATTGAAGTAAAGTTTAAAGAAGAATAGATGTCATGTTACCTACCAATTTTTTCAAATTGATTTCATTTTGTTAGATGGCTCTCTACGTTTTGAACAAAAAGAAAGTAGTACATAATGTATATCGTTGAATTGGTCATTACATTCTCTATCTAATGGCAAGATGGCCCTCGGTAGGTACCATTTGAAAAAAACGATTTTTTCGATAAAAATGCTTTCAGAAAATTTCAATTCCTGCTGTAGGATTTGTTATTGATCTTATCGATGAAATGACTATTACTATGAGTTACTGATGTAAATTAGTATAGATTTCAA
This sequence comes from Gonioctena quinquepunctata, assembly GCA_018342105.1. Taxonomy (NCBI): domain Eukaryota; kingdom Metazoa; phylum Arthropoda; class Insecta; order Coleoptera; family Chrysomelidae; genus Gonioctena; species Gonioctena quinquepunctata. The sequence goes on along the minus strand of JAFIRS010001918.1, from coordinate 129,516 downwards.
CCTGATCAAGGCCTCCTAAAAAAAAATTTTTTTTCAATTGTAAAATAAAATTTGGCAACATACGGGGTGTTTCATTCGAAAAATCGATGTTGGTGGCTATTTTGGCAAAACCGGAAATCGGCCATTTTGTTTTCATATGTCTGTCAATCCGAAATTGTGTCTCATATCTATGTACAAAATTTCATTCAAATCGGTTGATAAGTGAAGGAGATATAGTCACCCGGTATATTCCTGAAAGCTTTTCCAGGACAAAGAAATTTCCAATAACCCTTCTAAAAACTCTTTCTTTCGCGTAAACCGTTATTCGGAGTATTACGAACATTAAAAAAAATAGTCAAATCGGTCCAGCCGTTGTTTTTATAAATTAAAAAAAAAAGGTCGTTCCTGTGTCCTCTGCTTGACAGGCGACAGTCTAACCACTGAACTATTTCCTTTTTGGAAATAAATGTCCCGATAGTCTTTTTCTTCGCCAAATTTCGCATATACCCGAATTTTCCAATTTCCAGGAAACTTTCCTGAATTTTCGGGCTATTACGAACATTAAACAAAACATAGCTAAATCGGTCCAGCATTTCTCACGTTTTGCGCTCAGAAAGAATCGAGATTCTTTTTTATTAAATAGATTGATTATATATTCCTGTAAACTTTTCCAGGACAAAGAAATTTTCAATAACTTTTCTGAAAACTCTTTCCCGTAAACCGTTATTCAGAGTATTACGAACATTAAAAAAAATATCGGTCCAGCCGTTGTTTTTATAAAATAAAAAAAATATTCGTTCCTGTGTCCTCTGCTTGACAGGCGACAGTCTAACCACTGAATTATTTCCTTTTTGGAAATAAATGTCCCGATAGTCTTTTTCTTCGCCAAATTTCTTATATACCCGAATTTTCCAATTTCCAGGCAACTTTCCTAAATTTTCGGGCTATTACGAACATTAAACAAAACAGCTAAATCGGTCCAGCATTTCTCACGTTTTGCGCTCAGAAAGAATCGAGATTGATTTTTATTATTATATATTCCTGTAAACTTTTCCAGGACTGAGAAATTTCCAATAACTTTCCTTAAAATCCTTTCTTCCTTGAAAACCTTATTCGGAGTATTATGAATGTTCAAAAAAACAATTTGCCAAATCGGTCCAGCCGTTGTTTTTATAAAATAAAAATAAAAAATTACCCTGACCGGGATTCGTTCTTGTGACCTTCTGCTTGGTAGGCGTCGGTGTAACCGCTCAGCTATTTCCTCGTTTGGTAATAAATGACTCGATAGTCTTTTCTTCGCCACATTTCTTATGTACCTACCCAAATTTTCCAATTTCTGGGCAATTTTCCTATTTTTTCCGTATCAACCATCCTCGGGCTATTACGAACATTAAAAAAAAAATAGCCAGATCGGTTCCTGCCGATCTCACGGTTTTCGCTTACAAAGAATCGAGATTCATTTTTAATATATAGATTTACTAGCTGACCCGACAGACGTTGTCCTGTCCACATTTCTGTTCCCTAAAATGTTTTTCCCGAAAACTCTCGTCCCCGTAGAATTTATTTTTTTCTATGTTTTCCTTTATGTTGTTCCATCTTTTGACTCCACTTCCTGTTGTCCCGTTTTTTCCTGTTATCCCTTTTTTCTTTATCCCGTTATCCCGTTATCCTGTCATCCCATTATCCCGTTTTTTTTTTATCCCGTTATCCCATTTTCCTGTTATCCCGTTTTTTCTTTATCCCGTTATCCCGTTTTCCCGTTATCCCCTTATCCTGTCATCTCGTTTTCCCGTTTTTTCGTTATCCCGTTATTCCGTTTTCCTGTTATCCCATTTTTTCATTATCTCGTTATCCCGTTTTCCCATTATCCTTTCATCCCATTTTCCCGTTTTTTCGTTATCCCGTTATTCCCGTTATCCCGTTTTTTATTAATCCCGTTATTCCGTTTTCCCGTTATCCCCTTATCCTGTCATCCCGTTTATTCGTTATCTCGTTATCCCGTTGTCCAGTTATCCCGATTTTTCTTTATCCCGTTCTCAATTTATCGTACTACAATTATTATATTCGATTGCCATCTTGCAACCCTATTGCGGATAAAAAAAAATCGCGATGGAAAAATAGGGGTTGATCGTAGAAGGGTGAAAATTTAGTGTTGTATGTATTTTTGAATGGTGTATCATAAAAAAAACACCCTTAACATTTAGGGGGATGAAAAAAAGATGTTGTCCGATTCGCAGACCTAACCGATATGCACACAAAATTTCATGAGAATCGGTCGAGCCATTTCGGAGGAGTTTAATTACAAACACCGTTTCACGATAATTTTATATATTAGATGCTATTTTGTTATAATGTTTATCTCATGCTGAAGTATCATTTTGTACCCTTTTTTTCATACATTTATTATCAAAATACTATTATTAGAACTTATTTCTTCTTGATTTTTTTGAAAATACGAACAGGGTGTTGACAAATTAGAAGTGAAATCATCTGCGACTAAAAGATAAATTTAATCACTACCTCTCCTTTCCAACAATGGGCGAGGACACGAAATTTTGAAAATATTTTAAATGAATTCTACAGCTTGTGAAAAAACTGTTGGTAATTTTCTCTCTTTTTTTTGATTTTCTAAAACTTGAAAAAAAAAAATTAAAGTCGGTAAAATTCAAATGGCTTCCTTCTAGCGCCATTGCAAAATGTTGTGACGTAATCACCCGATCAACCAATCCCCCAGTTGACAGCTTCAATCAATTTTGCAACGTTGCCGTATTTTCAAATCTTAGGCCGCGCCTCCATAACAAGAATAAATGATTGGCTTTCTCTTCATCAGAAATCGTTTTGATAAACCACAATGATTCATAAAATCAACAATAACAAGGTTTTTGTGTACTCTGTAAAATTGATAATATATTGTTTTATGACAGATCGCATGTTTTTACACCCTTCAAATCCGCCATCGTCGCTTGACATTGCGAATAGTGTTCTAGTTCTGGCATTTATAGTTGAAGAAATTTGGCAACATTGCCGTTTGATGTCACAATCAACCCGACTTCGGCTATTGGCTGTTCGGTCGTTTACGTCACAAAGAGCACCAATATTAGTAGCTTCAAAATTTGCTGGTTTTCAAAAACGAATGGGCACTGCTGTAATTGAAATTTGACTCAAAAAATATTTTCTGGGTACATTTATATATGCGTTATGTATTTTAAAGCGATAATAATTTCTCGTACCCTCGCCTATTCCTGCATTTAAGGACATTTCTGAAAAAATGGCTATGCCAACGTACTGCCTTTTGGGGATTTATGGATGTGAAATGTATCATAAAGATTGTGTGGATTATGAAGTTCCAATAAACATTATTACTATTATACACTGTGACCCATTTAAAATGGAACCACCCCTGTAGAATACGCATTTTTCAATCATTCTCAAAAAAAATTTTTTTAATATCAAGCATCAAAAACTGTATCTTGACACAAATTTTAATAACTTTAGTTTCATTTCCAAGGCATTCTATGTTTTTTTTCTTCGTCAAAAACGGCAAAAGTTTATTAGGCAATTTTGTTTTGAAATTTGACTACACCACTGGATTCGTAGTCGTTATAAATGAAAACCATGAAATTTCATGAAAAAATATTGGTTAACAACGAAGTTACAACAACTTTAATTTTGGAAACAAAGTATTTGATTATAATTTTTATTTAGATTATAGACATATTTAAAATCTGGCAACACTGCCGATACAAAGTAGAACACCAGTGAATTTGTACAGCGAAAATCCGAAGTCAATAGCTCATTCCGTTCTACAGTTATAACTCCTGAAAGTATGGTAATGTGAGCGATTTGTGGTGGGAGCGATTTTGTAATAAAAATCTGACTACGCCAGTGGATTTGTAAATTATATTCCCTTAAAATAATTTATTTAAGTTTAGGTTATAAGTGTATTCGAAAATAACAAAAAAATTAAAATTCATTTTCAAGTTATGCACTCTTCCATAGCCGATAAAAACGAAATGAACCGAATCAAGTTTTAAAGTATCAAAATTATTTATTGAATAATAAAACAGAAAGCAGGACAAAAAATGTTCCTTTTAAATTCTGCAAAACGAAATTAAAACAAGCTTTTAGAGAAGGTATCAATAATTTGAGGAAAGCTGAACTAATACATTAGGCATAGGTATTGTACTAAATCAATATTAGGCTGTGATTTAGTACACCGCAAATCGCTCACATAACCATACTTTCAGGAGTTATAACTGTGGAACGGAATGAGCTAATGACTTCGGATTTTTGCTGTACAAATTCACTGGTGTTCTACTTTGTATCGGCAGTGTTGCCAGATTTTAAATGTCTATAATCTAAATAAAAATTATAATCAAATACTTTGTTTCCAAAATTAAAGTTGATGTAACTTCGTTGTTAACCAATATTTTTTTATGAAATTTTGATGGTAGTCGCTATAAATATAGTGACTACAAATCCAGTGGTGTAGTCAAATTTGAAAACAAAAATTGCCTAATAAAGTTTTGCCGTTTTTGACAAAGAAAAAAAACCATAGAGTGCCTTGGAAATGAAACTAAAGTTATGAAAATTTGTGTCAAGATACAGTTTTTGATGCTTAATATATAAAAAAAAATATTTTTGAGATTGGCTGAAAAATGCGTATTCCACAGGGGTGGTTCCATTTTAAATGGGTCACACTGTATATTATAGTGACATTCTTACATTCACTCGTTCATTGAACGGCCTTTTCGCCAAAAATGTATGCAAATTTCCACGATTTCATCCATAATGTCAAATCATGATTTTATATGATTTACACACAATGATGCTCTTTGACCTATACACATTTTTATTTAGCATCCAACAGTGTGTAGGAGAAGGAAGGAAGGGGTTTTGGCGACTAGCATGGGTGAAAAAATAATATTTTTTCAGTTGTAAGGGAAAAGGGTAACTTAAACATGGTTTTGTACGATCTATACTCATGGTTAGAAGATTATTTTGCAAGCCGCTCAGGTAAGGAAACTAAACTATTCAAAAGAATAAGAAATCATGTATTCAGTGTCCCAAAGCTCTGCAAGTAGCACAAAAGGAATAATTATCGGTATACATATATATTAAAGAAATGAAAGAATTGTCATTTGAAAATATGTGAAATAGTCCATGATAAGAGTGTGAATTTTAATGTGAAAAACACATTTTTTACGAAAAATCAAGATAATTGGAGATCGTTTGGATAAGAAACATGTTTCGAAGGAATAGGTCAAGAATATGAGATCACCCAGTATCTTCACGAAATTTTCACAAGTGCTTCAAAACATGATAAAAACAGTAAAGCAATCGAACATTTTGCGCGGAAAAGTTAATATTCGGAGATACGGGCCCCCGAAGGTCCATAAAGAGAGGTTATGATATAAACAATTTCTTTATACACTAAAATAGTAACTGCACACTCATTTAACGTTTCAGAAATATTAAAATCACTTAATTTTCGATAAAGTAATGAAAAAACTCCGATTGCTTTTCATAAATTTTACAAAAGAAATGTCAAAAATTAAACGTTGGTGATTGTGTTATGTTTTTCGGAATCTCCTGAATCTTGAAGTTAATTGATATGCGACGTTGCCTATGCCACCAAAAGGAAAAAAAGTACTGAAATTAAATGCGACATACATATTGAGCATATAAATAATAACTATTACTGCATGAAAAGACGATATGATAGTTCTGATGGATATATATATATATATATATACAGTGTGACCCATTTAAAATGGAACCACCCCTGTAGAATACGCATTTTTCAGTCAGTCTCAAATAATTTTTTTTTGAATATTAAGAATCAAAAACTGTATCTGGACACAAATGTTCATAACTTTAGTTTCATTTCCAAGGCACTCTATGGTTTTTTTTCTTCGTCAAAAACGGCAAAAGTTTATTAGGCAATTTTTGTTTTGAAATTTGACTACACCACTGGATTCGTAGTCGTTATAAATGAAAACCATAGAAATTTCATACAAAAATATTGATTAACGACGAAGTTACAACAACTTTAATTTTGGAAACAAAGTATTTGATTATAATTTTTATTTAGATTATAGACATTTAAAATCTAGCACACTGCCGATACACAGTGGAACACCAGTAAATTTGCACAGCGAAAATCCGAAGCCAATAGCTCATTCCGTTCTACAGTTATAACTCCTGAAATGGCCTTGGAAATGAAACTGAAATTATGAAAATTTGTGTCAAGATACAGTTTTTGATGCTTAATATTAAACAAAAAATATCTTTGGGATTGACTGAAAAATGCGTATTCTACAGGGGTGGTTCCATTTTAAATGGGTCACACTGTATATATATATATATATATATATATATATATATATAAATAGATTTTAAACTTCTATTGATATATATATATATATATATATATATATATATATATCAATAGAAGTTTAAAATGCCTAGCTTTTGAAAATTAGGCATGAAGTTGATGTACCGCATTTAGAAAGTTACCAAACCTATTGAAATAATGTGACTTCAGATCAAGAAACGCATTCGACTTGGATGTTTTCTCGTTTACCCAGCCGAGACACGCCGAAGGCATACGAGAAAACATCCAATCACTTTCTTACGTAAAAAGAAGGAACACAACCTAACCTTACTTGGCTAACCTTGCTATTCAAGTTGAATGCAAACTAATCAACCTCAGAAGGGGACGCTTCGCTCCGCTCGCGAACATTTCGATCCAACCAATTCTTACGTAAAAAGAAGGAACACAACCTAACCTAGCTTGACCGATCTTGTTATCCATGTTGAAAGCATGCTAATCAACCATACGAAGCGTCGCTTCGCTCCAATCACTTTCTTACGTAACCTAACTTGGCTAACATTGCTACCAAAGTTGAATACAAGCCAATTAACTTTACGAAGCCTACACATTCTAATATAGAAGAAGCGAAACCACACTTTTTTCAAATTTAAAAGGCCATAATTCCCAAAATATATTTTTCCGCGCTAAAATTTCGATTGCTGAAGTGTTTTTATCGAGTTTTGAAGCACCTGTGATAATTTCGTGAAAATTTCGCGAAAATCCGGATTGACTTGAATAGTTGGCATGTCCATAAAACACCAAGATCAATGCAACCACCAATATTTGATTATTGACATTTCATATGAAAAATTAAATGAAATGTAATCGGAGTTTTTTCACGACTTTATCGAACATTAATTGATTATAATATTACTTAAACATTAAGGCCCGGTATTTTCACCTCTGGTTATCCTATGAATAAATTAACCAACGGTTAGAATATGCTTTTGTTTAACGTGTATTGATAAAGCAAAATCACATTCTAACCATTGGTTAATTTATTCCTAGGATAACCGGAGGTGAAAATACTGGGCCTAAATGAGATACCATTTTAGTGTAAATAGCTATTCTTTATATCAGTTTGCTGTTTCCAAAAGTGGAATCCAATAACCTCTCTTTTTGGACCTTCGGGGGCCCATATCTCCTAAAATTATCTTTTCCACGCTAAATTTTCAATTGCTATACTGTTTTTCTAGTCTTCTGAAGCGCCTGTGAAGATACTGGTTGATCTCATTTTCTTGACCTTTACCGTTACGTTTATAGCACAGTTTAAACTGGAGTTTTAAACTGGGGTTTGAACTGTAATTTAACCTCAAGTTTAAACCGATGAAAATTAAAAATATTTCTTGTATATCTTCCAGTTACAGAATTTGTAGCTAACTTCAATCACGTTGGTTCATCAATATTTTTTTCGTTTTGAAGGAAAATTGACAGTATTGACAATAATGACAAATCAAGTTATAATTAAGATGTCTTAGACATCTTAGTTACAATCAAGACTAGTTGTTTGTGTTTCCCACATTCTTCCGTCCGTGAATTTTCGATATTGTTTATGATTATTTTACTTGTATCAAAATGGGTTGCGGAGGCAGCAGAAGGCTGGTGAAATACTGCGGCGTATTCCTATGCAAATGACAATTTGTTGGATTGTTGATGATGCCAAGAGGGGTTAGGATGTATGTCTTGAAGGAGGATTTTTTTCGATAGAATTGGCTACAAATTGTGCCGAAAATGAGTGATTTAGTGTTCGTAGTTTTTGCTGTTTGGAAGGAGGCATTTTGAGTGATTATTGTGCGAGAAAACGGTGCTTAAAAATCACCTAATTTAATCAACCTAATGAAGAAGGAAAAAATGTTATATCTCGGATACTGTATGAGACCGCCGTGTTTTCCGGATTCCTGCTCAGGAGGCAAAAACACGTAAGAAAAATATTACAGCTATTTTCAGGGAGCATGAGCACGACGCCTATACATTTACCAATTCCTGATATACAGGGTGAGTCAGAATAAGACCGACTTCAGATTCCTCACCTCATTTCGAGGTGAGAAGTTGCTATCAAGGCATGTCCTAAAATGCATCCTCTCTTAGATACCCCAACTAACATTATAGGAAAATTATACCAAGCAGTGGGGTAAAGCGGCTTCAAGAAGTCCGAATTCACCCATTTCTAACCAAATATTTCACCTTCAAGTACTAACTAACTCCAAAGTTATAATTGGAGTTATAAAAACCATAATTGAGAGCACCAAATCTCCTTCAAAAACCAAAAACTTAATAGGCATAGTGCGTAGTATGAAATTACTTGTTATGGACTTCAAATATACCTTCACAGCCTCATGGGTTAATAGAGTTATTTACTAGGTAAAATTTCACCTAAAGGTAACCAGCAAAATGTGTTCAAAATACTTGGAACTCTCAGGAAAAACCTTCTGGTGAATATTTACCTAATTATTACCTCATGTGTGTTCATATAGTCAGGGAATTGACAAGTCAGTAAACAGGTCTACTATATACTCTTTATTACCTATTTTGGCACCAATTAAGTTAAAGGAGTTGCCTGGACATTTCTTGACCTATTTTATACCTACTGCTCTACAATGAGGGCGAGATTACCACAATATTTGTCTAATCAGACTAAATGTCTACAACGAAGTCAAAGTTACCTAAAATAAAATCCTCAAAGTAACTTAGTCTATCATCAGATATTAAAGACCAAGTCGATTCAGATGAGGATGACATGATACAATTTACTTCCTTTAAATTTTTTATTGTGCCCTACATTCTAGAAATCTATAAATGCCGAGCAAAAATTCGAATAGAGTTAGTAAACCATACAGGTATACCACCAACTATTATCGATTAGCTGCCAGAATGAGAACAAATGAAAATATAATCCGAAACCATCCTATACTTTCCGATGTCCAGAGATCAGAGCCATTATCTTCCACTCAGTCATCATCAACTACAGAAATTAATGTAGAGTAAGAAATTGCTTTTACCGATGATGATACCGGGGAAAAATATGGATCACAAGACGATGAGTTCAATGGGAATAAGGCACAAAGCTTGGAAGATAACCTCCCATTGTTAGAGGAGTTCAGACATTGGGCCTTGTCGCATAAAGTCTCCATACAAGCAGTTGGTAGAACACTCTCCTTTTGTTCCCACTATGGGGTACATAGGAGTATTCAACTATGGTGTTGCTTCACGTCTTTTTATGACGGCAACTATTTTAAAACACTCATCCATTATTGAAATAAAAACATGAAAGCGTTAACCTTAAATTTTGGTTAGGTCTCAGGTCATGTCGGTAAGAGATACTGAACAATGAATGGGCTGCGTTCAGAAAGCTTCGTTTGTCGCCAACGGTAAACTACAGCCGCGACATTTTCAATGATGCAGCGACAAAATGGAATTCAATGAAGTTCATCCTTTTGAAGTGAATGGATGAAAAAATGGTATTGAATACGCAAAAAATCAAATCAAATAGAAAATTTATTCTAACAAAAATAAGAGATTGATGTGTTGAAATGATGAGTTTCCATGGCTTCGAAAATTTCAAAACCAATCATTGTGGCTTCCGGAAAAGTCAAAATCAAGCAAATCATAATTGGTCGATTTTTAATGGTATTTACAGTGGGCTGATAAATTGTATATTTCCGGGCACCGAATGCGGAACGCAGAAATGTCAAATCAAAATTATTCAGCCAATCACAACACACCATTTTATATTTGAAAAGTTATGATTGGCTATTTCTCTTCGGAAAGAGATTCCCTCATTAGACAATAACATTAATCATGGTTTCTATTCTGGGAAGATGTGCACTGAAATATAAATATCGCGTACTATTATCAACATTACTGATGGATTTGATATTTAATTTCAGAATGAACACTCATTACAGGGTTTTCTAGTCAATATCCATTTCTCTGAGTAACTATAGGTTACTTGGCCTTACCATTAACATTAGCAAAACCTATTGACTTTTTCACCCCGTATTGACATTTGAGTGTTTCTGCACAGAACATAGAATAAGTAAAATATAAATTTATTATCCACGATTCGCAATCCATCCAGAGAACGAAACGTATAGACATGCATCCAATAACATATATTGTATTTCATCACGTGACCACAATGTGAAAGGGTCCGATATCCCAAGATAAGGAAAATGGACTTCAAAGTCAGGAATAAAGGTTACTTTCGACTTTGAACAAAGTCTATGTGTTCTCATAGTCAACATTTTGAGGAATTTCGACATATAGGTCCCATATGGAATCTACGCCATATTTTTCGGTTTGAACCGTTTCCGCCATTGTAAAAATAATACATAATTTTCTCGAATCGACTACATTTTAATGAGTGGTAGTCAAAAAATAGGTGAATATGATATGTACACACATACTTCATCTATAAAATCAGTTTTTGAAGTGTTTGATGGAAAAAGTTGTCAAAGTAGACATGAATTAATGTTTTTTTTTTCATACAAATCTAATAATTTGATGGGCCCACTTGTTTTAGACGAGTAAAAAACAACATTATCACAGAAAAGTTTGTATCGCAAATGAAATCTAGGTGTGGATGCGAAACCATCACTTATTGCATTATCTGCTATACGTTTATTGACAATTTTTTCTTCATACGCCATGTTCATGTCAACTTCAACGCTTTCACGCATAAGCATGTAGGTTAAGATACACAATATACAGTAAACTTTTATCATCTTCTTCTAACCTGCCATTGTTTGTTTCATTACAGTGTTTATAACCTGAAATTGGTAAAAATGACTACATTTTTACCATCAGTCGACTAGTCTGGAGGCAATTTTACCTATTTATGCCTTCAACTTATAAGGAGAAATGTCTTAATTTCCCAAATTTCGACTTCTGAATTACTTCCATTTTTTTCCCCATAATGGTAAATTTAAGGTAATTATAACGTAATAATTACCTTCGCCAATTAGGGCGCTGACCTATTCGAAGGTCGAAATGACGTAAATTTTACCTATAATGTTTGTTGGGACAAGGTATCGAAAGTACGAAAAAAATTAAGATTTAATTTGTTTTCTCCAAAATTCCTGAAGAAAAAAAATTGAAACATGGTACGCTAATCAATGTTTATCAACATGCTAATTTGAGGTTATATTTTTTATTTTTGTAAACCAGTGGCGTAGTTACGATGGTATGTGGTCATATTTTCTTGGGACAAGTGAATGGACAAATGAGCTCATCGATACTCAACCTAAAAGTCATAACATCCCGTGTGCCTAAAAGTGGCGCCATCTCTTGGAAAATCCACCAATTTTAGCATTCTTCAACATTTGAAAGCTTCATCCTCCTGGTAATCGTGAACTTGGGAATTGCAATTTACTACTTTCAGTACTAATGGCTATTAACGAGATTATAGCGATAATGGTCTATTTACGGTTACAAAATAAATTACCTACCAGATTTGGAAAACAAGACTGTATTGAGAACTGACCGCTTTCCACTTTCAGAAATAAAAGGGAGAAAGTTGAACAACATTACCTACCTAATATTCCGTTGGGTCAGTTGTGTCTATTTTAAAGTGTCTATTCGATTTTTGTGTCGTGAAAAATGTGGCGTCCATGGGCTCATCCTTCAACTGGTGGACGTAGTACCACTAGTCGACAAATGTTACACCCTCATGAGAAACAAATTATATTAAATGTTTATACTTCCCTTCTGGAACGTGGAATGTCAAAGGATCAAGCTGTGCAAGAAAGTGCTTCTTTACCAAGTGTTTAAAATAGTAAGTAACCCTATTTTAAAAGACTCTGGCGGTTCAAGGAAACTAGATGGCTGTGATGTAGATATAATTCGAAGAACAATATACGCCTTGTATAAGAGCAAATCGGGCCTACATTAGATATTTTAATGCAACGGCTTAAAAAGAATGAAACTGGTATCCAGTGTTGCATAGAGACTTCACAAAACGGATTTAAATAAAAAAAACTCACTAGTAGCAGAAAAATCATAATTGAATCTGTGCGCCTTAAGAAATGGAGATTTGAATATGTATTGGCAATAAACGAATTTAGAGAATATGGTAGAACAGTAGTGTATTTGGAAGAAACGATATTCCAAACAAAAGTTGGGCAGACTCATTTGACTTGTGCCAAACTAATGCGCCGTCTAATAAAGGAAAACGCATTACGATAATTCACGCAGGAACCGAAAATGGTTTTATACCAAATGCGTTGTCTTTATCGGCAAAGAATATTAAGGACTTATTAGTCGATTATCATGATGATACTACAGCCGAATTATTTGAGGACTGGTTCCAAAATAAACTCATACCAAATATTCCACCCAACAGTAATATCGTCATGTCTAGATAAAGCACCATGTTCAAATGACACCAAAGCCACTATACAAGAATATATGTTAAATAATGATATGTACTATGAGGAAAAGTACAACAGTTACTAGAAGTTTTACGCAGTTATTCGATAAAAAAATATTTTGTAATTCATTGGCTGAAAGCTTGGGACATACGGTGCTCAGACTTCCTACTTATCACTGTATGTTTAACCCAATTGAACATATATGGCATCAGCTTAAGTCAGCAGTTCGAAGAAATAATACTTCTGCAACCTTAAGTTCAACTGTGGTAGCTCTTATTCAAACAGAAACTACAAACATTCCTGATAGCAGCTGGGCCAAGTGTGTTTCCCATATTAAAAAGATGGAAAAGACATATATGGATATAGCAAAAATTCCCAAAGGAAAGTTTATTATCAATTTGGATGACGACAGTGAAACTGATCTTCGTGAGTAATTTTGTTTATAAATACCATTTATCGAGAAACTTAACTTTTTATAAAGTATAAAGTTTGACATTTTACATTAATTAGGTATATCATATATGATTATATAATATAATATAATTATATATATATATATATATATTATTATTATCATATATTATATATAAACAATTCTCAATTATATTCAAGCGATTTTTCTTAATAATTTAACCCACTATCATTATACCTACCTATAATACAAAATTTAATGGCTAGGGCAGGTACAACTCTGCGTAGAATCCACCGCCTGCTGATAACTCAAGTGGTTGGTGATTTACGACCTTCTTAGATTTCTGGTTCTACTATATTACGTATTATTCAACATAGCGTGAGTGGCACCTCTATTGTTCGCCACAAAAGTCGTAAAAATTTGAAATTTGAAACAGCCGAATTACAAAATATATGTTTTTAAAATCATAATCCAGGATCTCAATCTTCGGGTATTAATCGAGATGGTGTAAGTGGCGCCATTTCATGGAAAATTTATCAACCAATTCTAGCCATATTTCCTGGTAATCATGAGCTCCTTGGGAATTGTACTTTTTTAACTTGTACTTTCAGTCTGAGTATTAGCCAACATGGTGTATGTGGTGTCATCTATTGTTCACCACAAAAAAATCTGAAAACCTTAAATTGCATCTCTTCAGGAATTGTTCAAATCGATATACGCACCTTTGTAAGTTCACCGACGAAATAAACTACAATAAGAATTCAACTTCTGCAATTAATTGAAATTTCGTGCTGTTCGTTTGTCGTTAATTCGAATACACAAAATTGGAATTAATTTTTTTCAACGATTACTGTTGTTATCATACTTCATGCCTCGAACTAGCACTAATTAGGAGCGTGTGTATATGTTTCACTGAACATTTTAGAAAACTAGCTGTTATTGTTGAACAAACCATTTGCCGGTGGTGTCGTGTTCTTGAGAAATGAATACAATTTTGGAATATTATCGAAAGTTTATGGAGGAAATGGCCGGTAAGCATCTCAACAACAGAATAAAAACAGTTTCGTTCCGACCAATTATGCAAAAGAACTTGAAATAGCTTACATACGATGATTCGGGGCATGATATTGAAAAAGTGATGTCAATTATTGTGGAAACAATTTTAGATGTAAGAATTCTGAGAGTTCTGTTCAAATAATCATTTTTAGTGACCTTAGCCTAGTTTTGAAAATTTCGTTCTTGTCGTTTAGGTTATTTTTCACCAATAATTCCAAAAGAGTTATTAGCAGGACGAGCAGCAATAGCGAGTACGAAAAGTTAGAGGAAAAATGTCAAATTCATTGCCGGAACTGAATTTTGAACATTCTCTCGGACCAATTTCCGATCTTTGTTTTCCAAAATGGGACATTTTGATCTTAATAGGTTCAAGTCGAGTGGAAAATTATCGTCGAATCAAAAATATTGGCTATTTATATTGTAGAGCGGTTGAAGTTTTGAATGTAAATTACATTGTTTATTTCCAGTCTTTTTTTAAATTCCTTAAGAGGATTGAAAAATTTGTTCCTATTTATAAGAACGATGTTTATACTCTACACTAAAGGCAGAATCATGTTTGAAAGAGAAACTAAAGTTATCTTCAATTTAAGATACTTCATTCAATCCTGAAAATCACGGTTTTTCGAATTGCAGCAGATTTATTGGGGGAATTGTTTTATCTAGCAATAAATGATTTTTATTCAATGTTATGGTATCTCACCTTACGGAATAGTATTAATTTTAAAGTTGGGAAGGAGGGTAAAAATAACCCCTTTAAAAATATTTTTTTAATTTTGTTTACTATTTTGAATTATTTTCAGTTACCAATTTGATGTTCCATATTAATTATCGAAATGTGGGGCAAAATGGCTTTGATTAAAAAGCGACGAAAAAAAATTGAATACCAAATTGGTATTTTTTTATATAAAAAAAAACTCAAAATTTTTCATCTCATTCCTACCAACCACAAGTTAGATATTTTTTAAAGAATTCAAAATTATTTTTTATTGAAGGAGAAACATTTAGAATAACAATAATGAAACTCCAAACGCCTAAACTATACTCCCTTATCAAATTACACAAACCAAATTACCCCATTAGGCCAATAGTCTCATTTGTTACTGCTGCAATAGTAAATTTATCAGAGAAATTGATCACTATTATCAAGAATCATTGCAAATTTCAACAAAAATTCACCATACAAAATTGATATGACTTAATTAATAAAATACGAAATGTTACTCTTCCTGATAATAGGAAATCAATTTCTTTCGATGTACAGAATCTATTCCCAAGTATACCTCCGGATGATACTATTATCCTAGATTACTATCGTTTTGGACGTCCATCGTCTTAATGTATTTAAAAGGTTTTCACGACGTTTCGAATGCTTGTATCTGCTATCGTCTTCGGGTGAATACTGGACGTCCAAAACGATAGTAATCAAGTTACCACATCGTCTACAACCTTTAAACAAACTATTATTCTAGTCAGAGAGTTATTAGTCATCAAATATACCTTTTATCGATTTGTTTGAAACAAAATGATTTTCAATTTGACAACAAAATGTATTCTTCTTCAAAAGGGTTAATTATGGAAAATCCACTTGCCAAAATTTGTATGGATAACCTAGAGAATTCGTTTCATGAACATCCGTTATTGAAACATTTTTTGTATTAGTACCGATATGTGGATGACATTTTGGTTTGTTTGATTGGTACCAATAGACAATTAGATATATTTCATGAATATATCAACAGAATTCACAAAAACATACAATTCACTATCGAAATAGAATCAGAAAATTCAATCAATAACCAAACTAAACAAAAAACATGATTTTTCAATTTATCACAAATTCTCTCACATATACTACTATTCATATCGACTCTAACCATCCCTACCAACATAAAGTTGCAGTTCGAATCATAGATTAGTAAATTTTTCCCTTTCAGAACATAATTTCCAAAAAGAACTTTAATAAAACAACCTGCATTGAACAATGGATATAAAGTTAACCTGATAAAAAGTTACCAACAAAAACTTTAATCAAAATTATGAAACACTTACATATTGTGGACAGACTACGAAAAAAACAGCTTCATTTCTTAATTATCAAGATCTGAAGATTGTATATTTATCAAAAATAGACAGAATTTCGAAATCCGAAAAAATCGGGAGTATACCGGGTGAGTCTGAGAGATGGGGCCCCCTTATTTTTGAGAGAAATAATCCGATTCAAAGCACGAAAATTCAGAGGGCTATTGAACAACTAAAATGTGATTTTTTGAGATTAATATTAATTTTGTAGCACTTCCGGTTTCGCCAGAAATGATCTGAGTATTAGTTTTTTAAATGGAACACCTTGTGAATTTTCACATTTTTGAAATCTAGAGCAAATTCTGAACATGATAAGCTGAATTTTTTATTATTTTTTTTTTTTCAAAAAAAATTTTTTTTAAGGATGATGATTTTTTACATGTTGAACGTTTCTCTCTGATGCCATGTCCGAGAAAATGAAATTAGCATTTTAATTAAAATACTTTGCCACCAGCCGCTGTTTGAATGTGGCAAAATCACTTTTTTTCGATTATCTCATGTTTTTTAAATGGCATCTCTATAGGACACTCTCTGCAACAGATTGTTTCAAAGGAAAGGAATCGAATGATAGGTACCAAAATTTTGAATATCTGTCAATTATTTTCAGATTTATCACTATTACAAAAAATGTACCAAAAAGTATTGTGGCCGCTGGACTAATAAGAATCCCAAATAATAACATTATTGAAATTTCACTTACTATACCAATAAGAATAGTTGGCAAATTTGATGTATGTATTTCTAATAGATGCATACTCCAGAAACCTTTGACCTATTGGGCAAAATGTCTTGATATCCTAATTTTCGACTTCTTAATTATTTCCATATTTTCCCCCATATTGGTTAATCAGACGTGAATATTACGTTAGATTTACCTTCGCTAAATTGGACGCAGACCTATTTAGAGGTCGAAATGGCGTGAATTTGACAAACAATATTTTTTGGGAAGCAATCGAAAAAAACTTCCAGATGGATGGATACTATAAAAACAGCACCCCAACGACTTCCCGTGTTCGGCTGCGCCTCCCACTTGTCGCGCACGCAACGAAAAAGCCTATTTTCTCGACTCCTAATGAAATATACTATTCCAGTGGTATTTTTTCAATTACTTATTCTTACAATCATAGCAATTGATCACCCCGTGTAAAAGTAGACACATGGACACATGGAGCTGTGGCTTCCAAACAGGCAGCATACCATCGATGGCTAAAAAATCCGGGCCCTGAGACCAGAGCAGCATATGTCGAGGCTAGAGGCATATGCAAAGAGACAATAGAATGCTCAAAAGATTATTATTATTATTATTATTATTACATATAAGTAAAGGCTGAGGACAGAGTCCTATGTAAGCCTAAAAAAAAACTAAAGAGATCAACAAGATTATACAATGCATGCAAAAGAAAAAGAAAAATAATTAATATATGCGTAGGAAAAATTATGAAAATAAGCAAATATCTATTTTGTTTTTAAAACTATTCACTGAGTCAGAATTCACAACATCGTTGGGTAAGTTATTCCAAGTTTCGAAAATACGATTCACCAAAAAATGCTGTCTCTGCCTAGTGGCAAATTTCTCCTTTTTTAATTTGAGATTATGACCACGTAACCGCGAATCATTGTTGAAAACAAAAAGTTCTTTCTGATTAGCATAGTTGTACTTAGCTATACGGAAGGATATGATGAGGTCCCCACGGAGTCGACGTTGGTCAAAAGCTATCAGCTGTGCCATCCTCAGTCTTTCGGGATAGGTTGGACGCACTTCGCCAAAAGTCATACGCGTGGCTCGACGCTGAACGTTTTCCAACAGAATCTTGTCGCGCACCAAAACAGGACACCACACCGGACCTGCGTACTCCATAATTGGACGAACGTAGGTTTTGTAGAGTTTTATGGAACTTGAGTATGATAGATGGGAGAACGTTTTGCGGATGAGGTAGATCAGTGTATTGGCGCGCTTGCATGTGGATATAACATGTTCGGACCAAGTTAGGTCAGTATTAATAGTCACTCCCAGATCGACATGAGAAGACACTATACGTATCTGTTGATCGTTTATTGTGTACTCGTGGAGTGGATTGTCCTTTCCTTGATGAAGTACGACGCATTTGTCGACGTTAAGAGGTAAAAGCCAATCCTCACACCACCGACTAATCGAGTTGAGGTCTTCTTGAAGGAGTTGATGTTCCACTAAGGCATTTCCATACAGTTTAGTATCATCGGCATAAAACGACTTGCAGGACTTTATATGAAGAGCAAGATCACTTGCATAAACAACGAAGGGACCCACTTGTGACTTGTCTGTCCGAGAAAAGAGTGACCCACTTTACCGGAAGTTCTTTCTGTCATGTAATTTTCAACCCATGAGTTTAGTTGGCCCCGAATACCAAGTGTGTCAAGTTTGTGCATTAGCCTCCTCACTGGGACCCTGTCGAAAGCCTTGGCAAAGTCAAGATAGACGATATCTGTCGGTATTTTTTTATCGTGAGCCTTCGTCCAATCGTTTATGCACTGTAGAAGATTGCTGGTGGTGGATTTACCTTTGACGAAACCATGTTGTTCCGATGGTATGATTGCGTTTTTTGTTAAAATTTGACATGTCTTCTACAATTATTGATTCCATTACTTTGGAAGGTACGGATAGAAGACTAATGGGCCTGTAGTTGGTTGGATTGAGTTTATCGCCTTTTTGAAAATAGCAGTGACAGATGCCTTCTTCCAAGCCCGTGGATTTGAGATTTTGCGAAAGAGACAGTCATGATTCTTGATAACGGAGAGCAGAGAGTTTCGGCAAATTTTTAGAAAGAAGGGGCTCATTCCATCCAAGCCAGGAGATGAATTTAATTTAGTGTTCAGTAAATGTTTTTTCATTTTTTCCGGGCTAAACGTCACATGGTTTAGATTATCACGCAGTCGTTCTGCTATAATTCCTGGTGATTGATCATCTCGGGGCTCCACTGTGAAGGAGCTTGTGAAAGAGTTGGCCAGGATTTCAGCTGATTCGATATCTGTAGAGCACAGGGTACCATCAGGTTTTTGTAGGAGCGGAATGCTTACTTTGGTGTTCAGGTTTGATCGTATGAACTTGTACAGTTTTTTATTGTTTTCAGAGTTCGCAATAGATTCTTCAAACTCACGACGTGAAGATCGTAGTGTTGATACCAGGTATTTAGAGAAATTTCGATGAGTTTGGTAATCTTCTGGGGCTTTTGATCTTTTGTATCTCTTCCAAAGTCTTTTTTTGTGATATATGAGTGACATTATTTCGGTATTCATCCATGGTTTGAGAGGATTTTTTCGGCATACTTTGCTGCGGGAGTTCTTGTCAACAAGGGCAGTTATGGTCGAGTAAAATTTTTCCCAGAGGATATCAACGTCATCACATGTATTCAAGAGGGTGATCCAATCGATGGCGGAAAGTTCCTCGAATAACTGATCGAAATCGATTATTTTGAAAATTTCAGTTCCGTACTTGTTTGGCATATGAATATTGAGCTGAGTAGTTGCGTAGATTACTGCGTGGTCCGATAATCCAACTGGTGGTAGGATTTCATAATCTGTGACAATGTTTTCATCATTGGTAAAGATGAGGTCAAGAACAGATGGTTCATTGTTGATTCGGAATCTAGTTGGTTCTGTGATGAGTTGAAAGAGGTTTGAATCGGCAACGAAATGCATGAAATTACTCGTGGCACTATTTGTTTCAGGTATATTATTAATGGGCCAGGTGATATTGGGGTAGTTAAAGTCACCAGTAATGATGAGGTTGTCAAGGGGTTTAGGTAATCGATCAGTTGAACATTGGCTTCATGGGATACATCATTGGGTCTGTAAATACATACTATGTTTATGTTGACGGTTTCCTTGGTAAGGCTGACATGTAACGCCTCCACTCCTTGGATTACGGCTATGTCTTGTCGTACTGCGAATTCGGTTATGATCTCATCGCATAAATATATACATACTCCACCACCGACACGATTTAATCTGTCCGCTCTGTGAATACTGTAGCCTCTTATGTTAACCAGTGAATCTGGGTCAGTTGGTTTCAGCCATGTTTCGGTTAGGAGTATTATGTTAGGTTTGAGATCAACTATGTTACATATAAGTTCATTGAATTTAGCAAATAACGAGTCTAAGTTAGTGTAAAGGATTTTCCAGCATAGATAGGGCGGTTGTTGGTTGTTGTAAAAGGCTGTTTTATGTTCGAAAGTTGATGGAGGTTATTTTGGGAATGCCATGTATATATTTGATGGTAAGGTTTTGCTCTCCATTTGCTTTCCTCGCGTCAAGTTCCCCGCGTAGGTCTTTCAGTAGCTGAACTTGGGAGGGAGTTTGGTCACTTATGATGGATAGTTTAGAGGTAGAAACTTTCTCGATTAGACTTTTCTTATTCCTCAAAATAGTTCGAGCATCTTGTTCATTTGGCATTACCAGCTTTATCATACGGGGGTACTTGTTTGTGGGGTTGGGTTTGCCTACTCGAAAGATGGTGATTGGGTTAGCTGGGCAGTTTACAGTGTTCAGTACCTCTGACACTACCGATTTATCATGCTCTTTCTTAGCATTTATGTCTCCTGTTGCTTCAGGGACCCCTCTGATAATCACATTTTTTGCTCGATTCAGTCTGTCCAGTACCTCCTCGATAACAACATCAGAGGACTGCACAGACTTAGAATTTTCGACCTCGGTAAGCTTCTCATTTATTGTCTCGATTTTCAACTTGACATCTTCTAGCTCTCTACGCATATCGTTTTTGAATGATTCTATCAGTCCTTTGATATCAAGGGAAGACTCAAGATTTGCGCTGCATGAGTTACATAGAACCTTCAAGCATTTAATTCGATGGCGAGTAATACGATCGTCTTGCGGTAGATCTGTACAAGCGATGTGAATCATTTGCTTGCAGCCGTCGCACTGAAGTTTCGTGCTGTCCGAAGGTAGCACTGGCTTTGTACAATTCGCGCATGTGGTGCTGTCAGGCATAGCTAATAAAGTGTGGCTTCTTACCAAAGGTTGAAAACAAACACAAGTTTATGGATAGTTTTTTGGAGTCTGGACAATGGGGCACTATTTGGTTTTTTCCTTCACAGCACTGTTCACTTGTAAATAGGCGTTTGGATTAGTAGTAAAATTCACGAATTTCCAGAGAGCAAACAAAAGTACGTGCACACTCTAGAGAGTCTCTACTACATTGCCCACAATGCCAAAATAAGATCAAAACTTGCTGAATGTCCTAACGGATCCCGTTCATTTTGGTCTTTCGCCAAAGCTGTGGGAAGAAACTTCACTTCCAGCTCATTTCCTCCTCTAACCAAAGAAGATGGAACACTAGCAACGACTGCCCAGGAAAAAGCCAATATCTTTGCGCACCTATTTGCTGGAAATTCCACTCTGGATTCATCGGGAAAACAACCCCCGAACATTACACCTATTGACAGTCACATGCCCGAGATCACCTTTCGCCAACTTACTATCAGAAAGATTTTGCTGGGTCTCAACACCAACAAAGCCTGTGGATCTGACGGAATCCCGCCGATTGTTCTCAAGAAATGTGCCCCCGAACTAACACCTGTTCTTTGCAAGTTGTTCAACCACTCTTACAATTTGGGGGTATTTCTGTCCAATTGGAAAATTGCAAGAGTACAGCCAGTCCCTAAAAAAGGCAAAAAGGCCCTACCTAGCAACTACAGACCTATCGCACTGCTATCTATTATTTCAAAGGTCATGGAAAAAGCCATCAACATCGAGCTCATGAAATATCTAGAAGACTCAGGAATTGTCAACGATAGGCAATATGGCTTCCGCCATCAGAGATCAACTGACCTGCTCGCTTACGTCTCACATATATGGCAGCTATCTATTGAAAAGTACGGAGAAACTTTAGCTGTGGCATTAGATATCTCCAAGGCGTTCGATCGAGTTTGGCACCAGGGACTCCTCGCCAAGCTTCCGTCTTATGGCTTGCCCCCTCAGCTGTGTTCTCTGCTTGCTAGTTTTCTCTCAAATAGGTCTCTCCATGTAGTGGTCGATGGAGTTTCATCTGACACTCTACTCATAAATGCTGGTGTTCCGCAAGGATCTATTCTCGCACCAACACTATTTCTACTTCACATCAACGACCTGTTGAAAGCGACTTCATGTCCAGTACACAGCTTTGCCGATGATAGTACCCTCCATACCGCTTTCTCTTCCAGGGCCCCTATATCAGCCCGTGAAACCAGAAATGAACGAGGAAGAAATGTTAATAATATAAATATGGACTTAGCAACAATTCTCGAGTGGGGATCTATTAACTTGGTAGAATTCAATGCAAACAAAACACAAGCATGTCTTTTCTCTAAAAAAGCCGATCTCACTGTGCCTAACATAACTTTGTCAGGAGTAACCATACCACTGAAGTCATCCATATCGATGCTTGGTATTACTATCAGCAATAACCTTTCCTGGGAAAATCACGTGAGGTCCATTGCCAAAAGTGCATCCCAAAACTTGGTTTTTGTTTTGTGCCAAGAGCTATTTCACCCCACTCAGCTGCTTATGATCTATAAGGCACAGATCCGACCTGTCCTGGAATACTGTTCCCATATTTGGAGCGCGGCACCTAAACATATCCTGAGGCTATTGGATTCTGTCCAAAAAAGGGCAATTCGTCTCGTCGGTGATGCCTCGCTTACAAACTCGCTCACTTGTCTGGAACACCGTAGAAAAGTTGGCGATTTGTCTCTATTTTATAGATATTTTCATGGGCGATGCTCTTCTGAAATATCAACAATCGTTCCTGCTTTGGCAGTCTCTTCGAGACTAACCCGTCAAGTTCAGTCATCACACCCCTTCGTGGTCACTTTGGAGACCTGCAGAACATCACTTTCCAAAGACTCGTTCATCCAACGAACAGCGAGGCTTTGGAACTCATTGCCTAGGGAGGTGTTCCCCGAGGCATACAACCTCCAGAAATTTAAGAAGAACACCAACTCCTACCTTCTTTCCCTTGGTTCCCACGATGTTCTCTGAACATTACAGGATATCCCTTTTCGTGGGAACCAGAACATAAAAAAAAAAAAACAATCATAGCAATTGATCACCCCGTGTAAAAGTAGACACATGGTATCTCAACTGAATTTTATTATTTGTTTCGAAAGGTCTCCAGAAAGCCATATTGATAAAATTATTTTCAATGGATAATTCCTAACCTCACCAACACACGGCACCGATTAAGGAATATTGTGAACCGGGTAAATCATGCGGCTTCAGATAACAGATGTCCAATCTAGCTAGCCGAACTTTTATTCCTCAAATATATTTGATAGCGCCTTTACCAATAATCTGGGCAACTACAGCCACACCACTAATTTTTTTATGATTGTACCAGGAACGCTTTGAAAGTAAAACCACAGGTAGTATATAAATTTCCCATTTGCCGGGCAGTGCATATGAACACTCCTCGTAGTGCTTTAATTTATATTGCCGTTCCAATTGGGATTAAAATAACTATACGCCTCAATCTATGAATTTTTGTTAATTCATCGTTATTATGAGGCCTTTTTTTCCTGTGAGTTCTGAGCTATCTAGTCCTTCAATGAGGATAACATCTAAAGAGTAACTCATCCGCCAAAAATCAATAATCTTCGATTAAATTCATAATCTCCGACCCCAAAAACCTCGAAACACCAATTTTGAATCGAATCGTGCCATATTTACGAAACTCGTCCGTTATCTTGAATTTTCATAGAAAATTCAAAATCCCCGACCCCGAATCGGACCATAAACACGGAGATCATCGGCCATCTTGGAGCCGCCATTTTGGTTTTATGAATTTTGAAGAAAAATTCATTATTTTCGACCCTGACAACCCCCACATACCAATTTTGAATCGAATAGGACCATAAACCTAAATCTCGCTCGCCGACTTGGACCGCCATTTTGTTTCCATGAGCCGCCATTTCAATTTCATAAATTTTGATAAACTTTTTATGCTCTCCGACTTCGAAAACCTCCACATACAAATTTTGAATAGAATAGGTCCATAATCACAAAATTCCTCCGCCATTTTGAATATAAATTTAGACAAAAAAATTCGCAATCTCCGACCTCGAAAACCCCCACATACCAATTTTGAATCGAATCGTACCATAATCACAAAACTCGTCCGCCATCTTGGAGCCGCCATTTTGTTTTTTCTCTAACAAAAATTGTCACCGGAATTATGAACACCTGCCAAATTTCAGCTCAATCGGATGTCGGCAAGTGCTCCAAAAATGGATTACAAATTTTGAACCGGACATAAAGACATACGAAGCAAATTAAATAAAATCTTGCAAAAATACAAATTTCACGCGGGTATACTGTCTCATTTTTATATTCCTTCGAATTAAATGTCAAAAATTTATTATGCAGGAGATTCGTGATTAGTACCAACCAAGCCTACGAAATTTGAAAATTCATAAATTAATTCGAATGCAACATAAACGTGCAAATAAAACAGTGGTCTTTTTAATTTCAGATCCCAGAGTCGAGAACTGGACACTGATGGGCAGCCCCTTTAAACCCCTGACCATCATAGCAATTTATCTATTACTAGTAACGGTCATCTTACCGGCATATATGAGAAATAGAAAACCATTCAAATTAAAGAGCATCATAAAATATTATAATGTCTTTCAAGTCGTTTCATGCATATGGCTAATACACCAGGTGAGTAATAGTTATTTTTTAGAAACACTATGTACATACAGGGTGTAAAGAGCAAATATTGCAACAGGATCGTATATGCAGCGTAGAACAGTTGAATAAAATAAATTCAGTATCTCAATCATCATGAATATTTTTGAAAATATCTGAGACACGTCAATTTTAGATTATGAAAAACAACATCATGCAACATATAAATGATGTTCCCTAAATCTGACCATAATCATAAACCTCGTCCGCCATCCTGAAGTCCCATCTTGAATTTATAGATTTTGACAAAAAATTCATAATCTCCGAACCTGAAAACACCCACATACCAATTTTGAATGAAATATGTCAGAAAACTTGTCCTCCATCCCGGGAACCCCATTTCGAATTTATAAATTTTGACAAAAAATTCAAAATCTCGGACCGCAAAAACCGCCGCATATCAAGTTTGAATCAAATCGGACCATAATCACAGAACTCGTCCTTCATATTGGGGCCGCCATCTTGAATTTATGGATTTCATAATCTCTGACCCCGAAAACTCCCACATACCAATTTTGAATCAAATCGGACTATAATTACAAATCTCGTCCGCCATTTTGGAGCAGTCATTTTGTTTTTTCTCTAACAAAGATTCCATAATGCATTGTCACCGGAATTATGAACACTTGCCATATTTAAAATTGAGCGGATGGCTAAAAGTTGGTCAAAATTCACTTTCAAGATTTGACCCTAACTAACGAACGAACTAACGAAACGAACTAACGAACGAACTAACGAACAAACTAACGAACGAACTAACGAACGAACTAACGAACGAACTAAAGAACGAACTAACGAACGAACTAAACGACAACGAACTAACGAACGAACTAACGAACGAACAGAACTAACGAACTAACGAACTAACGAACGACAACGAACGAACTAACGAACGAACTAACGAACGAACTAACGAACGGACTAACGAACGAACTAACGAACGAACTAACGAACGAACTAACGAACGAACTAACGAACGAACTAACGAACGAACTAACGAACGAACTAACGAACGAACTAACGAACGAACTAACGAACGAACTAACGAACGAACTAACGAACGAACTAACGAACGAACTAACGAACGAACTAACGAACGAACTAACGAACGAACTAACGAACGAACAACGAACTAACGAACGAACTAACGAACGAACTAACGAACGAACTAACGAACGAACTAACGAACGAACTAACGAACGAACTAACGAACGAACTGAACGAACGAACGAACGAACGAACGAACGAACGAACGAACGAACGAACGAACGAACGAACGAACGAAGACGAACGACGAACTAACGAACTAACGAACGAACTAACGAACTAACGAACTAACGAACTAACGAACGAACTAACGACAAGAACGAACGAACGAACGAACTAACGAACGAACTAACGAACGAACAACGAACGAACGAACTAACGAACGAACTAACGAACGAACTAACGAACGTACTAACGAACGAACTAACGACCGAACTAACGAACGAACTAACGAACGAACTAACGAACGAACTAACGAACGAACTAACGAACGAACTAACGAACGAACTAACGAACGAACTAACGAACGAACTAACGAACGAACGAACGAACGAACGAACGAACTAACGAACGAACTAACGAACGAACTAACGAACGAACGAACAACTGAAACTAAATAAAAGCTTGTTAAAAGCATTATATTCAATCGACATTCTTAAAAGATACAAACATGAAAATATTTTTCAGATGTATACCGCAGGGTGGCAGCAGGGTGAAATCAAGTTCGGATGCGTTCCTGTCGACTATTCCGAAAACCCCAACCCGCTCAAAATGTTGGCGGCGATATATTGGATACACATGCTGAAACTGGCCGAACTGATCGAAACGGTATTTTTCGTGCTGAGGAAGAAATTCAACCAAGTTTCAGGGTTGCATCTTTATCACCATGCCTCGACGTATTTCCTCTCTTATATTGGATGTAAATTCATAGGAGGTAATGAAAATAGTTAGAATAAGTACAGGGTGCCATACGTATTCTGCAAAAGTATAAACCACATTCACATTTGATTTATATTCCAGGAGGCTATGATTTCACTTTCATGGTAGTTCATTGTTAAAATAGTCCAGTCGACAGACACGCAAAAATCTCAATAATTTTCTTTTTCCGTTTTCTCAGATGGATTTGTATTCATTTAGAAGCGTGAATACACTGAGATTTCCAGTATCAACTGAAGAGTGAAAATTTGATCAGAATAATGAATAAGTTCGAGTTGAGGCAGTGGAATGGTGAAGTTATTAAAAAAAATAAAAAATGCTTCTCATGTTATTGTTATTGGTCTTTTCTTCATCACTAATAAGACGCCAGCATTAGCCAGGTCCTCAAAGAGGGTGAAAATGGGGGTTCACATATTTTGAAAATTTGCATTGGCCACAAATGGCTTTGTACCGGGTTATTCACTATAAATTGCCCACCCCTTATCATCGTTATTATTGCCTGTAAAAAAAAGTTAAACGTAAAAGTTTTGTGGTTATGACTGAATTTTGATAAAATGCTATCAAAAATACAGTAGCGTGTAGATTTCAGGAGTAAAAAAATGGGATGCCCTGTATATTATTGGAATTTTTGGAATGCTCTTTTTTTTCTGATTTTAAATATATATTATCTAAAGGGTACAGGGGAAAAATGGGCTGTAATTTCTTCAAATTTTGAGATATGAGAAGTTTTAGGTTGTAAACTCTCTCAGAAGCAGTAGATAAAATAAAAATAAAATTGAGGACGACTTTCGGGTATGCTAAAATAAAAATGGGGTCTTGCAGATATTGTTAAAAAAATAGATTTTGAGAAAAAAAAATTAATTATGATAACTTGTCATGACTTAGCCCCAGGTTATTGAATGATTTTTTAACATTTTATTCTTCATCGCAAGTTTCGCAATGTGTATAGTACACAAAATCTAATAATAATAAACAAACCACTTTGACTCACGTACACAATACTGATATCATGATAATGTTTCAAATTCAAAATAATACTAGTCGAAGTAGAATGATACTCTTCTTTAAATACAAATGCGATAATATGAAGAGCATGTAAGTAATGATATGATCATTGTTACATTAGAAATTCTTAAACATCGACAAAATAATCCAATTTTATAATGGGCATTTCTAGGTTACTGTTTTATTATCAGTTTACTGAATCCGATAAATGATACCCTTTATAATTATGGTTATTAAAAATAAATGAGTTGGGTATAATCTCTTGAAACGGCTATAAAAGGCTATTGTATAGCAAAACACGTTTCGTGTTTTCGAAAACCCAGTTTAGTAAAAATCATTTAGTGAATTTTGTTTACTTCAATATGGATTTTCCTCAACTAAATTGCATTTCTGTATGGATTCAAAATTTCTACCTAATTAAGCTTTGAAACGAATTCGAAAATGAAAGATCATTCAAGTAAGTAAGTATTCAGTGTTACTCATCCTAATTGTGATTCCGTATAACAACCATAGTTGAAACTATAATTGAATTCCCTTTTCAACGGTGTGCAACTAGATCTATGCCTTTCGAAATTTTCAAGTTGTTATGCCCCCAGCGCCCTCTGTCGAGTAATTGTAATGTTTCTTCTCTCAAAAAGTAGGATCGGTAATACCATTCAAAATATTTGTTGCCCCATTGTTTCATATGAAACCGTTCAAAAGTTATCGAGATAAGGGTACCATTCAGATCAGCATTTATGCTTTATGCTGTATGGGGTCGGCTTTAGAATAGCCCCATGGTAAATCCTGCCTCTCGTAAGAGGCAACTAAGAGGATAACCGTAGGTGGAAGATGGTCTCATCGCCCGGTGAAATACCACCATATCGACTTTGTGTGCTGTGAAATGGATCATTCCATGTTTCAGTGTTCGGTCGATACTTTCCGGTCTCCCTCTTTCCTTTTCCCCAATTCCTCCTTTATTTTCAGGTGCATCCTAATAATAATAATGATGAAGTCTCCTAGAGTAAAACACTCCGGAAGCAAAATACCTCTCCATTCGGATTTCCGGGCGAGAGGTACTCGAGGGGACTCAACATTAAAGATTAATTTTTGCAACATCCGCGGACTCAACAAGAACATCAATGACGTCCACTATCACCTACAGACGAAAAAACCGGATATTCTGGCTCTAACAGAAACACAAGTAAACTCGTCCATATGCTTTGTCCTGGTTACGAACTCCATTCTCGATTCAGGTTCAAAGGTGGAGTCTGCCTTTACGCTAAGGCTAACCTTTCATGCCAGCGTGAAGAGAGTTTGGAACCGAAAGACTTTGATGTGATGTGGTTCAAGCTATCTGATACCAAACTAACTAAGTTCCTCTGCTGCCTTTACCTATCACCTAATGAACCTTCATATAACAACCTCTTTGAGTTTTTATCACTCAAACTGGACTACATTCAGGAGAACCATCCAACAGCTGAAACCATAATCATGGGAGACTTTAATGTACATAACGCTGCCTGGCTCAAATTCTCTAACAAAACAGATGATGCGGGTCGTCAAGCCGAGGCCTTCGCCATCACTCATGGTCTAGAACAACTGGTCGAGCTACCAACCCGCATCCCTGATGTCAACAACCAGTCTGCCAATACACTAGATCTTTTCCTCACCACCAACCTGACCCGTATAGAATAGAAGTTTGTGCCCCACTTGGAAACTCTGATCACACCCTCATCTCCACAACATGCTCTTTCCATTTACCATCGAGCTGCACAATACCACCCCGTCTCATGTGGCATTACAATTCGGCCGACTGGGAAGGTCTTCGTATGTTTTTCTCAGCGTTTCCATGGAAGAGAGTTTGTTTCTCTTCAGTAGATCCAACACGATGTGCTGAGACAATTTCTGAAATCATCATGTTGGGGATGCAAACCTACATACCGAATACCGAAAGAAGAACATCATCCGATAAGACCTGGTTTAACAGAAACTGCTCTAGAGCTGTGGCTTCCAAACAGGCAGCATACCATCAATGGCTAAAAAATCCGGGCCCTGAGACCAGAGCAGCATATGTCGAGGCTAGAGGCATATGCAAAGAGACAATAGAATGCTCAAAAGATGCCCACAATGCCAAAATAAGATCAAAACTTGCTGAATGTCCTAACGGATCCCGTTCATTTTGGTCTTTCGCCAAAGCTGTGGGAAGAAACTTCACTTCCAGCTCATTTCCTCCTCTAACCAAAGAAGATGGAACACTAGCAACGACTGCCCAGGAAAAAGCCAATATCTTTGCGCACCTATTTGCTGGAAATTCCATTCTGGATTCATCGGGAAAACAACCCCCGAACATTACACCTATTGACAGTCACATGCCCGAGATCACCTTTCGCCAACGTACTATCAGAAAGATTTTGCTGGGTCTCAACACCAACAAAGCCTGTGGATCTGACGGAATCCCGCCGATTGTTCTCAAGAAATGTGCCCTCGAACTAACACCTGTTCTTTGCAAGTTGTTCAACCACTCTTACAATTTGGGGTATTTCCGTCCAATTGGAAAATTGCAAGAGTACAGCCAGTCCCTAAAAAGGCAAAAGGCCCTACCTAGCAACTACAGACCTATCGCACTGCTATCTATTATTTCAAAGGTCATGGAAAAGCCATCAACATCGAGCTCATGAAATATCTGGAAGACTCAGGAATTGTCAACGATAGGCAATATGGCTTCCGCCATCAGAGATCAACTGGTGACCTGCTCGCTTACGTCTCACATATATGGCAGCTATCTATTGAAAAGTATGGAGAAACTTTAGCTGTGGCATTAGATATCTCCAAGGCGTTCGATCGAGTTTGGCACCAGGGACTCCTCGCCAAGCTTCCGTCTTATGGCTTGCCCCCTCAGCTGTGTTCTCTGCTTGCTAGTTTTCTCTCAAACAGGTCTCTCCATGTAGTGGTCGATGGAGTTTCATCTGACACTCTACTCATAGATGCTGGTGTTCCGCAAGGATCTATTCTCGCACCAACACTATTTCTACTTCACATCAACGACCTGTTGAAAGCAACTTCATGTCCAGTACACAGCTTTGCCGATGATAGTACCCTCCATACCGCTCTTTCTCTTCCAGGGCCGCTATATCAGCCCGTGAAACCAGAAGTGAACGAGGAAGAAATGTTAATAATATAAATATGGACTCAGCAACAATTCTCGAGTGGGGATCTAATAACTTGGTAGAATTCAATGCAAACAAAACACAAGCATGTCTTTTCTCTAAAAAAGCCGATCTCACTGTGCCTAACATAACTTTGTCAGGAGTAACCATACCACTGAAGTCATCCATATCGATGCTTGGTATTACTATCAGCAATAACCTTTCCTGGGAAAATCACGCGAGGTCCATTGCCAAAAGTGCATCCCAAAAACTTGGTTTTTTGTTTCGTGCCAAGAGCTATTTCACCCCCACTCAGCTGCTTATGATCTATAAGGCACAGATCCGACCTGTCCTGGAATACTGTTCCCATATTTGGAGCGCGGCACCCAAACATATCCTGAGGCTATTGGATTCTGTTCAAAAAAGGGCAATTCGTCTCGTCGGTGATGCCTCGCTTACAAACTCGCTCACTTGTCTGGAACACCGTAGAAAAGTTGGCGATTTGTCTCTATTTTATAGATATTTTCATGGGCGATGCTCTTCTGAAATATCAACAATCGTTCCTGCTTTGGCAGTCTCTTCGAGACTAACCCGTCAAGTTCAGTCATCACACCCCTTCGTGGTCACTTTGGAGACCTGTAGAACATCACTTTCCAAAGACTCGTTCATCCAACGAACAGCGAGGCTTTGGAACTCATTGCCTAGGGAGGTGTTCCCGAGGCATACAACCTCCAGAAATTTAAGAAGAAACCAACTCCTACCTCTTTCCTTGGTTCCCCGAGTTAATTGGCCTTTTGGGCCAAAAAAAAAAAAAAAAGCTTGAAATTTCTAATGCACATTGTGAAAAAACAAATTAACGAAATGATAAAAACAATCAGATGGCTGGAAAGACAATTGAATTATCTTTTCAACGATGTGCCACATTGACCACCCATGCTATTTAAAATTTTGAAGTTGGGCAATTACAATGTCTTTTATTCCAAAAAGTAGTATCGGTGATGTCATACAATGGCTTTCTTTTTCATTGTTCAACGTCGAACCGTTCAGAAGTTAACAGGGGAGAAAAGCCGCCAATATTTTCCATTAAAGGGCACATTTAAAACCCACCACTGTACATGTATAAGTAACAATGATCATGATCATATTACATGACTGCGTACAATAAACTGCCTATTTTTCCGGAAATTTTACCAATTTTTTCGCATGAAATATTAGTAATGAACCTTTTTTTTTACTTTTTCAGGTGGCATGACTTCATTTCATCCAATGATGAATTCATTTATCCACGTTTTGATGTACAGCTATTATTACTTGTCTTGTTTGGGACCAGAGTGGCAGAAAAAATTAGCACCTTGGAAACCCAGACTAACGATGGCTCAGATGGTAAGCAAGCCGACTAGAATCAGAATCACGACTAACAAAAACCAATTTTCTCTAAATTAATTTTGAGAACAAAAAAAAAGCGAGTGCTTCCTGCCACAACAGAGATTGCATTATTTGATGATGTTGGTTTAGTTATGAATTGAAACCTTTCACAAAGTTCAACAACTTATTTTCGGTTTCGTCAAAGTGTCTGCCACTTGATCTCCAGAATAGCAATCCTCTTAGTCTTCTATCACTGCCATTATCGCCTTTTACATGGCTCTTACTTTTTTCGACACGAATAAGCATTCCAAAGCCAATTCACGAGTTTAGAATTTTGACCGAAAAGTATTAGAGAATAATCTCTAATCCTTGACCATGGCGATGTTTCTCAAAAAAGATGAGAAAAATAATTTTGAAATCTAATATTTTTTATCCGAAAGAAAAGTCATCTCCACAAATTTAAAAGAGGGTTATTCCAAAAATTATTAATAATACATGTTTCAAACCTTTAAAGGTTCATCTTCAGTCATGGTTAGAGCTACAATACAAGAAAAACCACAATAGTCACATATAGAACAAATTCACAAACAAGAGGGGGGCTCCTACATGAATAAATTACATGTTGAAGTAGCTTCATTTAGAGTGAATAATCATGTCGAACAATTGCAAATTCAACAAAAGTGATGAGAAATACGCACGACCACGGCATATGAATTGAATTATAACGTTGATAATGTGAAACTGCCAGAAGACTTCAGTAGAACTGACTAAGCAGGAATATCTAACATATCAAATCAAAAGACTTGTCTACTCAATAAGACGATGGTAACAATCAGTACCTATTTTCAATTAGTATTTTTTCCCTCGAGGTATTTCCATGCTTATTTATTTTTTGTTTGTTTCAGATACAATTTGTCATATTGATAATCCACGGTTTGACAGCATTGCCATCTTCTTGCGTAGTTCCGAAACAGATTCTTCTGATTTACGTCCCGAATATACTTATCATTTTCAAAATGTTCAAAGACTTCTACACGAAGAGTTATTCTAAAAAGCCAGAAGACAAAGTTGCAAATAGTTCCACGCAAAACGGTGTGAGCACTGGCAGAAAGAATGGCAAGAAACACACAAACAAAGCAAAGTAATCCCAAGTATGTATGAATAATGGAAGTCGTAATCTTTTTGGAACCAATTGGAATCAAAAGTAAAGCAACGAGTTGTAATTTTTGCAGTCAACGAAGGATGATGCAATCAGTTAGGAATTATGGTGCCACTGATCAACTCGCAACCATGTCTATTCACGAGGATGACACTCTTTGATATGTCCAAACAAATATATAATTTGACATTTCTTATCTTCTTATTGACATTTCCATAAAAAAAAAGATCTCAATGATTTTTTCCTTCAATTTGATGTGTTATTAGAAATTACAGCATCATAACGCAATCCAATAACACTTTTTTCATTCAAGGTGAGCTGAAAATTTATTGATTCAAGAACAGCTACTTTTAATTAAAAAAAACTATTTGTGATACACAAGGCATTCAAAAAATCATAGAAAATGAAAAATGTATTCTTCCTCAATGCTACTAATGATACAATAGTTATATGTTGGTCGAATATCCATTAGAAAACAACTACTTTCCGGCCTATTGTCTCGGCGAACGTTGTATTACCTCCGAAGGCTAATCGTGCAGAGTCCTACAAGGTTACGCGGATGAAACTATCAAAATACATCCATCGCTTAGAGCCCAGCCAATGGGTAGGTTCTGACTTAACAGAAGGTCAAGTAGAGTTCTAATATGGTGGATTTGTACAGTTTGGTGTCCTAATTAATATTCCGAGCTTGCAATCTTGGGCCACCGCCATATTGGAAAAATTATACCGAAAAAAACACTTTTTAGAGAATATCCTCTCTCTACTGCCACCTAGGTCAAAAATAAAAGTTATAGAACATTTCCTGCAAATAATAGATCGATATTTATGTCGCCTGTTAAAATATGGTTATACGTTTTATTTTTATTTGAAAGTAAATATTCGTTCAACCCCGAATTGAATTTTTTTATACAAGTGGCTGGTGATCTATACA
This sequence comes from Gonioctena quinquepunctata, assembly GCA_018342105.1. NCBI lineage: Eukaryota > Metazoa > Arthropoda > Insecta > Coleoptera > Chrysomelidae > Gonioctena > Gonioctena quinquepunctata. The sequence continues at coordinate 94,957 of JAFIRS010001918.1, read as the reverse complement.
GGGTGATTCAAAAGTAGTTTGACAAACTTCAGGAGGTGATTCCTCACAATATTCTAATATGAATTGTCCTAATAAATATATGTCCGGAAACGCTTCGTTTCCAAGATACAGGGTGTTGAAGTTTTATTTTTATTTTCGTTTTGTTAAATACCTTTCGGAATACTGACCTTAATTAAACGAAAATTGGTATTGAGAGGTTTTTTGATGTGTCGAATTCGAATCTGATGTTATTATTTCTCTTACTCTGCACTTGACAATCATTCTCAATTGGACACAATCTATACCGACTTCTCAAAGGCCTTCTACAAACTAGATCACCAGATACTTCTGAACAAACTAAACTTCCTTGGCTTTGACACACAACTAATTAAAATTTTTCAATCTTATCTCCAAAACCGCACACTCTTTGTTGAATTTAGAGGACACACATCCTATCAATTCATCGCCTCAAGCGGCGCCCCACAAGGAAGCAACTTAGCCCCCCTCTTATTCTCATTATTTATAAATGATATTGGTAAAAATATCTCCAGCAACTTGCTGCTATTTGCAGATGACTTGAAAATATTTCGTAGAATTCAATCACTAAACGACTGTACAATCTTACAGGACGACATTCATGAACTTCTGCATTGGTGCACCGAAAACAAACTACCACTAAATGTCCAAAAATGCAAATACACTACTTATTCTCTGAGAAATGCAATCATTGATTTTCAATACTCCCTTAGCAACACTCCATTAGAGCACAAAATAAGGACCTCGGTGTTGAATTTCACCCGAAACTTGATCAGTTCAAACTTTTCCTCGAACAATTCAAAACAAAATTTGAGTGTATCATACTATCAGAAACATGGCATATTGAAAACATTTCTTTATTCAATTTAGATGGATTTGATAAATTTTATGATGAAGGTATGATAAACCAAAATGATGGATTGGTGGTTTATATAAAAAACTATATTAATCATAAATTCAAAATTGTGAACATAGAAGAATGCAGAATAATTCAAACTGAAATGTACCTAAATAAAAAATCATTTTTGATAACATCCACATATAGGCCACCTTCCACTTCTAAGATACATTTCTTAAATAGTCTAAGAAATCATTTTCAACAATATGGAAATGAGTATTTCGACTACAATTTATTTGTTGGCGATATCAATATTAATATAAAAGTCAACAACGATATTACTAATGAATATCTTGATATTATGAGTGAATTCAATTATTTGTCCATGATAAATTCATACACTAGAATATGTAACAACTCGAAATCATGTATTGATCACATATTTCTGAAAACCAAGCAAAATAATAACGAAGAATGTCTTCCCATGTACTCAAAACTTGCATAACTGATCATTTTCCAGTGATATTGAAAATACCATCCAAAAACATTAACCAAGAAAGAGCCAGTTCTTTTGCCATATATAAAAAGTACACAGACAACAAAAAATTGAGAGAAAAAATAATAAATGTAGACTGGGCACCAATATATGAGGCACAAGACGTAAATATAGGAACGGAAATTTTTATAGACAATTTAACTAATATAATAGAAAAATGTACTGTAACAAAAAAAAATTAGCCACAAAGAAAAAAAAAGGCAAATATGGATTTCTAGTGGATTAATCAAGAGCATAAGGGAAAAAGAAAGACTCTACAGACTCTCACAGAAAAATCCAGGAAATGAATCCATAAAGAGCAAATTCATAAATTACAGGAACAAACTGAGGATTCTACTCAGAAATAAAAAAAAAAAATTCAGCGATAAAATTGGGCATTGCGAAGGTGATTCAAAACAGCTATGGAATGTTATAAATGAAATAAATAATAAAGAAAAAAAACAAACAATAATAAATGAAATAAAACTAGACGATAATACCGTAGTGACAGATCCTCTCACTATGTGTAACGCGTTCAACAAATATTACAGGGATGTTGGAAAGAATCTAGCTAGCAAAATCACCATACCATCAACTCGTCCATCAAGACATATTGAAGAAAATACTATATTCATGGCTCCAACAAATAAATATGAAGTGGAAAAAATAATAAAAACTTTGAAAAATAACAAATCTCCTGGAATAGACGAAATGAGGGCGGAAAACTTGAAAGAGATAGCTTGTTATATATCAGAACCACTCTCTCAACTCATCAATCAGAACATATCGACTGGAAAATGGCCTTCAATACTGAAAAAAGCTATTATAAAACCCCTTTTCAAACAAGGAGACAAAAATCAAATGGTGAATCACAGGCCGATCTCAGTTATAACGAATGTTACAAAGATATTTGAAAAAATAATCAAACTCAAACTAGATAAATATCTAAGCGATAAAAAAATTATTTCGTCGAGGCAATATGGATTTCAACCAAATAAAGGTACTGAAGATGCAATTTCGTTTCTAGTTTCTAATATATATAAAGCTCTAGAAGATAGTAAACCGACAATGTGTGTTTTCTTAGATCTAGCAAAAGCATTCGACACGGTAAGCCATCCGAAGTTATTGGAAGCCTTAGAGGATATCGGTCTGAGAGGAAACGTGCTAGATCTAATGAGAAGCTATTTATCTAATAGACAACAATATGTGAAAATCAAAAATTGTCTGAGCGATGCAGTAGAGGTAGAATATGGAGTACCTCAAGGGACCGTACTGGGACCTATGTTATTCAGTATATATATGAATAGCCTATACAAAACAAATAGTAGTGGCAAGATAATAAGTTTTGCTGATGATACAGCCATTCTTTATCAAGCTAATAGTTGGAAAGAACTGAAATATGTAGCGGAAACTGACCTGAAAATCATAAAAAATTGGATGGACCATCATTTGCTAACAATAAACTTCGATAAAACAAAATTCATTACATTTACATGCATGAATAGAAACTTGCCAGATTACAACACTCTGAAAATCAATGAACATTACAAAATTGAAGCAACAGATAATATCAAATATTTGGGCATAACCATAGACAAACACTTGAAATGGGATAAACATATAGAAAATACTAGCAAAAATCTCAGATATTCAATATACAAATTCAAACTTTTGAGAGACATTTTAGACAAAAATAAACTCATGATGGTCTATCATGGTCTATCATGCACTGGTTGGCTCTCGACTGAATTATGGCATAATAGGGTGGGGTGGGGCAATGAATACACATCTAAAAAAAATCAATATAATCCAAAAAAAAAAATTGAAAATAATAATGAGAAAACCTTATACATATTCATCTGATGATCTCTACATGGAAGCATAGGTATTCGATACAAAACAATTATTTTACCGCTCCATCGTGATACAGCAATTCAAAAATAAAGCAGAACTTAAGACATTGACACACACATATAATACGAGGAAACAAAATACACGTTACCAAACTCCATTTGCATCTAAAACAATTGGCCAACGTAGCTTTACATATCTTGCACCAAGAATGTATCAAATTCTACCAGAATATCGACAGAAACGCATAATATTTATCAATTCAAGAAAAAATTAAACAAATTTATTGCCGAATACCCAAAAAATGAACTCATCAAAATGATAGATATGCTGAAATAAATATTAACAAAGTGTCTGTCCAATCAACACTCAAAACTAGTCTGTTTCATTTAATTTATTTATTTATTCATTCAAAAAAAAAAACAATATACATATATATACTTTTGATACTACCTTATAATATAAGAAATTGCCTTTTACATATTTCAACAAATATAGCAATATATACCTCTACCATTATTGTACAAATATGTCCTTTTACATTAACTTTGATTTTATTTATATAATTTTATCTAACTTTATCTATACTTTTGATTTTAACACATTGTATTTATACCTAATTTTATCTATATTTCATATATTAAATTCTTATCTTTAAACAAAAATTGAACCGAATAAATCATAGATCTCACGCACAGGCTATATGCCTTAGTGAGAATCTCGGTTTATTGAATGTTTACAATTAATATGTACCGTTTATAATTTGATTATTACTCAATAAACTATATATTATTATTATTAAATAAAGAATTTGATAACCCTTTGAAATCGATGGTAATGAACACACAGTGATGTTCGACAGTTCACAAATTCGAACTAGTGAAATGAATTAATAAAACTCATATGTTGGAGACCATAATAGTGATGAAATACGATTACGCTTTCCCATAGTACTAAGTGTCCGCTTTACATTCACTGCTATCGTGAAAAAACCCGATAGGTATCCAATATAGTATAAAGGTTATATAAAATCAAATTTATGAAAACAATTAAAATGCAAAAATTATGAATTTGCCTGTTCACTCCTCTTGCGATCTTCTACGGCTTTCAAATACAGGAACATGACTGTTTGTAGCGTAGACAATTACAGGAACATTGAAAAAAGCACGACGACGATTCTGGCAGAAAAAGATAAGCCTTCCACTTCACTCAGATGTCCAAAACCATTGTATTTCTAAATCAATATCGGGAACGAAAATATTTCAGACTCCACCAAATATTTCCCCCGTGGGAAAATACTCCAAAAGAAAACAAGGTCCTCCTTGGAAGTAAGGTCCTCCATAAAATAAGATCCTCCTCAAAACCCTTCGATGAAGGGTTCAGATCGAGTCTACGAAAATGTAGCCATTACGGTAGCTAACCACGATGAAAAATCCACCAGACAACGACATAGCTTAGGAATGCAGCCCTTGAGGTACCAGTATCACACTTCTCTCCACCGTCAAATTCGGAATCCCGCGGTGGAAATGGAAATTATGAAGACCCCTGGCTTTCCAAATAACAGAACCTTTAGCCGTTACATCACCTTGGATTCCTTTTTTCCGTTCTCCTAGCGATCAGGATGCCTCCATCACGTGACTCACATCGAGAGTCAGCCATTGGAAGACATTACATCCATGAGAACAAACAAAAATGAGATGTTACGAAGATAGCCGAAGACTAATTCGTAACTCACATTTTTTTACTATGAACGTACTTACTTCCCAAACTTAATGAAAACTAAACTAGGCAATTTCAGAAAATACCAAATTCAAAAATGAGCGTATTACTAATGAAATATCCAATGGAATCGCCCTGTGGGTTAGCACCAGATAATTTCCGAAGAAATTATCCATACGAGACAAGATGTATCCTGAGATCGCTTAATGTGTTACTCCAACTGAATTCTGATAATTCCTAGATATAAGTAGTCCGGCGGAATTATGGTAGTTTCCGAATAAAAATGAAAAAAGTTAAAGAAATTTTACATGTTACAGTATCACAATATACCTCTGGAATAATGAAATACGCTATGCATTCCAATATTTTGAACTTTCAGTCTGAGTATCAGTAGGCATGGTGTAAGTGGCGCCATCTCTTGGAAAATCCACCAATTTTAGCATTCTTCAATATTTGAAAGCTTCATTCTCCTGGTAATCGTGAACTTGGGAATTGCAATTTGATATTACGTATTATTCAACATAGCGTGAGTGGCGCCATCTATTGTTCGCCACAAAAGTCGAAGAAATTTGAAAGAGCCGAATTACAAAATATATGTTTTCAAATTCATAATCCAAGAACTCAATCTCCGGGAATTAATCGAGATGGTGTAAGTGGCGCCATCTCATGGAAAATTTATCAACCAATTCTAGCCATATTTCCTGGTAATCATGAGTTCCTTGGGAATTGTATTTTTTTCAACTTGTACTTTCAGTCTGAGTATTAGCCAACATGGTGTATGTGGTGTCATCTATTGTTCACCACGAAAAAATCTGAAAACCTTAAATTGTTCAAATCGATGTACGCCCCTCTGTAAATTCACCGACGAAATAAACTACAATAAGAATACAACTTCTGCAATTAATTGAAATTTCGTGCTGTTCGTTTGTCGTTAATTCGAATATAAAAAATTAAAATTAATATTTTTTACGATTATTGTTGTAATCGTATTCCATGCCTCGAACTACAACTGATTAGGCGCGTGTGTATATGTTTCACTGAACATTTTAGAAAACTAGCTGTTATTGTTGAACAAACCATTTGCCGGTGGTGTCGTGTTCTTGAGAAATGAATACAATTTTGGAATATTATCAAAATTTTATGGAGGAAATGGCCGGTAAGCATCTCAACAACAGAATAAAAACAGTTTCGTTCCGACCAATTATCCAAAAGAACTCGAAATTGATTACATACGATGATTCGGGGCATAATATTGGAAAAGTGATGTAAATTATTGTGGAAGCAATTTTAGATGTAAGAATTCTGAGAGTTCTGTTCAAATAATCATTTTTAGTGACCCTAGCCTAGTTTTGAAAATTTCGTTCTTGTCGTTTAGGTTATTTTTCACCAATAATTCCAAAAAAGTTATTTGCAGGACGAACAGCAATAGCGAGTAGGAATAGTTAGAGGAAAAATGTCAAATTCATTGCCGGAACTGAATTTTGAACATCCTCTCGGATCAATTTCCGATCTTTGTTTTCCAAAATGGAACATTTTTAATTTAATAGGTTCAAGTCGAGTGAAAAATTATCGTCTAATCAAAAATATTGGCTATTTATATTGTAGAGCGGTTGAAGTTTTGAATGTAAAATACATTGTTTTTTTTTTCATTGATTAAAATGGATTGAAAAATTTGTTCCTAGTCATAAGAACGATGTTTATACTCTACACTAAAGGCAGAAACATGTTTGAAAGAGAAACTAAAGTTGTTTTCAATTTAAGATACTTCATTTAATCGTGAAAATCATGGTTTTGCAGCAGATTTATCGGAGATATTGTTTTATCTAGCAATATATGGCTTTTATTCAATGTTATGGTACCTCACCTTACGAAATAGTTTTATTTTTAAATTTGGGAAGGAGGGTAAAAAGAACCATTTTAAAAATAATTGTTTAATTTTGTTTACTATTTTGAATTATTTTCAGTTACCAATTTGATGTTCCATATCAATGATCGAAATGTGGGGCAAAATGGCTTTGATTAAAAAGCGATGAAAAAAAAATTAATATCAAATTGGTATATTTTCAAACCAAAGAAACTCTAGATTTTTTGAACTCAGGGTATTTTGGAATACTAAAACGAGATCGAACTCATTCCTACCAACCACAAGTTCAAAATTATTTTTTACTGAAGGGGAAAAATTTAGATACCTTACCTTATCAAATTACACAAACAAAACTACCCCATTAAGCCAATAGTCTCACTTGTTACTGCTCCAACAGTAAATATATCAGAGAAATTGATCACTATTATCAAGAATCATTGCAAATTTCAACCAAAATTCACCATACAAAATTGATATGACTTAATTAATAAAATACGAAATGTCACTCTTCCTGATAATGCGAAATTAATTTATTTCGATGTACAGAATCTATTCCCAAGTATACCTCCGGATGATACTATTATTCTAGTCAGAGATTTGCCGAAATTTGTATGGATAACCTAGAGAATTTGATTCCTGAACATCCATTATTGAAACATTTTTGTATTACTATCGATATGTGGATAATATTTTGGTTTGTTTCATTGGTACCAACATACAATTAGATATATTTCATGAATATATGCAACAAAATTCACAAAAACATAAAATTCCCTATCGAAATAGAATCAGAAAATTCAATTAATAACCAAACTAAACAATAAACATGATTTTTCAATTTATCACAAATCCTCCCACATATATTACTATTCATGTCAACTCTAACCATGAACATAAAGTTGCAGCTTATAATAGCACAAATCATAGATTAGTAAATTTTTCCCTTTCAGAAGATAATTTCTAAAAAGAACTTAATATAATAAAACAACCTGCATTGAACAATGGATATAAAATTAAGGTAGTTCCGCCACGAGACAGTTGAATTAGGAAATTATTTTCGACGGAATTGAAAAATTTCAAAGGACTTTTCGATTTGAAAGGCGAAAAAAAAATTTTTTTGAAGGGGGGCACTTGCCCTTCCAATCGACTCCAGAAAATTTCTTTGTATAGAAAGTCGGCAACTCAAAAAATTGATGTCCCCGAAAAGCGCAGCAAATAAAAATTTTTTAGACCCGCCCCCCCCCTCACTAGAAATCACACGTCATGGGAAAAAATTATAGTTTTTCGATAAAACTTCTATGGACTTTTTGTAGTAATTCTTTTGAACTTTTTGGGGCGAAGGGAGGTATCGTTAAAATCGATGGAGTCAACTAGGAAAGAGTTTTTTTTTCGCGTTCAGAATCTCAAATGGTCCCCCGTCCTTCTTCAAAAAGTCCCCTGGCACAATCCGCATTTCTCTACGGCCCCCCTTTAGGCTGTGCGCTTCCCCGTGGACTATTTTGAATAACGAGAGTAGTTTTGATTATATCTGTCAAACTAGATGGTCAATCACTTTGATTTTTTTTCACAATATCTGTGATATCCTGCTCTAGCTCCTCCTCGTTTTTCATAAACTTCTTAATTTTAGTACTAACGGTAGAATTAATAATGTGATGTTTGCCTATGCATGGTCCATATGTTACGTGTTAATTGAGTCAACTTCAATTATATATATCTCGGGTTCGGGATGGTGAAAATTTTATAGAGGTGTTTTTCACATGTTAAACAATACGTATGCCAAATTTTAATAATTTCCTAATTCAACTGTCTCGTGGCGGTACTACCTTAACCTCATAAAAAACTCCTTTCAAAAGTTATGCCTACCAACAAAAACTTTAATAAACATTATGAAACTCTTACATATTGTGGAGAGACTACGAAAAAAAACAGCTTGATTTCTTAATAAACAAGATCTTAAGATTGCATATTCATCAAAAATAAACAGAATTTCGAAATCCGAAAAAATCGGGAGAATATAGATTGAATTGTGGAACTTGTCCTAAGGTATACATTGGCCAAATCAGTAGAACATTTAAATATAGGATCCATGAACATCTTGTAAGTTATGTAAAAAAGAAAACAAAATCAACATATTTCAATAACCTTTTGGAAGAAAACCATTGTTTCCATGATGATTTTGAAATTTTACATGTAGAAAATGAAGGTATCAAACTGAATCAGATGGAAACATTAGAAATTATTTGGTTGAAAAATTCTAACATATTACTAAATGACCAACTAGATTTGAATGATTTCCTAGAAATATATTAGACTAGAACTTGGAATAACCCTTAGTAATCATTATATTCGAGGATATATTTTGTGAGAGTTTAGATTTGTGAGTTAACTACCGATAATGATCTTGGGTAGTATATAACTCTCATTGTATTATTTGGTGTATTGTACATTCTCCTGAAAGAGCTAGTGTATTAGAGAAACATGTGAATTTAAATCAAAATTCTGTTGAAATCTAACCGAGTGTTGTGATTTAAAATTGGTAATTGAAAATAATTTAAGTCAAGAATAGTGAAAGGACCACTATTAATGCATTTTCTGTAATTTATACCTTTGACCTGTTGGGATGTGAATATTACGTTGAATTTACCTTCGCCAAATTGGGCGCAGAACTATTTGGAGGTCGAAATGGCGTGAATTTGACCTATGATATTTTTTGAGAAGGAATAAAAAAAAACTTACAGGTATGGATACCATAAAAGCAACATCCCAAATCAGACAGAAAGAACAACGGTTTCAGGAACCATCCGATTGCAATAACATTTCAACCATATATGAAGTCACAATCAGAATTAGCAGAGTTCTCCGCCGCCATAATATTCAAACAACGTTTACAACTACAGTGCCAAGAGATCCAAGAAATACCGTGAGGGGACTGCGAAAAGACATACATTGGTCAAACAAATAAGAGAATCAACATTCGCACAACATAACACAAACTATTTTTGAGAAACAAAGAATTTACTGTTCAAACACGGATACACGGAATTTATATTTAAAAACTCAGTCTAAATAAAGGGGATTACAGACAGAAACTATCAACATCCTGGAAATCAATCTTGGACAACCGACAAGTGAACAATCAGAACGGGTATACGGCAACAACGGATCAGTCATGCGTATCCAGATGTAATCACCCACCACTATGAATTGAGGACTACGGCATGAAGAAATCAGTCGGGGCAACACCTGAAGACGGCAAATGTGATTTTGTCGAAAAGTCGTGAAATCGAACCTTCTGAGCATTAATCGTATTAAATGTATTACGCAGGAGATTCGTGATTAGTCCCAACCAAGCCTACGAAATTTGAAAATTCATAAGTTATTTCGAATGAAACATAAACGTGGTCTTTTAAATTTCAGATCCCAGAGTCGAGAACTGGACACTGATGGGCAGCCCCTTTAAACCCCTGACCATTATAGCAATGTATCTATTACTAGTAACGGTCATCTTACCGGCATATATGAGAAATAGAGAACCATTCAAATTAAAGAACATCATAAAATATTATAATATATTTCAAGTCATTTCATGCTTATGGCTAATACACCAGGTGAGTGAGTAATAGTTATGTTTTAGAAACACTATGTACATACAGGGTGTAAAAAGCAAATATTGCAACAGGATCGTATATGCAGCGTGGAACAGTTGAATAAAATAAATTCAGTATCTCAATAATTATGAATATTTTTGAAAATATCTGAGACACGTCAATTTTATATTATGAGAAATAACATTCTGCAACATATAAACGTTCCCTAAATCGCCCCCCCCCCAAGTGACAGTTGCCCCGACTAAATTTAAAAATTCTAAATAGAGGCTTGTGAAACCTTATTCGAAAGGTATTTTCATTCTATATTAAAAAATGTTATGGTTTTGAATGTATTGCAGAAATTATCAGAAAAAAGCATCTAATTGACGAAATTTGCTAAAACAAACTAAAAAGGATAGTCCGTTAAATAAAAGCGTGGAGTAATAAACCCTCATTTATTTATGCAAAATCCATACCGAGAGGCTTGTGCAAATTTTGTTTTAGAACCTTTATGAAAATAGCAAAACAACTGTTTTCTTCATTTGCTAGGTAGTGCCACCCGGTACAATATCTATTTGTCGGATAACGCCATTGTTAAGGGATTTAAAATTCTGACAAGGCACCTTTCAGTGGTGTATTTTGTGGTACAATTTCTGTTTAAAAATATAATGGTGAATATTTTATGAAAATATTAAGGTTTACGTCAAACATTACTAAGAATGAGTGGTGGATAGCGTCTGTAATTAAATATCAATAGAAAACGTTTTGTGGCATTCAGACGAGAAAATGAAAACTAGAACTGAAAAATAAAAATATGGATCGGCCAGGATTCGAACCTGGGACCTTTCGATTTCTAGTCTAGTCCTTGCCGAACTTTTATGTTGTTCCAATTGGGATTAGAAATACTATAACAACTTGTCGAAGTATTGATTTTATGACAATTCGTGAGACAAGCATTTTGAAACCAAATAATTCAACAAAAAATAATTATATCATTGTCAGCGACTGATTTTATACCTTAAATAAAAGCTTGTCTTTAAACATGTTTTCTATTGGTAATTTTTTTTTGCTTTTTGCTTAGTTCTCCTTAATCTGTTCATTTCTAATAGAGCATCGTTATTACAAGGTTTCTTCACTGTAAAATTTGAGCTGAAAGAAATCATGATCTCCGACCCCAAAAACTCCCAAACACCAATTTTGAATAGAATCAAACCATAATAAAAAACTCGTCCGCCATCCTGAAGTCGCCATCTTGAATTTATAGATTTTGACAGAAAATTCATAACCTCCGAACCTGATACACCCACATACCAATTTTGAATGAAATATGACCATAATCAGAAAGCTCGTCCTCCATCTTGGGACCGCCATCTTGAATTTATAAATTTTGAGAAAAATCCAAAATCTCCGACCGCGAAATTTTGAATCCAATCGGATGATAATCACAAAACTCGTCCTTTATATTGGGGCCGCCATCTTCAATTTGTGGATTTCGACCAAAAAATCATAATTTCCGACCCCGAAAACCCCCGCATACCGATTTTGAATCGAATTGGACCATAATCACAAAACTCGTGTTCAATCTCGGGGCCACCATCTTAAATTTATGACAAAAATTTCATAATCTCCGACCTCGAGAACCTCCACATACCAATTTTGAATCAATCGAACCATAATCACAAAACTCGTCCGCCATCTTGAGGCCGCCATCTTGAATTTATGAATTTTGACAAATACTTCGATAATCTCCGACCCCGAAAACCTCCACATACCAATTTTGAATCGAATCGAACCATAATCACAAAACTCAGCCGCCATCTTGAATTTATGAATTTTGACAAATATTTCGATAATCTCCGACCCCGAAAACCTCCACATACCAATTTTGAATCAATCGAACCATAATCACAAAACTCGTCCGCCATCTTGAGGCCGCCATCTTGAATTTATGAATTTTGACAAATATTTCGATAATCTCCGACCCCGAAAACCTCCACATACCAATTTTGAATCGAATCGAACCATAATCACAAAACTCAGCCGCCATCTTGAATTTATGAATTTTGACAAAAAATTCATAATCTCCGACCCCGAAAAACCCGCATACCAATTTTGAATCGAATTGGACCATAATCACAAAACTCGTCCTCCATCTTGGGGCCGCCAACTTGAATTTATGAATTTTGACAAACATTTCAATAATCTCCGACCCCGAAAACCCCCACAGACCAATTTTGAATCGAATCGGACCATAATAACAAATCTCGTCGCCATCGTGAATCCGCCATTTTGTTTTTTCTCAAACGGAAATTCCATAATGCATTGTCACCGGAAATATGAACACCTGCCAAATTTGAATTTAATCGGACGACTAGAAGTCGGTCAAAATTCACTTGCAAGATTTGACCCTAACTAACGAACGAACTAACGAACGAACGAACGAGCGAACTAACGATCTAACGAACTAACGAACTAACGAACTAACGAACGAACTAACGAACGAACGAACTAACGAACTAACGAACTGACGAACCAACGAACTAACGAACTAACGAACTAACGAACGAACGAACGAACGAACTAACGAACAACTAACGAACTAACGAACTAACGAACTAACGAACTCAACTAACGAACGAACGAACTAACGAACTAACGAACGAACGAACAACGAACTAACGAACTAACCGAACAACGAACTAACGAACTAACGAACTAACGAACTAACGAACTAACGAACTAACGAACTAACGAACTAACGAACTAACGAACTAACGAACTAACGAACTAACGAACTAACGAACTAACGAACTAACGAACTAACGAACTAACGAACTAACGAACTAACGAACGAACTAACAAGTGAAACTAAATAAAAGCATTATATTCAATCGACATTCTTGAAAGTTACAAACATGAAAATATTTTTCAGATTTATACTGCAGGGTGGCAACAGGGCGAAATCAAGTTCGGATGCGTACCTATCGACTATTCCGAAAACCCCAATCCGCTTAAAATGTTGGCGGCGATGTATTGGATAAACATGCTGAAACTGACCGAACTGATCGAAACGGTATTTTTCGTGCTCAGGAAGAAATTCAACCAAGTTTCAGGGTTGCATCTTTATCACCATGCCTCGACGTTTTTCCTCTCTTATATTGGATGTAAATTCATAGGAGGTAATGAAAATAGTTAGAATAAGTAGTAGTAGTAGTAGTGCCATACGTATTCTGCAAAAGGGTAAACCACATTCACATTTGATTTATATTCCAGGAGGCTATGATTTCATTTTTATGGTAGTTCATTGTTAAAATAATCCAGTCGACAAAGATGATAAAATCTCGATTATTTTCTTTTTTTTCGTTTTCTCAGATTGATTTTTATTCATTTAGGAGCATGAATACACGTGAAAACGGGCTGTCATTTTTTTTAAGTTAATGTTGTAAACTCTCTGAGAAGCAGCAGATAAAATGAAAAATAAAAAAATTGAGGTCGACTGTTGGGTATGCTAAAATAAAATTGGGGTTTTGCAGATATCGTTAAAAAAATATATTTTGAGAAAAAAAAATATGATAACTTGTCATGACTTTTTCCACAGTTTATTGAATGATTTTTTGAACATTTTTATCTTCATCGCAAGTTTCGCAATGTGTATAGTACACAAAATCTAGTAATAATAGATAAACCACTTTGACTCACGTACACAATACTGATACCATGATAATGTTTCAAAATCAAAATAATACCAGTAGAAGTAGAATGAAACTCTTCTTTGAATACAAATGCGATAATATAAAGAGCAGGTAAGTAAAGTTAATTGTTACATTAGAAATTCTTGAACATCGACAAAATAATCCAATTTTATAATGGGCATTCCTAGGTTACTGCTTGATTATCAGTTCCGATAAATGATACCCTTTATAATTATGGTCATTGAAAATAAATGAGTTGGGTATTATTTGGGTATAATCTCTTGAAAAGGCTATAAAAGGCTATTGTATAGAGAAACACGTGTGAAAATCATTTAGTGAATTGAGTATCTTTTGTTTACTTCAATATGGATTTTCCTCAACTATCGGCCACATCAATTCTAAATATTGGATTACTGTATGGATTCAAAATTTCTTCCTAATTAGGATTTGAAACAATTCGGAAATGAAAAACCATTTAAGTACTGAATTTTCCTCTATTGGCCGTATTCAGTGTTACTCATCGCAATTGTGATTCCGTAGAACAACCATGGTTGAAACTATGATTGAATTACCTTTTCAACGGTGTGCAACTCGACCTCTATGCCTTTCGAAATTTTCAAGTTGTTATGCCCCCAGCGCCCTCTGTCGAGTAATTGTAATGTTTCTTCTCTCAAAAGTAGGATCGGTAATACCATTCAAAATATTTGTTGTCCCATTGTTTCATATGAAACCGTTCAAAAGTTATCGAGATAAGGGTAGGGGAGACCGGTATCAATTGTAACAAAAATTGGTTTTGATTTTTTCCTCAATACAGTAACCACCAACTTGTGAAAATAAAAACATCCAAGGGTTACTTCAAGCTTTTGGAATAACGTGACATAGTCAGATTTGGTGTAATTCAATTAACTTTAGCTTCAGAAATATATTTTTTGTCAAAACCAAATGTTACTATTGACACCATCTTGGTGTCAATAGTAACACTTGAAGTGTCAATTGTAACAGGGGTATAAAACACGTGAAGGTCATATGAAATTATGTAAGAATGAAATTTGATGTTAAGCCCTTGATATATCATTGTGACGCAACTCATATTTTATTTTAAATGAGGTTAAATGATATTCTTATATTATAATTTATTAAAACACAATACAAAAAATGTCATTTCAAACACAAAATGAAAACTATATGTATATTGAATGCAAACAACGAAAACTGAAAGTAAAAGTTCGGGAAAAATATGTGACACAAAATTAATTTGAATCTGAGGACTCGCAATTATTGCAAACAAATAAAGGATCGTTCTTAGCACAAGAAGAATGAGCCCAGCCTTGACACTTCCTGCACTGCAGCCAGTCCTCTTTACTGCTGCAGTAAGGACCACAGCATATTAAACATATAGTGTCATCTTCAGATGACTCTTCCGATGATTTTTCGCAATCTTTCGCTTCTTTGCGACGTTTTTTATTTTCCCAGTTTTTTTAGATGCCATAACGTTTTTTTATCGGAAGACACTTTTCCGTTGTTTGTATAGTTCTTCCAATAGTTGCTTCTCAGGTGTGTCCGTTATAATTGCAGTTTTCCTTTTCGTCTGGATGTAGTGCCTTTTGGTTTGCTGAAATCAGCTTTGGCAAAGGACGAACTTGCTCCGGAGTATAGGCTTTCATAGGAGGCGCTGGAAGTATATGCAGAATATCTTTACTATTTGGCGGCCGAATTGGTGTTGAAGGAGCTGCCGATGTGCTGGGTTGGGGGTTGTCAACGGTTTCTTCGACATTTGATCTAGACGTGTCTTTTTCCACCAAACTTGCTCCAACGGGTCTATCAGTGACACTACAAGGTGCAAATTCATCTTCAGTGAAGATATTCCTATTCAAAGGCCATATTCCTGAGCATTTGAAACCTGCAGTGATATTTCTGGGAGTTACAGCTAGTGGTAAAGCGTCTCGCACTATTTATGGTATATTGTGAATAGTCATTCGTTTGCCCGGGTTTATCTTCATCCACTGATCACATTCATTATTGAAAATTTTTTTAAAACTCCGCGGTCCAGCGGTTGCAATTTATGGGACGTATGCGGTGGAAATGTAAGTAATGTTATGTAGTTTTCTTTGCAAAAATCTATAACGGGAATAGACAGATGCGAGCCATGGTTATCAAAAATAAGCAGGACTCTATTTGTTGTATTTGGTTTCACGTAATGTGCGAAATGTTTCATGAAAATCAGGAATTCTCTTTCTTGCATCCAACCGCTCTTGTTCCCAGATCCGATGCATCCAGGTGGTCCATCTCTTATGAAATGTTCATGATATCTCTTCAAGGGAAAAATGAACATGGGTGGTATACTGTTCCCTAGTGCATTTACGGCTACACATATCGTAACTAACGTTCCTCTTTCTTGCGAAGTTATTGCACCCACCTGTTTCACACCTTTTGTTGCTATGATTTTATTAGGTTTTTGAACCGTAGTGCACCCGGTTTCATCTACGTTGTATATATTGTTCGGCCCAAAATTGTATCTTTGTAAGACATCAGCCAGGTTGTCAAAAAATTTATTGACATTTTCTTGATTGAAATTCATAGCTCTTGCTAAACTGGTTGATTCAGGAGTGCGTATGGACAGATCCGATTACGCTTTAAAAATGCTGTAAGCCAATCCTCACTCGCAATTTCAGTCCTTTCCCACCCTGTGGAATTTTACACACATTTTTTTGGCAAACTGGTAAGCTAATTTGCGTAAATCCTTTGGTGTAAGTCCAAAATACAGTTTGGAACAAATTGTGCAGTACTTGCCCAATTGCTGTTCCTGTTCGTAAGTAAAACTCTATTATGCGGATGATAACCAACTTGTGGGTTTTATTATTCTTCTTAGCAATAACAAATCGCCTGAGAGAAATATGGCACATTCCATATTTTTTTGCTGTTGTCCTGACTTTTGCATTTCCATTAATCACATCATAAGCAGCCTGCTCGTACAACTCTTTCACCTCTAGTGGTCTTCTTGACTCTGGGTTTCACCATCTTTTCACACTGTAACAATAAAAGATCTAAATAGATACTAATATTACCGCAACTGGTGTCAATTGTAACATGTTACGATCGACACCCTCGAATCTGTTACAATCGACACCAACAGCTCCCTAACCGTTAGACAATCATTCCACTCAACATAACCTTCAAATTTGGTAATCAAATCACTGTGAATATTATCGCCGAAACAGCCTGATTTCAGTGTAATAATTGTTTTTGGGGTAGCCTCAAGAATAAACTTGCTATCACCACTTAATTATGGAATGCAATACTTACATTTTAGGTCAAAGATCACATTCGCACGTTCCACAGGCTAACACACTATTGTTGACGAATTGATAGTACTTCATCCTGAGTAGCTTGTAGTAAGCTATTTTACCAGGACATACATTTTTCTTTTTCTCGACAGATGGCGGGATATATATCAAAGTTACAATTGACACCTGTTACAATTGATACCGGTCTCCCCTACCATTCAGATCCGCACTTATGCTTGACATTGTGAAAAAACAAATCAACGAAATGATAAAAACAATTAGATGGCTGGAAAGAGAATTAGACTATATTTTCAACGATGAGCCACATGACCCCCGATGCTATTTAAAATTTTGAAGTTGATATGCCCCCCGCGCCATCTATCGGGCAATCGCAATGTCTTTTATTTCAAAAAGTAGTATCGGTGATATCATACAATTCTTTTTTTTCATTGTTCTACGTCGAACCATTCAGAAGTTATGAGGGGGCGGGCATAAAAAGCCGCAAGGCAACATATCAACGAAATTGAAAAAACAATTGATGTTTGGAAAAATAATTGAATTATCTTTTCAACGATGTGCCACATGACCCCCCATGCTATTTAAAATTTTGAAGTTGATGTGCCCCTCAGCGCCATCTATCGGGCCATCACAATGTCTTTTATTTCAAAAAGTAGTATCAGTGATATAATACAATACCTTTAATTTTCATTGTTCTACGTCGAACCGTTCAGAAGTTATAAGGGGGGCGGGGGGGACATAAAAAGCCACAATGTCAACATATCAACGATATTGAAAAAACAATTGATGTTTGGAAAGAGAATTGAATTATCTTTTCAACGATGTGCCACCTGACCCCCATGCTATTTAAAATTTTGAAGTTGATGTGCCCCTCACCGCCATCTATCGGGCCATCACAATGTCTTTTATTTCAAAAAGTAGTATCGGTGATATAATACAATACCTTTTTTTTTCATTGTTCTACGTCGAACCGTTCAGAAGTTATAAGGGGGGGGACATAAAAAGCCACAATGTCAACATATCAACGATATTGAAAAAACAATTGATGTTTGGAAAGAGAATTGAATTATCTTTTCAACGATGTGCCAGGCATGACCCCCCATGCTATTTAAAATTGCGAACCGTTCAGAAGTTAACAGGGGGGGGGATGCGGTGACGACTATTAAAAGCCGCACTGTATAACACATAAGCCATTAAAATAATTTGAATGAAACACTACTCACTGTACATGTAGACTAGGAGGAATCGGCGCATGAGTACCGAAAACTATTCCACCTCAATTTTTTATGCGATCCTCTTCAAATTGCCCTACTGATGATACAAATGCATGTTGCCATGGGGCAACCCCGTGCCATATTGTTTAAACCGAAATTGTTTAAACAATTGCAAGGAATTGTTATTTTTCAACCGGACAATTTTTTTTATATTCTTTATTAAAATACAAATAAAAAAGGTCCTATGACTTTTCACGATAAAGTTAATATTTTTAGAGATATGAATTTTTAAAGGTTCAAAAAATCTCATATTTGGGTACTTTTGACCCATGAAAAATATATAAAAAAAAAAATCGAAATAATATTTTTTTTTTAATTCTTTATACAATAGTTAATAACATTCTTGATAGAGATTTAAAAAAATTTCATTGATTATCAATTTCGCGCGCTCACAAGTATGCATCGCTTATCTTTAAGTATCGCCGTCTCTCTCTGACTCATGCGCTGCATCGACCTCTCTGTTTCCTGAATCATTATTTATCATTTATCTTAAAAACTATTAACTTTTTTAAGATTGTTAAAGAGAGCAATGTTATTAACAATTAAATTGTCTACAATTTGTTTTTGACAAATTTTTTTCTGGAATCAATTTTACAAACGTTATTTAAGCATGAATCGGAACATGTAATTAAAATTTTACCTGCTTTACACGCATTTACGGGTTGTGATACGACTAGTAAAATTGGCACAAAAAAAAAGCTTTAGAACTGATACAAATAAAAGAAAATCGTGATGTCTTAGTCCCTCTTGGCAATGGCTTAGAATTAAGTACTAAGCAGTTGAAAGGCTTAGAAACATTGTATTTAAATATTTTGGGTAAAAAAGGTAACTCCGCGGATGAAGCTAGACAAATTATTTTTTCTCGTTGCTTTGGAACTAATATTAATTTATCGAAAATTCCGTGCACATCAGATGCTTTGCATTTGCATGCACTTAGAGCTTCTGCTCAAACATACATTTGGAAAAAAGCGTTGAATCCCCAATATAAAACATTAGATTTTACGAATTTCGGATACAAACTGGAGAATAGTACTTTGCTACCTTTATTTATGAACAAAAGCCCATTTCCAACTGATCTTAAAAAACCGTGCAATTGTAAGAAAGCCTGTAAAACCAAAGCTTGTTACTGTAAAAAAAATAATATTAGTTGCATACTTCTATGTGGCTGTGATTCAGAAGACTGTAAGAATATAATATATAAAATGATATTGATAATAAATAATCTTTTTTTAAATTTGTTTTATTATTTCATACTTCTACATCTATAACCTTCGTTTGAAGAAGTTATTCAAGTAATTACTTTCTGTTTTAATGACAAAAAAATAATATAAACTGATAAAAAGTAATTTTAATTACATGTTCCGATTCATGCTTAAATAACGTTTGTAAAATTGATTCCAGAAAAAATTTTGTCTAAAACAAATTGTAGACAATTTAATTGTTAATAACATTGCTCTCTTTAACAATCTTAAAAAAGTTAATAGTTTTTAAGATAAATGATAAATAATGATTCAGGAAACAGAGAGGCCGATGCAGCGCATGAGTCAGAGAGAGACGGCGATACTTAAAGGTAAGCGATGCATACTTGTGAGCGCGCGAAATTGATAATTAAAAAACAGGTATAATTAATGAAATTTTTTAAATCTCTATTAAGAATGTTATTAACTATTGTATAAAGAATTTAAAAAAAAATATTATTTCGATTTTATTTTTTTTAATATATTTTTCATTGGTCAAAAGTACCCAAATATGAGATTTTTTGAACCTTTAAAAATTAATATCTCTAAAAATATTAACTTTATTGTGAAAAGTCATAGGACCTTTTTTATTTGTATTTTAATAAAGAATATAAAAAAAAATTGTCCAGTTGAAAAATAACAATTCCTTGCAATTGTTTAAACAATTTCGGTTTAAACAATATGGCACGGGGTTGCCCCATGGCAACATGCATTTGTATCATCAGTAGGGCAATTTGAAAAGGATCGCATAAAAAAATTGAGATGGAATAGTTTTCGGTACTCATGCGCCGATTCCTCCTAGTCTAATGTATAAGTAACAATGATCATGATCATATTACATGACTGCGTACAATAAACTGCCTATTTTTCCAGAAATTTTAGAAATTTTTTCGCATGAAATATTAGTAATGAACCTTTTTCTTTACTTTTTCAGGTGGCATGACTTCATTTCATCCAATGATGAATTCATTTATCCACGTTTTGATGTACAGCTATTATTACTTGTCTTGTTTGGGACCAGAATGGCAGAAAAAATTAGCGCCTTGGAAACCCAGACTAACGATGGCTCAGATGGTAAGCAAGCCGACTAGAATCAGAATGACGACTAACAAAAACCAATTTTCTCTAAATTAATTTCGAGAACAAAACGAAAAGCGAGTGCTCCCTGCCAAAACAAAGAATGCATTATTTGATGATGTTGGTTTAGTTATGAATTGAAACCTTTCACAAAGTTCAACAACTTATTTTCGAAACGAAGGAACAAGTCCATTCCCAAAGTGGAGTTGTGATTTTTTTGAGGAAAAAAAACACTCAAAGCCGTCTCCACAAATTTATTATCCTAGCGGGATTCATAAAAAACAGTAAGACATGTTTCAAGTGTACAAAGCACTCATCTTCCGTTACAAATGAACTATAAGAAAAAAAAATAGTCAAAAAGAGGGGTTACAAAATGGAGGAAAATCCTACTTACTAAATACCTGGCGGAAAAATAGACAGGAAATCTAAAATATTTAAAATTACCAAAATGTGATCAATCTGTTATTTTATGAATCCCGCTGGGATAATACATTTGTGGAGACGACTTTGAGTGTTTTTTTCCCCAAAAAAAAAATATTTTCGGTTTCATCAAAGTATCTGCAACTGCAAGAAGTAGAGAATAATCTGTAATCCTTGACCATGGCGATGTTTCTCAAAAAAGATGAGAAAAATAATTTTGAAATCTAATATTTTTTATCCGAAAGAAAAGTCATCTCCACAAATTTAAAAGAGGGTTATTCCAAAAATTATTAATAATACATGTTTCAAACCTTTAAAGGTTCATCTTCAGTCATGGTTAGAGCTACAATACAAGAAAAACCACAATAGTCACATATAGAACAAATTCACAAACAAGAGGGGGGCTCCTACATGAATAAATTACATGTTGAAGTAGCTTCATTTAGAGTGAATAATCATGTCGAACAATTGCAAATTCAACAAAAGTGATGAGAAATACGCACTACCACGGCATATGAATTGAATTATAACCTTGGTAATGTGAAACTGCCAGAAGACTTCAGTAGAACTGAATAAGCAGGAATATCTAACATATCAAATGAAAAGACTTGGTAACAATCAGTACCTATTTTCAATTAGTATTTTTTCCCTCAAGGTATTTCCATGCTTATTAATTTTTTTTTTGTTTCAGATACAATTTGTCATATTGATAATCCACGGTTTGACAGCATTGCCATCTTCTTGCGTAGTTCCGAAACAGATTCTTCTGATTTACGTCCCGAATATACTTATCATTTTCAAAATGTTCAAAGACTTCTACACGAAGAGTTATTCTGAAAAGCCAGAAGACAAAGTTGCAAATAGTTCCTTCCACGCAAAACGGTGTGAGCACTGGCAGAAAGGATGGCAAAAAACACACAAACAAAGCAAAGTAATCCCAATTATGTATAAATAATGAAAGTCGTAATCTTTTTGGAACCAATTGGAATCAAAAGTAAAGCAACGAGTTGTAATTTTTGCAGTCAACGAAGCAGTGATGCAATCAGTTGGGAATTATGGTGCCACTGATCAACTCGCAACCATGCCTATTCACGAGGATATGTCCAAACAAATATATAATTTGACATTTCTTATCTTCTTATTGACATTTCCATACAGAAAAAAACTATCTCAATGATTTTTTCCTTGAATTTGATGTGTTATTAGAAATTACAGCATCATAACTCAATCCAATAACACTGTTTTTATTCAAGGTGAGTTGAAAATTTATTGATTCAAAAACAGCTACTTTTAATTTTTTTTAAACGATTTGTGATACACAAGGCATTCAAAAAAGAAATTATATTCTCTTTATAGAAAATGAAAAATATATTCTTCCTCCTTACTACTAATGATACAATTGGTATATGTTGGTCGAATATCCATTAGAAAACAACTACTTTCCTGGCTATTGTCTCGACGAACGTTGAATAACCTCCGAAGGCTAATCGTGCAGAGACGTACTGGGTTACCCAAATGAAACTATCAAAATGCATCCATCTCTTATAGGCCAGACAATGGGTAGGTTCTGACTTACAGAAGGTCAAGCAGAGTTCTAATATGGTGGATTTGTACAGTTTGGTGTCCTAATTTATAGTCCGAGCTTGCAACCTTGAGCGCACCGCCATATTGGAAAAATTGTACCAAAAAAAAGAAGTTTTTAGAGAATATCTTCTCTCCAGTGCCACCTAGGTCAAAAATAAAAGTTATAGAACATTGAATTTCCGGCAAATAAATATTCGTTCAACTAGTGGCTGGTGATCTATACAGCGTGATTCAAAAGTACTTTGACAAACTTCAGGAGGTGATTCCTCACAATATGAATTGTCCAAATAAATATATGTCCGGAAACGCTTCGTTTCCAAGATACAGGGTGTTGAAGTTTTATTTTTATTTTAGTTTTTTAAATAACTTTCGAAATACTGACTTTAATTAAAAGAAAATTGGTATTGAGAGTTTTCTTGAGGTGTCGAATTCGAACCTGATGTTATTATTGCTCTTACTCGTAGGGGGCACCACCTTCACGTCTTTTTCTTTTTTGAACGTACTTCTAGCACATTTTTCAGTAAAAAAATCAATTCCTCTATCATATCTACGTGGAAAAGCTACCCTTGTTACAAGTCGCTATAAGCAACCGTTTTCTAGACATTTGGATTCGAAAATTTCAAGTCGATTATTTGATAATCGATGCGTGTTGAAGTTATTACCATTATTTTGCATTTTTCACAAGAATGATTAGGAAATGAATTTGACGTTTAAGTAAGTAGTTTTGGTAATTACATATTGTGTGACAGTTAAACGTTTTGTTGTTTTGTTGAAGTTTCTGAGTTTTAAAACACTAATTTTGAAAAAATGGATTATTTAAACAATAATGCTCGTTTAGCCAATATGCATTTCGTGTATGGCCTTGCGGATGGCAATGCGCGCGAAGCCAGACGTATTTACCAGGAGCGATTTCCTAATCGAGTACTGCCTTCAGCTCCAACATTTACCAGTCTCGACCGTCGTTTGGCAGAAACAGGTAGCTTTAAGAGGGCAGCTGATATTATTGGAAGAGCACGAGCAGTCCGAACCCCAGAATGGGAAGAAGCTGTTTTGAATGCTCTCGAGGAGAATCCAGAAACAAGTACAAGAATAATTGCTAGAGCTCTCAATTCTACTCAGTCCACAGTTTGGAGAACTATCCACGATCAACAATTTTATCCATATTCAAAGGATACAAGCTCTTTTGCCACGACACTTTCCCCAACGCATTACTATGTGTCAGTGGATTTTGAGAAAATTGGCTGGAAATCCTCAATTTTTAAGATATGTACTCTTCACGGACGAGGCAATCTAACAACCATGTTTGGGCTCTGGAAAATCCGCACGCAGTTAGTGAAAGACATTATCAGTATCAATTTTT
Organism: Gonioctena quinquepunctata; assembly: GCA_018342105.1. Taxonomy (NCBI): domain Eukaryota; kingdom Metazoa; phylum Arthropoda; class Insecta; order Coleoptera; family Chrysomelidae; genus Gonioctena; species Gonioctena quinquepunctata. The sequence goes on along the minus strand of JAFIRS010001918.1, from coordinate 70,601 downwards.
TGTAAATGTATGGCGGCAATATTTGATAATTACTTGTTAGGTCCTTTCTTTCTTCCGTTCCGACTCAATGGCGCAACTTACAGAGACTTTTTAGAAAATGAATTGCCGGGACTACTTCAGAATGTACCATTAGAAATTCGTATCCGCATGTGGTTTATGCATGATGGGGCTCCGGCCCATTTTAGCGTTGTAGCCAGGGAATTCCTTAACACTGTCTATCCAAATCGATGGATCGGTAGAGGTGTAGAAGAACCTAACCAGGCGTGGGCACCAAGGTCCCCAGATCTAAACCCGCTAGATTTTTATTTTTGGGGACATTTGAAGTCACTAGTTTATAAAACTCCATTAGCGAACGAGGAAGATCTAAGAAAACGAATAGTAGACGCCTGTGAAACAATAAGGAACACACCAATAATTTTTGAGCGGGTACGAGATTCAATAACTAGAAGACTGAATATTATTTGAATATAATTTAGTATCCTTTATTTTATTTTATTCTACATATTGAAAATTTCTTGAAATAAAATGTTGATATTTGCAAATTTTATTAAAACAGATACAGATTTTGCACTCTTGATACAAAAATAACTATATTTCAAACGAGTAAAAATAAATAGAATAGGTGGCGCCCCATACAAAAAACCAAAACTACTTAAACGTCAAATTCATTTCCTAAGCATTCTTGTGAAAAATGCAAAATAATGCTAATAACTTCAACACGCATCGATTATCAAATAATCGACTTGAAATTCCAAATATCTAGAAAACGGTTGCTTATAGCGACTTGTAACAAGGTTAGCTTTTTTACGTAGATATGATAGAGGAATTGATTTTTCTACTGAAAAATGTGCTAGAAGTACGCTCAAAAAAGTTAAGAATCTTCCAAAAAGAAAAGGACGTGTAGGTGGCGCCTCCTACGAGTAGGAGCAATAATAACTTCAGGTTCGAATTCGACTCCTCAAAGGACCTCTTAATACCAATTTTCGTTTAATTAAGGTCAGTATTTCGAAAGTTATTTTAAAAAAAACGAAAATAAAAATAAAACTTTAACACCCTGTATCTTGGAAACAAAGCGTTTCCGGACATATATTTATTTGGACAATTCATATTAGAATATTGTGAGGAATCACCTTCTGAAGTTTGTCGAAGTACTTTTGACTCACCCTGTATGTGAGATTGGCATTTATACATTTACAATGCTTGGTCGGATAGTGCTTTTGTTACATGATATCCGGGTTCAAATCCCCATCGAGGTCTATTTTTTAAGAAACCAAGTTGGGAAAGGTTGTATCCTCTTTGTTATATTAGATTATGATTTTGGATTTTGTACAGCTTGGATAGCAAGGTTAACCGAAGTAATATTATGAAGTGGAAAATTGCGTCTCTGAAAAATACATGAAAGGAGAAATTGTGGTATGTCAGACACATTATTAAATTAAAGAAAAAAACCGTGCTCAAGCGGGATATGCCACAATTTCTCCTTTCGTGTATTTTTCACTGGCGCAATTTTCCACTTCATATTATATATTTCGCAAAATTTTGTTAGTTGTTGGAGATCACCTTCCTGAACCTCGATTGAAACCGTCACGCCGATGGTGATGCTAGGGTGAAAGGTTAATTGGTCTTGATGGCCACTGATGAGAACTCGAGATCTTTTCATCTTTTTCTAACATTAAATTATGGCATACTTATTTCTGGCTTCCGATGTAAGGAACTATATTTCAACATTTACTTGTTTATTAAACTCTTTTTTCGCCAAGAATTTATGCAAAAATATCCAGGATTTCGTCAATAACGTCAAATCATGATTTTATTTGATTTACACACAATGCTGCTCTTTGACACGTTTTCATTTATAATCCAACAGTATTTAGGAGAAGTCAGTGGTATTTAGGATATGAAAGGCAGGGGTTTTGTTAACTAGCATAGGTAAAACGTATTTCTTAGTTGTAAGGGAAAAGTGTAACTTAAATATGGTTTTGTACGATATTTACTCATGGATAGAAGATTATTTTGAAAGCCGCTCAGGTAAGGAAGTTGAACTATTAAAAAAAATAACAAAGCATTTATTCAGTGTTCCAAAACTCTGCAAGTAGCATACAAGGAATAATTCTCAGTAATTATATTCAAGAAATGTCATTTGGTTACTTTGTAGGTTTGTTCATGGTTTATTCAAAGAAGGACTTTGACGGAATGTGTAAGAATATTTCGCTTTCATTTGTGGTGCCAGTTTCGGCAAAATTTCGGATGATTCATATAAACTGTTCAATTCTGTTCCCTCTCGTTTTTTGTTAATTATTTTGGATTCCATGTCACGGGAAAAACCTGTATAGGAGTTTCTATTCAATGACAGCCCAAATTCTTTGCCACCTTAGCCACTTTTATTTCTGTTTTTTCACTAGTTCCAATTATAATTGGATCTTTCAAAGTGTTGTTTTGAAGATAATCAGTTTTTATAAAAGCCGTATTCTGAGAGTGAGCAGGGGGGGGGGGGGTAAAGGGTGGAAATGAACCAGAGGTGATACATTAAATCAACATGTTTAATCCAGAAAAACTCTCTGCCAACTTGAAATTACGTCTACTATCACAAAATCGCCCATCTGGTTCAAGAGAATGAATGGTAAAAATCATACTGGAGGGAAATTAAACTCTGCCAACTCCAAATTCATATAGCAAATTTGGAACTGATGCGGGCGATAAAAATCTATATTGAAGTACCCACTTCACTAAATGATTTTCACTAAACTGGGTTCACAAATAATAATAATAATTTATTTTATCTTGTTAAAAAGTATAAAGTAGAGTACATTCTATAAATACAAGGAAAGCGTCAGGAGATACCTAATATGTATTATGTGGTAGAAATAAAAGATATATCTTAATCATATCATATCACACCATAACGTATCATATCATAAAGAAAACAAGTACATATATACACATACACACACATATACATATATATCACGTCCAAAAAAACAAACATATATCATAAAAATCTACGTGACTCTAAAATTAAAGTTAAAATTCATCGAGAGTAGCAATTTTTTTCGACGAGGGCAGTCTTTAGTCTTGATTTAAAAACATCGATATTTGGCGTAGTTTTGATGAAATCATCGAGCTTATAATAAAGTATGGGCCCTAGATAAATATGGCTTTTTTGATATAAAGTCGTTCTGTGCGTTTTGGGTATCAGTAGGTCTCTAGAACGTGTCAAGTGCTAATGCTGGTTTGGTGCGAAGTTGAGTCTGTTCTTATATACGTGTATGCAAAGTTCGTATATATAGATGTTAGCAATAGTAAGTATTTTTAATTCTCTGAATTTATTTCTACATGATTGTCTCCACCCAATTTGTGCAATGATTCCGACTGCATATTTTTGTAAAATAAAAACACTTTCCACAGAAGACCCTGTACCCCAGCTCAAAATTCCATACCGTAAATGACAATGTATGGTCGCATAATACAGATTTAGCAACACTTTCTTACCACAGTAAGTCGACATGAAACTCATTGTGTAACAATTTTTAAGTATTTCTCAATGTGAGCAGTCCATGTAAGTTTATGATCTAATGTAAGACCCAGGCACGTATATAAAACTGACACAGCCGTTTTGGCACAATCAATTGAAAATCATCCAGTATTCAATAACTATTTATTAACTATTTTCTAACACAAACCAACATTTTCTAACTCAAGTGGTTAGTGAAAAAATGGTGTTGTGCTAGCTTAACTGTTAAGCTGGCACAACTATTTATAACTTTTTACCCAAAATAGGTATGAAATTTATTCAAACGCTCAATTTTCTAACTTTTTTCGAGCGAATTTGAATGTTTTACGAGGGCCGAATTCGCATGCGGTACCTAAAATTCTCGAAAATTCCTACTTGGAATTAAAAATGATATTTTTTAGCAAAAATCAACACATTTTCAGCGATTGCCAAGTATATGCGCGATGTATGATCAAGTATTCGACTGGACTACAACATTATTCAGTGATCCAGTTAAATACTTGATTATCCATCGCGCATATTTGTTTAATTTTGTGCTGGTCGACTATATGCCTATAATCTTATTCCAGATCTGTATTCTTGTTGTAAATGCCTTTTTGTCGATATACTTATTCCAGCACAATCGCTTGAAATAATAAGACTGTTGTTTTTTATTAAATTTATTTATTAAATGGCAAAATAATGAATCGAAATGCGTTTTCGTCACTCTAGTATTTAATAACTCCAGCACAGTCCCTTGAAATGAAAATAATTCAGTTTTTTATTATGTATTTTTCAACAATAGTACAATTGTGATAGGAAATACTCAAAGATAATTTTTTTAGAGCCAGGCAATGGCAAAATATTGATTGGAAATGCGTTTTCGTCAACCTAGTATTCAATAACCCCAACCCAATCGCTTGAAATGAAAGAAATTTAGTTTTTCAGTATGCATTTCCCAACAATAGTACAGTTGTGATAGGAAATACCCTCGGAGAAATTATTTTAGAGCCAGAAAATGACAAAATAGTGACTCGAAATGCGTTTTCGTCAACCTAATATTCAATAACTCCGGCACAATCGCTTGAAAAGAATAAAATTTATAGTTTTGTTATGCATTTTTCAACAATAGTACAGTTGTGATATGAAATATCCAAAGAGAAAGTTTTTTATAGTCAGGAAATGTCAAAATAGTGAATCGAAATGCGTTTTCGTCACTCTAGTATTTAATAACTCCAGCACAATCGCTTGAAATGAAAATAATTTAGTTTTTTATTATGCATTTTTCAACAACAGTACAATTGTGATAGCAAATACCCAAAGAGAATTTGTTTTAGAACCAGGAAATGGCAAAAATGTGATTCGAAATGGGTTTTTGTCAACCTACTATTTAATAACCCCACACAAAAAAGAACAGTCTTATTATTTCAAGCGATTGTGCTGGAATAAGTATATCGACGAAAAGGCATTTCCAACAATAATGCAGATCTGGAATAAGATTATAGGCATATAGTTCCAGTCGACCAGCACAAAATATAACAGATATACGCGAAGGATTATCAAGTATTTAACTGGATCACTGAATAATGTTTTAGTCCAGTTAAATACTTGATCATTCATCGCGCATATACTTGGCAATCGCTGAAAATGTGGTGATTTTTGATAAAAAATAACATTCTTAATTCCAATTAGGAATTTTCGAGAATTTTAGGTACCGCATGCGAATTCGGCCTTCGTAAAACATTCAAATTCGCTCGAATTCAAATTATTTTTATTCCATTCGAGAGCTTGTAAAAAGTTAAAAAATTGAGCGTTTGAATCAATTTCATACCTATTTTGGGTAAAAAGTTATGAATAGTTGTGCCAGCTTAACAGTTAAGCTAGCACAACACCATTTTTTCGCTGACCACTTGAGTTAAAAAATGTTTGTTTGAGTTAGAAAATAGTTAATAAATAGTTATTAAATACTGGATGATTTTCAATTGATTGTGCCAAAACGGCTGTGTCAGTTTTATATACGTGCATGATTCAACCTGTAACAGGCATTCTCATGGATTTTGAAATTTTCTGGGATATTATTGTGCAGGGTGAATTTCATCAACTCTTTTTTTGGATATGTTAAGAGTCAAACAATTTTTGTTTGCCCATGTTATAACTTGATCGTAGACAGTTTGTGTCATTTCTGTGAGAGCTGTCACGTTTTGCCCCTTGACACGAAAATTTGTGTCACCTGCGTAAGCGATTACATGAGTTTCTGTAAGATTATTAAAGAAATTCATCAGATCGTTAGCGTATACAAGGAAAAGAACGGGTCCGAGTATAGAGCCTTGAGGGACGCCCTGTTCAATAGTTGCAGGTTGGCTTTTGGAGTTCTCAATCAATACTCTTTGGGTCCTGCCTATCAAGTATGATTTCATCAAACTCAAAGCTGTTCCTCTCAGACCATATCGTTCCAATTTCAGCAGGAGAAGCCCATGGTCAATACAGTCAAAAGCTCTGAAGAAATCAATGAATAGTCCACAGATGTGTAGTTTCCCGTCCAGAGCATTTATTACGTGCTCGTTGAATTCGTATAGTGATGTATCAGTGCTTTGTTTTGTGTGAACCCATGTTGATTTGGCGGGAGGATTTTATTGGCAGAAAAAAAAAGACACCAATTGGTTCTTAATATTTAGCTCAACAATCTTTGAGATTCTCGAGAGGAGACTAATACCTCTGTAGTTATCGTAAAGATTTGAGTCTCTTTTTTAAAGATTGGTAAGACAAATGCTGTTTTCACTTTAACTCGAAAGATTCTTTGTAGGCCAGTAGATATAGACATGATTTTCCCAAAATTTAATAATAATTACAAAAGTTTCAAAACTTCAGTAGAGTGAAGAGGACTTTCATATGATATGTAGTCTGATTTTGCAACCCTTTTTTTTGAACGGAAGATGTTGAAAATCAGGATTTAAAGAATTTTTACATTATTAGCGCGGAAAAATTTGCTTAAGTTCTGCAAACTTTCGAAGTTTTGAAAAATAGCAATTTACATCCTCTGATAAATTTGCAACCACTCATACAAAACAAAAATGTATGTTTTATCAAATGTCCTAATTTTTCGATGAAAATTCCAAAAGTTCTACAAACTCGAAAAAATATCTATAATAATGTTTTTGACAAGAGTTTTAATTTGCAACCTCTTGCGTCAAATGAAAATACATTTTCTCATAAATTGATTTTTTTATTGAAATAAGTATCGAAATTATTACAAAAGTTCCAAATAATGGTTGCAAGTGGAGATGTCGTGACATAGAATGTTTTCATTAATTTGCAACCTCGAATGTAACACGAACACGAGGCTAAAATCAAAAGAAAAATATTTTCGTATTTGTACTCTACCAAAAAAAAAGCAAAAGTTTTGCGAATCGGGTAGACAACTCATTTTGCCAATTGGTGGCAGTAATTTGCAAACTATGTTACAATGCGGAACATTAGGAATCAAAAAAATATTTATTTTTGCAACACCTGTGTTATCTGAATAATACAGAATTTTATATACCTAATGAATGACATTCATTGTGTTACCAAGTTAACTATCGACCAAGAAGAAGCTCGTCAACGGTGGGTGAAATCATTCAATATTGAAAGCTAACGTTTTCGATATGAATCAAAACATCATATTACAATTAGGAATTTGCAAAAAAATACCTACGAGTACGTTCGTTTGATAGAGGATCGAGAATGTCTCGACATGTTTTCTTAATTTTCTTGATTTATAAAAAAATGCAGGAATCATTGAGATTTGAAAAACTCTCGTACAGTTAGTTGTACATTAGTACGATTTACCTACAACTGTGTTACGTCACAGTGTTTTGTTTACAGAGTAATTAATGCACAGCAGTTTAGTTACATGATTTATTACCAGAGTAACAAGACTGACAATTGCATTTTTATGACAAACAACTATTTAACTTACCAAAAACAATAATCATTCATCTAATAGTCCTGGAGCTACAACTGAAATAGAATTGCCTACCAACATGTTTTTCATTCTTTATTTAAAAGAAATATATAAATCAAGTAAATGATTCTTACGTGTCGATTACATTTCAGTCCACCATTCGGATTCAATAAAAAAATTTCATGCGAAACCACAATTGGAGTGAGAAAGTCGAGTGGAAAGATAAATGATAATTTTATTCAATTAAAGAAATACATACCTGTAAAAATTAAATTTGAGATGTAATATCGATTTCACAAATTTTTATTTTTCAGTAACGTTTCTGTTTGATGATGAAAATTATGTAGTTGCGAGATATACACTCGATAACGTTTTGATATCTTTACTTCCATAGAGCATCGATTATTCATTTTAAAATCTCGTCGATTGCTATAAAGTCATTTGTGACAAGTGAAAATGTTGAATGAAGAATGCATGTCATTTCTAACGCAATGAAAAATTAATGTCTTCCAATAGTCTTTTAGCAGAATTTAGCAAAATTTTGTTTTCTTACGATTGTTGCATTCGATAGATTAAATTTATTTCGCTGATTAGTCGAAAACAGTGATTGCTTCCGAGATCAATAATTAGTTTCAAATTTTTTAATGGTTAACTACGTAACCGTATTATTTTTTTGATGCAATTTCAATCAACCATTACAAAATATGACAGATATACGCGATGGATAATCAAGTATTTAACTTGACCACTGTAGATATGTCGGTCTAATATATATCTCAAACCTATTTGCACAATGTTTGCAATTTATAGACAAATTATAAAAAAAACAATTGTACAAAAAAATGTTCCGTTGAACAATGATGGTTGCAAATCTCTTGCGTCACGTATAATATTGGTCGTAATTTTAATTGCAATTTGCATAACTTTTGCAATTATTTCAGAAGTTGAAAAAATGCAAAAAAAATATATTGGTGGATAAATATATTCCGTTTTCGTATGAGGTTGCAAAGTTACATATCCACTAAGACCGATATTCTCTTTATTTACAACCACAATAAAACACTTTTGTAATTATTTCAATGGGTATTGAAAAGGGAGCGTCGATAAAAAAAGTTTAATAATAAATGCGTTTTCAGAAATGGTTGCAAATGTACGTGAATATTTTAAACTTTTTTCCGTTCCCTTATCCAATTTGCAGAACATTTGTAATTTTTTTAAACAAATTACAATGAAAAACTAGAAAAAAAATGACAAAAAACAAGTTTTCGTAACTTTTACAAGGTTGCAAACTTAATGCATGTTGTAAAACACCATTACTATAGGTATGCTTAGTTTGCAGAACTTTTGCAATTTTCAGTGCAATAATAAAGAATGAAAACGTTTTTTGCAATTAAACAATGTTCCGTTCATCGCAGAGTTCTGCAAAATTTTATATTTTGTTTTCATTGATGCACTAACATACCATTGAAGTTTGAAAACTTTTGGAATCAATGTTAATTGATTGTCAATATCTACTGGCCTATTGTTCCATAGACAAGTTCACAAGGTATGTTATTGGTTTACGTGTTTCGCTATACGATAGCTCCTTTAGGTGGAGATAATACTAACTCAACAATTACGATGTATCATGTTACAGATATAGTATATCCATTATCAGTTGGATGGGCTGATAAACACGGAAAAAAGTCACTCTGTTATATTGTAAAGTAAAAAATATATAATACCACGTATGACAATTTTTATTCCATTTATCATCTTCATAAAATATCAATCAACATATTTTTCTCATAAAGAAAAAAAAAGGCAATATACCAAGAATCTATTGGACAAGTCATAACTTCTAGAATATAAGGTGTATCAAAATGAGATTTGGTATAGGTGAATGGTATGTGAAGAGGGGAGTTTTCGCATATTTTTCACTTTCCGGTCACTTCCGGTTTCACCGGAAATGGCTCCGGTTTTGAATTTCTAAATGGAACACCCTGTATATTGTAACATTTTTGGATTTCTGAGACAATTCTGGATCAGAATGAACATTTTAAAAGTTTTCACGCCTACTTCATTTTTTTTAGAGTCACTTATAATATTGCATCTAGGTGGCCATGATCGGACGTAAACTAATCTGGGTACCTCAGGGGATGTCAGAAAATTACAATCGCGAAGTTTCAGTGACTAGTATGATAGATAGGACCAAGACAAATTGGCAAAATTACATTTATGTGTCTATTATTTTTCTAATAATGACCATATTTGCGCTTGGATTAAAAATGAGAACATAAATTAAATATTACTGAAGAAAATACTGGAAAATAATACTTTTGTCAAGTGTTCCATGGATAGCCATAATATTTAAATGTTATTTTTATCAAGTCTTCTTTGGAAAACAAAACACTTAGGTAATAACAGTCACAGGTAGTTTGTTTTGACTGAATAATTTTATTTTTTACAAGACTTTATTTAGTTTCACTTGTTAGTTAGTTCGTTCGTTTGTCCATCGACCGTATTTCTCATGATGGCACAGTCGGTTTTCTGGTAGTAGTTTTTTCACGAAAAAATCTCTATTGATTGGTCTAGTATATTTATAATGTTTTTTTACCACAGATATAAACAAACACTTCGGATAAGAAATAAAAAACATAAATTAGTAAAAACATATTAGATGTGAATAAACAAATGATCACTAAAAGTTGCTACTTGGCAACTTGTGCGTGATTATACGACAATTATAAGGAAACGCACGAGTAAAAGAACCATGAAAGGTCATCCAGTTAATCTAGACTGTGGTAAATATTTGCTCGTGGGTTTCTGTTGAAAAATGTTTTTTTTTTCAAAGATGGAATAATAAAATGGAAAGTTTAAAATACGCACGGAACAGTTTAGTACGAACAAACTTTAGCAAACTGACATTTGACATGGATATTAGGATACTTCGATAATCGTTACTTGGGTTCCGATTTAAATTATAACATAATTACGATTTTTGAAAATAATATTCAACTATAACTGAATGTTATTCATCATTCATAACCTGCCTAATGCTAGTATGCTTACGTCATCTACTAGTTCTGACTTCTACCAGTTTGGATATAACGAGATTCGTTTATTTTAATCATTAAAAAATTGGCGTTACTGCAGGAGCATAATTTGAACACGTTTCGCCGGTAGCCCGCAACGCATGTTAATAAGGATTCTTATTCTTGGTATGGTTGGGGTTCAATGAGAATTAGAGCCCTACTTGGGCGCCACTTGTGTAACCCCCTCAAAATATCAAGCAAATTTGAAGAATGTGATGATAGGCTACTCAGATAATGACTAATGACTTAGTTATAGTTCGTTCAAATAGTGCCACACCAAGATAATACACCAGATAATCTGACTGGTCAAATTGTTTTTGGGAGCCAGATCTGCGATAAACGGGAGCCAGAATATAGCAAATGAATGGAATTTTGATAAAACAACAAATTTCAATTCGCTAAGACTGCACGAGCGATAGCGTGTAGGATGTTAGAAAAAATGACAAATTATTTGCCGGAACTGAATTTTATTGAACATAATGTCTCATTTGTGGTATGGTATTCCTTCGCATTAAATATCTGAAAGTTTATTATACAGGCGATTCGTGATGAGTAGTAACCAAGCCTACGAAATTTGGAAAATTCCTAAAATATTTCAATTGGAACATACACGTGAAATTAAAACGGTGGTCTTTTTTATTTCAGATCCAAGGGTCGAGAACTGGACGTTGATGGGCAGCCCCTTTGGACCCCTGACCATCATAGCAATTTATCTATTACTTGTAATGGTCATTTTACCGGCATATATGAGAAATAGAAAACCATTCAAATTAAAGAGCATCATAAAATATTATAATATCTTTCAAGTCGTTTCATGCATATGGCTAATACATCAGGTGAGTAATAGTTATTTTAAAAAAACGTTATGGATCATACAGGGCGTAAAGAGCAAATATTTCAATAGGATTTTATATACAGTTAAATAGAATAAATTCAGTATCTCAATTATTATAAATATTTTTGAAAAAATCCGAGACAAGTCAATTTTAGATTTGGAAACAACATCCTGCAACATAAATATTTCACCCCTCAGAATGATAGTTGCCACCCTTACATTTTTCAATGGACTACCTAAGTCTGACGTCAAAAGTGGGTGGAGCTTAGCGAATCTTTCCAAACAATTCAGGCATATTTACCATTTTTAATGATTTTATTATCATTATCGAGGACTTAATTTATAGAGGATACTTTGAAACATGTTTTGAAGCCATTATATATCTGAAAGATGATAAGTAACTATATTTCAATTGAAAAAATAACATAACCTCAACAAACAACAATTCTTGAATTTTCATTAAAACCTTACCTACCTGACCGACACATACTCAAAAATGTTCGCAATTATCCTTATTACCAACCGAAGCAGGAACAATAAACATATAAATAATTTCTTATGGCGTTTTAACATGTAAAATCGATTTGTTTGGAAAAGTTCGCTAAGCTCCGCCTACTAGTGACGTCAGGACTTAGGAAGTCCATTAGAAATAGGGGCTTGTAATACCTCATTTGAAAGGTATTTTCATTCTCTAATTGACGAAATTCACTACAACAAACTAAAAACTCAACGACAAACACCGTTTCGTTATTGAGTATGTAATAAATTGAAAAATAATTGATTTCAAATAATGATGTGCAAAATGCATGGCTAGAACATCTTGGCAGCATCCTAATCGTAAATTAAAATATCTTCTTCGGAGGCGAGATCGTTATTGGATTTGTTTTGTATATCATACTTTTAGTATAGTACAAAAATACATTACTAGGTGAGTGGTAAAATTTTATGGTATACTGAGATACATTTATGCAACGAATAGTTTTCAAGAGGGAATGGAAGATAATAAGCTATAAACTTGTATAAATCTTTGTTTTGGCATTTTAAAAGATCTCGTGACCGCGTCTTGAGAAATTCAAGGTCAAAGGTCGCAAAAATCAGTTTTTCGTAAGTATTGTAACGAACCTAGGCCGGACCTGTCTCCTCCCGCGTCGCCATCGACAGCGATGAGATCATCCCCGGAGATATTCGAGAACCATCCAGTCCCTCTTCCGCGTAATGCAACGGTCAATGTTGGAAACAATTGGAACATGCCGTCGCCAACTGGAAGAATTCGAAACATCGAGAATGCTGTATCGGAGATAAATAGACCGCCCTCAAGAGGGAGTGGACAGTCTGAACGAGCCCATACGATCGAGCTATATTCAGTAGCGTAGTAATATAAATTAAGTTGTAGATTAAGTGTTAAATAAATTACTTAAACCAAGTTAAGTTTATTTACGTTATAATTGGTGTCGGAAGCGAGATTTTGAAAATAAACAAGTGATCGTGGAGTGGATAGTCAGAAAAATAAATTGATAGACCTTTTTGTACGTCCAAAATAGACAGTGGCCCGGTTTTCGCGAAGTGGACAATTGTGCGTGGGAATATAAACTGATACACTGTTCGCGTGAAACAGACAATAGACTGGTGGCCCGTGGAAAAGAATTCGTGAAGTGAATTTTTAACAAACTGATAAACTTTTCGTGTAAAACAGACTGATACCTCGTCAAAGACAAAATGTGTTCAAGAAAAGTGCGCCTTGCGGATTTGAAGGTAGCGGAATTGAAACAGGAATTGGAGGAAAGGGAACTGGAAACAACGGGTAAAAAGCAAGTACTCCAGGAAAGACTTGCAGAAGGACTTATACAAGAAGGTGAGGACCCCGAAACATTTTATTCGAAGTTCCCGGAGGTGATTTAAGTTTGGTAATGAATAAACTCGAAGAAACTACTAAATCCGTGAAAGAAGAACTGCAACAAAATTCTATAAATCTGGAAGAGAAGCTTTCTAGAAATCTGGAAGAAAATGCTAAAAATCTGGAAGAGAAGCTTCTAGAAAATTCAAGAAGCCTGGAAGAAAATGCTAAAAATCTGGAAGAGAAGCTTGAAGAAAATTCTAGAAATCTGGAAGAGAAGCTTCTAGAAAATTCAAGAAGCCTGGAAGAAAATGCTAGAAATCTGGAAGAGAAGCTTGAAGAAAATTCTAGAAAAAATTAAAAAAAAGGAAATCTGGAAGAGAAGCTTCAGAAAATTCAAGAAGCCTGGAAGAAAATGCTAAAATCTGGAAGAAGCTTCAAGAAAATTCTAGAAATCTGGAAGAGAAGCTTCTAGAAAATTCAAGAAGCCTGGAAGAATAGAAATCTGGAAGAATGGGAACCGTTGAGACAGAAATGGACAAAATAAAGGAAACGATCAGTAAGCTGGAAAAACGAATTAATAGTGCGCCCTCCAAAGAGATGGTTAACGAAAATGCAATGCTGGACTTGAGTTTGAACTTGGATAAAGTTCAAGAGGGTATAAAAGATGTCAAGGTCATTTCAGAAATAGGGTAGCTTTCCATGAAGCCGCCTCAGTTCGACGGAAAAACTCCATGGGCAAATTACCGCCGGCAGTTTGAAGCAGCGGCCAAAGCAAACGGATGGAATGCAGGGGAAAGAGCTGTAGCACTGACACTTGCATTACGTGGAGAAAGCGACAAATATTCTACAAACTCTCACCGCCCAAGAACAGGAGGACTATGATCAGCTGATTAAACATCTAGAATTACGATATGGCCACGCCCATTTGGAACACGTATACCACTCCCAGCTGACAAATCGCTGCCAAAATCGGGCGAATCCTTACAAGAATTCGAAGCTGACATTGCACGCTTGGTCCGTCTCGCATATCCAGCCACACCGGAAAATGTAATGGAGCGATTAGCGGTTCAGGCATTCTTGGATGGACTCCGTGACCAAGAAACCAGACAAGCGTTGACACTAGCTCGTCCAACACATCTCGTAGACGCACTGGCACGCGCTTTGGAATTTGAGGCAGCAAAGCAATCCTGCAAAAACCAAAGTAAAGTACGATGTATTGAAGAAGACTCACAGGAGCATGCTGACTTGGAAGCTGCCATAAGAAAAGTGATGAAGGAAGTTTTGCCTGAGAAAAGACAGATAAGATGCTGGAATTGTGGCAAAATTGGACATGTGCGTAGCAAATGTCCAACATTCGAAAACACGACTCCGATGCAGGAAAACTAAAGAAGGTCGACGAGAAGGGGCAATCGTCGGCCTGTGTCCAGCAAGCCTCGGTTAACAACGCATATGTCGCTATCCTGAAACGACAGAACAGAGGTGTTTTCGTAGACGGTCTCATCAATAACGAGCCTTGCACCATGCTGCTAGATACAGGTGCGACTAGGACAATTCTCGGACCTTCCTTTGCCAGAACACCGGAACGAATTGAACCGACAACTTGGAAGCTACGCACAGCAACAGGGGAGCCAGCTACTGTATATGGCGAGCTACCGATTGAAATAATTTTGGGCAGCACTAAAGTGAAACATCAGGCACTTGTAGCGGACATCGAAGACGATGCAATCATCGGAATGGACATCATGAATTCCAGAGGGTTTGAATTGGATTTCAAAGACGGCGTCCTACGTGTCAACGGAGAAGAGCTGGTACTTCATGGGAGAAGTGAAGAGTTGATCCGTGTGCTGTTGGCTGAAGATGTAAGCGTACCTGAGAGGGCTGAAACCATCCTGGAGGCTCGCCTGGACGGGAGTGCGAGCAGTGGAGACGTGATGATGTTCGAGCCCAAACTTCATGATGAGAAAATTGGACGAGGGATTGCCCTAGGGAAAACCCTGTTACGTGCTGAAAAATTTGTACCGGTAAGGGTCATGAATGTCAATTACTTTCCAGTGACCTTAAAGAAAGGAACAATTTTAGGGCACTGCTCGTCAGTTTCATAAATTTGTACCGGTAAGGGTCATGAATGTCAATCTTGCCCACAGAACTAGAAAAATTAGTTGCCATCTCTTCCAAAGACATAAAACCAGCTCAACAGCCCAAACTAAGAGATTTAGTCAAGAAGTACCAAGACATCTTCGATACCGGACAAGGAAAAGGGGGTCGAACTAATGTGGTCCAGCACAAGATTGATACTGGGGGTGCCCGACCGATCCGGCAATCAGCAAGAAGACTTCCTCTTGCCAAGAAGGAAGAGGCTGACAAAATAGTCAGCGATATGGGAAAAGAAGGAGTTATCGAACCATCTGACAGTCCCTGGTCCTCTCCAGTCGTACTGGTGAAGAAAAAGGATGGATCGACACGTTTTTGTGTAGACTATCGCCAACTTAATAATGTCACGAAGAAGGACAGTTACCCTCTCCCGAGAATAGATGACACCCTAGACACGTTGGCTGGTTCCACGATTTTCTCGACCCTTGATCTGAAGAGTGGATACTGGCAAGTAGAACTGGCTCAGGAAGATCGAGAAAAGACTGCTTTTACCATCGGCTCAGGATTGTGGCAGTTCACCGTTATGCCATTCGGGCTCTGTAATGCTCCCGCCACATTCGAAAGATTGATGGAAACAGTACTGAAGGGACTCTCATGGAACACGTGTCTAGTGTATCTCGACGACATAATTGTGGTCGGCAGATCGTTTGAGGACCACGTGAAAAACTTGGAGGAAGTATTCTTGCGACTGAGGAACTCCGGATTGACGCTGAGCCCTAAGAAATGCCATCTGTTCCAAAAAGAAGTTCGATACCTCGGCCACGTCGTCTCTGGGGAAGGAGTAGCAGTGGATGACCAGAGGATCAAAGCTGTTAAGGATTGGCCCATCCCAAAAGACATTCACCAACTTCGAAGTTTCCTTGGTTTATGCACATACTATCGCCGATATGTGCTGGGATTCGCCAACATCGCTAAACCACTGACCAAGCTCACGGAAGGCCAAACAAAGTTCCAGTGGTCCGAAGAATGTCAAGACTCATTCAGGAAGCTGAAAGGAGCTTTGATCAACGCACCTATACTGAGCTATCCCCTACCCAAAGGGAAATTCATTTTGGATACGGACGCCAGCAACGTGGGACTTGGAGCTGTCCTATCTCAGATCCAGGAGGGACAGGAGAAGGTCATTGGTTATTTCAGCAAGACGCTTAGCAAACCAGAGCGCAATTACTGTGTCACCAGGCAGAGCTGTTAGCTGTTGTAAAGGGAGTGGAACACTTCTACAAGTACGTGTATGGAAGAAGATTCCTGTTGAGAACTGACCATGCAGCTCTCAAATGGCTCTTACAGTTCAAAAATCCTGAGGGTCAAGTAGCATGTTGGATCGAGAGACTCCAAGAATTCGATTTCGAGATCGAACATCGAGCCGGAACTAGCCATAAGAATGCAGATGCCTTGTCGCGAAGACCATGTCCAGATGATTGCTCTCATTGCCGACGAGCAGAAGAGAAAGAAGCAACACTTTGTAGAACCGCGGCAATGGATGATAACTGGAATGACAGCAAGATCCAGAAAGACCAAGAGAGAGACCCCGACCTTGGCTTAGTCGTCAGCTGGAAGAAGGGCAATCGAAGACCATCATGGCAGGAAGTCGCAGGTTACTCGCCGGCTGTTAAGTCCTATTGGGCACAATGGAACTCTCTTATTCTGGACAATGGGATCCTGAAACGTGTGTTGGAGGCCGATATTGGTGGGGAAGACAGACGCCAAATAATTGTTCCCAGGAACAGAAGAGAGGAAGTGCTGCGGGAAATCCATGATGGAGTCGCTGGAGGACATCTGGGAGTGACGAAGACCCTGCAGAAAGTGAGGCAACGGTTTTACTGGACCAATTGTCAAGCTGACGTCCAGGACTGGTGCAGAAAGTGCGCTGTATGCGCTGCTAGCAATGGACCTCGAATACGACCCAAGGCCCCGATGCGTCAGTACAACGTAGGCAGCCCGTTCGAGAGAATCGCCATTGACATCGCCGGCCGTTTCCCGTATCCGACCACGGGAATAAATACATCCTTGTGGCAATGGACTACTTCAGTAAGTGGGCGGAAGCCTATGCCCTGCCCAACCAGGAAGCCATCACCGTCGCCGACGTCTTGGTGAAAGAATGGATATGTCGATTCGGTATTCCAATGGAGCTGCACTCGGATCAAGGCAGAAATTTCGAATCCAACCTTTTCCAAGAAATATGTCTACTGCTGAACATCCGCAAGACAAGAACCACGGCCCTACATCCGCAGTCCGATGGAATGGTGGAACGGATGAACAGGACGATCAACCGCCACTTGTCCAAGGTTGTCTCTGACCATCAAAGAGACTGGGACCAGTATCTTCATTTGTTCCTGATGGCCTATCGATCCGCAGTACACGAGTCAACCGGTCAAACTCCTGCTAGTATTATAATGGGCCGAGAACTGCGACTGCCTTGTGACCTGAAGTTTGGGATACCGCCAGGACAAGACACTGCGGGAGAGGACTACGTCAGCAAACTTCGGCAGAGAATGGACGACATCCACGAACGAGTCCGGTTGAACATCCAGAGTGCCAGCGATAAAATGAAGAAGACCTATGACATCAAGGCCGACGCCGGAGGATTTAAGGTTGATGACCTGGTTTGGCTGTACAACCCCAAACGTCGTCGTGGACTATCACCAAAGTTGCGGAACTCGTGGGAAGGCCCGTATAAGATCGTGAAAGGATAAACGACCTTGTGTACCGAATCCATAAGCCACCCGAGGGAAACCAAGGGTCGTCCATTTCAACAGGTTGGCCCCTTACGCTGGAAACCATGACCAAGTTCGCACCCTCAAGCCACCGGAGGATGATATGACGTTCGAGAAGTTTATGTCCTTGTATTCAAACGGGCAGAAAGTTCTACATGGGGTTACTAGAGAGGAGTCACGAGACCTTTTCGAGGTGCCTGCTGACTACGCACTAGCGCACTGTGTGGCAGAAGATCTTCGAATGTCCAGGGGCATCGCCGTAGTGTTCTCCAAGAAATTTGGTCAACTCCAAACACTGCGGGAGCAGAATCCAGAAGTTGGTGGGGTGCTACAGTTGAAGAAAGGCCAGAGAAACATCTACTACCTAGTCACCAAGAGGATTTCCCAAGATAAACCGTCTTATGAAGATGTCTGGAAGAGTCTCACCAAACTAAGAGATACTATGGTGGACCAGAATCTGGTGGATCTAGCAATTCCAAAATTATCCTGTGGTATTGATGGGTTGGACTGGAGAGTCATAAGAAGTATGCTGGAGGCGATATTCAGATCCAGCGGCGTCAAGATTTTGGTTTGCTGTAACCCTATTCCACGACCGATCATGAAGACCGTGGAGTGTTACTTCCATCGAACTTCACGGTGCAGATATGGGGAGTCATGCAGATATCGTCACACTCCAAGGATGAAATTTCGGGACGAAATGTCTTTAAGAAGGGGGCAATGTAACGAACCTAGGCCGGACCTGTCGCCTCCCGCGTCGCCATCGACAGCGATGAGATCATCCCCGGAGATATTCGAGAACCATCCAGTCCCTCTTCCGCGTAATGCAACGGTCAATATTGGAAACAATTGGAACATGCCGTCGCCAACTGGAAGAATTCGAAACATCGAGAATGCTGTATCGGAGATAAATAGACCGCCCTCAAGAGGGAGTGGACAGTCTGAACGAGCCCATACGATCGAGCTATATTCAGTAGCGTAGTAATATAAATTAAGTTGTAGATTAAGTGTTAAATAAATTACTTAAACCAAGTTAAGTTTATTTACGTTATAGTATCTTGCTGTCTCTGCTTTAATGGTTATTTATGTATCTAGGTCGTAATATAGGCGTTTAGCACCCGATAGCGTGAATATAATAGCCCGTGGCTCAGCCTAGGACTATTACACGCTATTTACGACTGAGCTACTTACGTAATTTTATGCAAAAGCCAGTATTTATTTCATTAAATTATATTTTGCAATCAAAATAATTTTGACTTACTCATTATACCGGGTGATTCTCCAAGGTGGCTCACCCCTATAACTTTTTGATAATTGAAGATAGAAAAACGAAATTTGGGTTTTGTGTATTATAGTTCAATTTACATTTTTTGTCATATTTACTTGCTTTGCCGTACTTCCGGTTTGACCGGAAATGACCCCAACTTTCGATTTTCAAATGGGACATCCTATATATTGGAACGTAGTTCCTTATCGCGCGTTGCGAAAGAGGGCTAGACGGAATAAATTAAGACCAAAAGTTGTAACGAGACTTTTCGCTATAGTTGTAAGCCGTACGGCGTGCGCGTGTTTCTCTGTCTGTATCTCTCTCTCTCATAGAAAGCAAGCCAGTTATTTTCGTTTCGTCTTTCTATTTCACATTGAACAGTGTGGTGTCGCGACGATTATTTTTGTTGAGTGTATACAGGTTTTTTGTATATAATAAATAATAAAAAATAAGAACAATAATGAATCCTGACAGTGTTTCTGCACAAGTTCCGGATATTGCTGATGCAGTTAGGTAAGTAGAGATTTTATACAGACAATAATAAATGCTTGTGTATTTTTAGCAAGTACGCATTATAACCTCTCTTTACTATTGTGCTAACCAAGTCATACGCGTTATAATCTCTCCATTATTGTGTGTTTAGCAAGTGTACGCGTCATAACTTCAATAAATTTAAAAGCAAATAAATATTTTAATATTACAATATCAATGCGTATGTACTAAAATTGAGCCTACTGATTAAGTTTATATTACATTATATTTGTTAATTATAAAAAAAATATTATTACAACTTAAACAAAAAATTATTACAATTCCTTTACTAATTAAACGAAAGGAACTTCGTTCCATCCGGGTGTCCCTTGACACCTCTCAAGTTTTTTTTTACTTATTTCGATTGAGAATGACATTCTAAATCCAACAACTTGTCAATATTTGACAAATAAAGTCATTATTATTTCAATTTTTATTTTTCGATCTAGAATTCCATGGATCATATGTAAAATAGCTTCATTCTTGATCAAATAACATGGGAAAAATAAAAATTATTTAAAAGTCGTAAATTAGTCCATTAATGTTCTAAATTTTCAAAATGACCTCCTTCTTAATCACGGCAAAGTTGAACTTTTTCAATTGTTGCGCGCACCACATTGATTAGTTGTTCCGCAGTGATGTTCTGGAATGCCACCCTTACTTTATACTCCAGTTCTTCACGAGTAGCTGATGCTTGGTTAGCCAGTGGCAAATTTTCAATAAAATCATTAATTTGATTTCTAAGGAACTGTAGATATCTTTCCGCAGTAAGTTGTCCGTCGAGAATTATTGGCCCCAAAAGTTTTTCTGCGATAATACTCATCCAGCAATTGAAACCAAATCGCTCTTGAAAATTTCCTTCTTGCATCAGATGTAAATTTGTTTGAGATCAATACCTTTTATTATTCCGATTGCACAGACCCAAGTTGGTGAATCGAGTTTCATCTGAATAAATAATTTTAAATGGAAAACGTACATCTTCTCTGTATATAGTCAAAAACCAGTTGCAATAAGTTAATTTCCGGTTGTGGTCGTTATCGTAAAGATGTTGGTGTAGTTGGTACTTGAATGATCAATAATTATATTTGTGAAGAATTCTCCAAACGGACGAATTACTCAGAAACAATTTGGCGAATTGACGCCGTACAATTCACTTCAACATAGGCCAACACGTCTACTTCTTTTTCTTCACTGACGATGAAGTTATTGGCATTTTCTTCTGGTTCATTTCGCATTTTCCTTTCCAGTTTTGGAAAATAATGCCGAGTGGGATGGCGACGATTAGGGAATCTCTGAGCATAAATTCGAGCTGCATCAGTTGCATTCTTTTTTGCTTCTCCGTAAATTAGCAACATGTCAATTTTCTCGTTACTAGTATAATTTTCCATATCAAATTATAAACTACGCAACAAATAAATTTTTAAAAGTGACAGCAAATTCATTAGCCTATTTGTTTAGGTAGTCCTAGCAACAGCTTCAATTGTTTGTCACGGATAACTAGAATAACAGGACTTAGTGCATAAGTCCTGTTGATGGTTGATCAAAAAAAAATTAGATAACTGTACCCTATTCTTTACACATTACATTGTATTTTTATTTTATTTTATTCTATTGTATCTCATAATATTCAACTATAGGTTTTGTGTTTTATTGTATTTTTATTACTGTATTTCATTATATATCATGTATTTTATATTTTAGTATTTTAACTGGATCTCATCATTCATTCTTTTTTTCATTGGAAGTTATGTATCTTATCTGTTTTGTTTATATTTATCTGTACTATATTTATCTGTATTTTTTATATATTTATCTGTATTTTTTATATATTTATCTGTATTTTTTCATTTATCTTTTTTATGGGAAACAAGTGCTTGCACTTATCCCTTAGTACTTTATTCACTCCTAACATGTAGCCTTTTAGCTGTATTTATTTATCATGAATAAAGTTATATTATTATTAAGTATACCGAATACGTATTATTTGTTATTGGGTATGATCGCTTCTTGCAATTATTCAGAAAAATAGTGAAAATAAAGTGAAAGTGTGTGGTATCAAATTATTCGTAAGAAAATGATCTTTCACAAAAAGCCGACGAGCCACCCCCTTTCCATTTGAAAAAATCAAGTTAACTGAAAAAATTCATATTTGCGACTTTTGAATTCTTAAAACGACTGTGAAGTCATTAGCCTCAAGTCGTATTTCAATTTTATACAAAACGTATTGTAAATAACATTATTTATGGCCATAGCAACAAAATCAACAATTTACTTTTGAGTCGGCTCCATTATTGTGTCCGCATTATTTCACAATGGAATCGATGGTTTTTGCTGAAAATGATCTTCCAGAGGATATTGTTGAGTCCGCTGAGGAAGCAATACTTGATCTTCTACCGTCGAAAGCAAGGAATTTGTATGAGATGTATCAGGAATATTTAGTGTGGTGTACAGGAAAAGAACTTACATTTAATCAAATCAAACGAAGATATTTTGTTAGCATATTTTAATGAAAAATCGAAGAACTATAAACCTTCTTCCCTATAGAGCTAGTACTTAATGTTGAAAGCCACGATTAACATCAACCATAAGATAGATATTAGTAAGTTCCCTAAACTAATTGCATTTATCAAGCGTAAATGCCAAAAAAGTCATTGATTTTGAACAGAGATGAAATAGATAGATTCTTAACAAAAGCCCCAGATGACAAGTAATTTTTGGAGTATGCGGAGCTTGCAGGCGTGAAGAACTTACAAACATAAAGATCGACGACATTCAAGATTTTGGGGAATCATTACGAGTCAGCATAAATTAATCAAAAACAGAATGGTTGTGGATGGGAAGAAACCGATGCCCAGCTTTCTTGGCTCTACAGGAAATATCATTTGTTACGACCAACAGACTGAACACAAAATATGTTTTGTGTTCAGAGTGTTCTACTCAAATGGTTGGGTCAAAATAACATCTCTCAGAAAAAAAGTTATTTTCCAGCCTCACTCACTGCCTACTACTCATTTTTTGAATCCCACTTACGGTATGGAATTCCATTCTGGGGTACTTGTAGCCAGGGTCTCTTGCAAAGTATATTCGTATTACAGAAACGAGCTCTGCGAGTTCTATTCAAAGTTAAGATGCGAGAATCATGTAGGCCTATTTATTCCTGATACAAAATATTAACCCTATTTGAATTATTTATTCTAGAGACAGTCTGTTTGTTACATAAATACAGAATAGGTTTGAATCCCTGTGAAAGGCACACTCGTCAGGAGAAGAAACTTGTTCTTCCGTTTCCCACTTCCACCCTGATGAAACAATCCTTGATTTACAGAAGCAAACAAATTTATAATCATTTACCCAAGGTACTAACAGACATAAATAATATAAAGCAATTTAGAAAATATGTTAAGAAACTTCTCATAGGAAAATGCTTCTACTCTCTAGAGGAATACTTAGCATATGAGTTTTAGTCTTTCTGAGAACTGTGAGATGCGGAGGACGGTTTATTCATACTTTAAATGTGTGTTGTTCGTCATTACTTTTTATATTTTACCGTGTGACTGTTTAAAAAAAAAAACTTTTTTATTATTAGCAACAAATTACTTTTGAAAACTTTTAATTTTTAATATTTAATATGTACATACTACGAAAGTATTTGTTATATTCTTACCATGTGACCTTTTATACAAAAATGTAAATGTCTTGAGTATAAGATGATGTAAATAACTTTTAATACACATACCACAAATGTATGAACTTTGTCGACAAAATATAAAATTTTAGACAATAAAGCTTATCTATCTAAATGCCTCGAAATATTGCAGGTTTTTTGGGGCTACCCAATGCTAGTAAATACAAGGGACAAAATCGAGTGACATATACATCTTGTTAAGCATTCTTGGTAGCATATATTTATGAAAAAAAATCACGATCCACGCGTTTTTTATGGAAATAGAATTATTCCAAAGAAATTCATGATAGGGGTAGTGGTGGGTTAATTTTTGCCCGACAAAATCGAGTGACATACATATTGTCAAGCATTCTTCTTGGTAGCATATCTCTAATATATAAAATTCTCGTGAAACGGTGTTTGTAATTAAACTCCTCCGAAATGGCTCGACAGATTCTCATTAAATTTTGTGTGCATATCGATTAGGTCTGCGAATCGGACAACATCTATTTTTCATCCCCCTAAATGTTAAGGGTGGTCCACCCCTAAGTTTTTTATTTTATTTTTTAGATAAATTTCTTTTATTTTTTTATGATACAGCATTTAAAAATACATACAACCCTAAATTTTCACCCTTCTACGATCAACACCATCGCGATTTTTTTATTTTTATTTTATCCACAGATCCGCAATAGGGTTGCAAGATGGCAATCGAATATAATAATTGTAGTACGATAAATTGAGAACGGGATGACGGGATGAAGAAAAAACGGGACAACAGGAAAACGGGATAACGGGAATAACGGGATAACGAGAACACGGGATAACAGGATGACAGAATAAGGGAATAACGGGAAAACGGAATAACGGGATAAATAAAAAACGGGATAAGAGGAAAACGGAATAACGGGAATAACGGGATAACAAAAAAACGGGATGACAGGATAAGGGGATAACGGGATAAAGAAAAATCGGGATAACAGGGAAATGGGATAACGGGAATAACAGGATAACAAAAAAACGGGATAATGGGATGAGAGGATAAGGGGATAACGGGATAAAGAAAAAACGGGATATCAGGAAAACAGGATAACGGGACAACAGGAAGCGGAAGGAGTCAAAAGCATAGTCTAGATGGAACAACATAAAGGAAAACATAGAAAAAAAGACATTCTACGCGGACGAGAGTTTTCGGGAAAAACATTTTAGGGAACATAGAAATTTGGACAGGACAACGTCTGTTGGGTCAGCTAGTATTTATATAGAATAGAATAATTTCAAAGAAATTCATGATAGGGGTAGTGGAGGGTTAATTTTTGCCCGACAAAATCGAGTGACATATATATCGTGTTAAGACACGGTCGTAGACTTTATTGAAAGTCTGTATAAGTTTTCATAATAAGACTGAATATGAATAATAATTGAGATACTGAAGTTATTCCATTTGGCTTTTAAACACTGTATTTTGATTTCTTGTTGAAAGCTACACTCGAGAAAACGATGAATTTTTCAATGGAATAGTGTAAACTAATTTTATTTTGTTTATAAATACAAATATTAAGTTCACATTTGCCACAGAAGAGAATGGTTCTTGACACACAAACAACATGATTTTCTTGAAAGATACAAACATGAAAATATTTTTCAGATTTATACTGCAGGGTGGCAACAGGGCGAAATCAAGTTCGGATGCGTACCTGTCGACTATTCCGAAAACCCCAATCCGCTTAAAATGTTGGCGGCGATGTATTGGATGAACATGCTGAAACTGGCCGAACTGATCGAAACGGTATTTTTCGTGCTGAGGAAAAAATTCAATCAAGTTTCAGGGTTGCATCTTTATCACCACGCCTCGACGTATTTCCTGTCTTATCTTGGATGCAAATTCATAGGAGGTAATGAAAATAGCTATACTCTGTTTCCTAATGTGAGAGTAATTAATCATTAGCATTGGCTTGCAGACCGTTTTTATTGGCTCTGGTGACTATGCTGTAGAACTAGACAGCTGTCAAGAACAGATTTATCACTTCAGCGAGCTTGGACTCAGACTGCCATGCGGATGTTATTGTTTCTTTCAGGGGTTGCTTGAAGTCTGATTTTATAGTTATTGATATCGGACGGATTTCTTGTTAGTTGGTACACAATTTCGTTTGTTAGTTGTGAGTGCTTCAGTTCATTTTTAATCAATACAAGGACTGGATTGATGGGATATACTTGGGATAAAGCGATCAGTGAGCTGAGGGAATCAGTAATAAGTGTTTTTGGAAAATTTTGACTTCTTGCATATTCCAATTTTTTCAGGATAGCGGATAGATCTCCAGTGAAGACAAGCAAATTTTTTATAATCTGTAGCAAGAGTTATTTGTCAAAGTAGTGAACGCTGCTGCCGTCCCTTCTTCTGTTTTGGACGCATCCGTATATATTTGGATATACTCTTGATAGTTTCCCTTGATGTGTTTGATTATGGTACTATTTGTTTCAGTGTTACTGAAACGGGAAAGGGCTAATATCGCAGTCAGGCAAATTCACTATATATGGTGGATGGGTTGGCATACAGAATGCCCCAATTGCAATTCTGATAACCGTATTCTGTATGCTGTTTAGTTAACGTAGTACAGATTTTTGGCTCAGGAATAAACTATGGCGTCATAATCTAATTTTGACCGTATCAAAGCCTTGTAGATTTTCATCAGACAGGTGTAGTCTGCTCCCCAATTTTAATTTGCCAGGGTACTCATCAGATTCAGTACGTTTTGGCGGGATGTTTTCAAACTTTTCATGTGAGATTTACAGTTCAGTTTCTATCCAAAGTCATTCCAAGGAATTTGATATTCTCAACGTACTCCAGCGGATGTTTGTTGAGAGTTAATTCTGGTTCTTGTCTGTTGTGTTTTCTTGAAAATGCAAGGAATTTCGTTTTCTGTTGAGAGAATTGTAATCCTGTAGCTTTGGACCCGTTCCTTATATTATTCAGTGCTTTTTGTAGGTTGTTTTGCGTTGAGCGGATGTTTTTACCCTTTGTGAATATTACTAGATCGTTAGTGAAGAGTTTGCTTTCACAGGTGTCCAATACCTGGTTAATTTCTACAAGAATAAATAATAGTTTGAAAAAACTAAAACACACGCTTTTATAGAAAACTAGACTAAAAAAATAGAAAATAAGCAAAAAAAATATTTTATTTAAAAAAAAGCCTGGGGTGCATGGTATCGCCTCGGTGTGTAATGTACTATATAATTATTGATACCATGCACCCCACGCTTTTTTTTAATAAAATAATTGTTTTTTCTTATTTTTAATTTTTTTTGGTCTGGTTTTCTATAAAAGCGTGTTTTTTAGTTTTTTCAAACTATTATTTACTTCCTACTTTTTAGTGTCGTTTATTTATAAAAACTATTATTTTTATTATTTTTTTGCAAATAAAAAAATGGAATTATCTTATCAAATAAGGTAATCATAATCTCCGACCCCAAAAACCCCACATACCAATTTTGAATAGAATCAGACCATAATCACAAAACTCGGCCGCCATTTTAAAGCCGCCATCCTGAATTTTCCAATTTTTACAAAAGAATCATAATATTCGACCCCAAAAACCCCACATACCAATTTTGAATAGAATCAGACCATAATCACAAAACTCGGCCCCATTTTAAAGCCGCCATCTTGAATTTTCCAATTTTTACAAAAGAATCATAATATTCGACCAGAAAAAGCCCCACATACCAATTTTGAATAGAATCGGACCATAATCACAAAACTCGTCCACCATTTTGGAGCCGCCATCTTGAATTTTTCAATTTTGACAAAAGAATCATAATTTCCGACCACGAAAAACCCTCAGATACCAAATTTTGAAGCAAATCGGACCATAATCACAAAACTCGTACGCCATATTGGAGCCACCATCATGTTTTTTCTTCACACAAGAATTTCTTAATGCATTGTCACTGGAATTATGTACACCTGCCAAATTTCAAATCATTCGGACGTCTGGAAGTGGGTCAAAATCGCGCCCAAAGGAGTCGGTTACAAACAAACAAACAAACAAACATACAAGTGAAGCTAATATAAAGCGTGTAAAAAGTGTGACGTTAAGTACTGATCCTTTGTGGATGATGTAGTTTCGTTAACAAGGACTCGAAATTATCTTCCCTTGATTGTTGATGAATTTCAACATCTTTCCTCGAACTCTCCATTTATGTAGGGTTCTGATAATACCATTCAATGTATTTCATGACTCATTGTTTCACATCAAAGTTATCGGGGTGATGATACCACTCAGATCCGCACTTATACTTGACATTTCAAATGCCCATTGTGAAAAACCGTTCAAACGAAATTCGAAAAAAATAAGATGGTTGAGAAGATAATTGAATTATCTGTTGAACGATGTACCACTTGACCTCCCATGATATCTGAAATTTTTAAGCTGACGTGCTCTCCCGCGACATCTATCGAGCAATCACAATGTCTTTCATTTCAGAAAGTAGTATCGCTGATATATGAACAGTAGGATCCCTAAGATGGACCCACAAAATATTATTAATCAACCTTTTTTTTAACTTTTTCAGGTGGCATGACTTCATTTCATCCAATGATGAATTCATTTATCCACGTTTTGATGTACAGCTATTATTACATGTCTTGCTTGGGACCGGGGTGGCAGAAGAAATTATCACCTTGGAAACCCAGACTAACGATGGCTCAGATGGTAAGCAAGCCGCCTAGAATCAGAATCAAACCCAACAACACTTATTGTTTTTTAATACGTTGGCAGATTGGTACTTTTTCTATTAGAATTTTGTCCCTCCGTGTATTTCCATGTTTAATTCATTTTTTTTTTCAGATACAATTTGTCATATTGATAGCCCACGGTTTGACAGCATTGCCATCTTCATGCGTAGTTCCGAAACAGTTTCTTCTGATTTACGTCCCAAACATAGTTCTCATTTTCAAAATGTTTAAAGACTTCTACACGGAGTCATACTCTAAAAAGCCAGAAGACAAAGTAGCAAATGGTTCCACGCAAAACGGAGTTAGCACCAGCATGAAGAATGAAAAGAGACACACAAAGAAAGCAATGTAATCATAATCCTGAATAAATTATGGAAGTTGTATTTCTGAAACTAATTTGAATTGAAAGTAATTTTTGCAGCAAACTAAGAGTGATCAATCAGTTGGGCATTATGGTGCCACTGATCAACTCCCAACCATGTCTTTTAACGAGAATGGCACTCTTCGATATGTCCAGACAAATATATAATTTGAGATTTCTCAGAAATCTTATTGACATTTCCATACAAAAAAAAACAATCTGAATGATTTTATCCTTCAATTTGATGTGACATTATGAATCACAGCATCATAATTCAATCCAATAATACTTTTTTGGATGAATGTGAGCTGATAATTTATTGATAAAAGAAAACTGCTTTTAATTAAAAAAAACTGTTCGTGAAACACAATATATATATTATGTATATGTATATATATATATATATATATATATATATATATATATATATATATATATCAGACAGAACTACAGAAAATTGGGATATAAAAGAAATCGAAATATAGTAGTAAAAATAATAAAACGGGAAAAGGAACTCTATTACCAACAAGCTATTATGCAAACTAAAGGTAATCCAAATAAACAGGGCCGGATTAAAAGGTGTGGAGGCCCTGGGGCAACAAAGGAGTGGAGGCCCCTAATTATTTTTCAAACAAGTTAGTTTTTTTTTATTTATTTCGGAACAAATCAAATTATTTCGACACGAGCATATGTAGGTATAATAAAATACGAGAAATACATTAAATTACAGCGCAAACAAAGGGATTCTTGCGAGCTTTTTTCGACGAAAAATCATTGATGATTTCGGTCAAATCCAGCATCCGGAGAAAATCATTCTCAATGCTAAGAAGCGATAACTTTGATAGGCGCTTTGTCTCATCGTAATTCGCCAATTTTTTTCATTATGGAAAATGAACGCTTTCCAGTGCAATTTCATTCTCAATTGTAATATCACAAGAGAGTGAAAATAATTCGACAGATTTTCGAAAACTTGTTGCCAGGCAATAGACAAGAGAGACCAACTGACTCGAGTGGCTATTGCCAACAAGTTTGAGAAAGAAATCTAGATAATTATTTTCTACTATATCGAACTCTCGTGTGGTATTCTTTAGATTATTTTTTGATGTTACGATCATAAACACATTTCCTTGCAAAATTATATAATGTACTAAACCGGTTGTGATTCATTTCACACTTTTCGTGCGAATTGATGACAGACGTCAAATTAAAAATATAGGTTGTCAGACAATAAAAACAAAATACCTCAATTTATTCCCGCGACAATTTTCTAGGTAGAATATTCCCACTATTGATTGGCCAAAACGTATATGAATTATTTGAATTGAACGTTTCCATTGGTTTCTAGCAATGTCTAGACATGTATTTTGTAGGTAATAAAATTCCCTACAAATTTTATTCTGATACTTGTTTTCCTAGAATTACAGCGTTCTAAAGTTAGAAGTTTGACAAATTTCCGGAAAATGCGTTTTTTTTTTTTTTAATGCAATCTCCGTAACTATCATCCTAGAAACAAAATTAATTTATAGGAAATTTCATTCTTCACAACATTGAGTGGATCTCTTTTGTAGCTATAATGCACCGAAACGAAGATATAAGCGAAAATCTGAAGAAAGTTCCGATTTTTTTCGGGTTTTCCAATATGGCGGCGGCGCGGAGGGGGGAAAATTGTGCATTTTGGTTTTAAACACTTAATAACCATCCCAGACAACATATCGAAAATTCAGAACTACCGGACCGTTTGTAAGGTAACCCCTCTTTGTCTCTATTCGCGAGAATATCCATCCTGTAGCCTGTATCGAGAAACGACGATAATGAATGTTAGTCAGATATTTGTTTTTGCGATCCTATTGATGCAGTATAGACATAAATCGTCGCCGGTATAGTCCATCCAATATCAATTGCAGAAGCTGTTTCTATAGGGAGCAAATAAAAACTCACTTCGCTAACACGAGCGTATATGCGAAGAAACGGAACGAAAAATAATGTGTAGGGAATGCGAAGGGAAGATCAAAAGAGCCGATAGTCAACGTGGACTTGTGTGACTGCTGTCTGTTCTACAACCGATTCGTCTGGGCCAATCAAGTCGGACATCAATGCTTGGGGGTGTGTCTATACGATGGGAGGTCATAAATCACGCGTTATATTTGTGTTTTAGTAGCTCTGAAAGATTAAAAACCAGTAGCGTCTGTGGTCTTGGTGTGTGCCGATCGAAATACGTTTTAGGATATAATAATAACCTACATCAAACAATGAAATAAATCATTTTTCTTTCTTAATGTATTTGTATAAATAAAAGCTTGTCTTTAATTTTTTTCATTTTTCATTATTTATGAAGTATTTTTTAAATCTTAAAATATCTAAATAAAATTAGTTATCTCCGCCACTGCTGCTCACAGGATTTCGCCGCAAGACTTTTTTATGCTTCTGCAATTGATATTGGGAAAACTATACCTATTCAGCACCCTTGCAACAAAAGACATAAAACCAACGCTGTGATACCATGAACTGAAAAAAACTATAGGACAGAAATGGTACACTTTTCTGGGACCAAAACGTTTCAATGAGCTACCGTCCGAACTTAAATGATCAACTCATATGAAATGTTCGAGAAAAAGGTCAGAACTTGGCTGTTCACTATTCCGTTGAAAACACTAGAAAACTTTACATCTACAAGCAGAGTGTGTTACAGACTTACATGAGGTGTTGCTCATAATACGGTCTGCATATGAAATTACTCTAACGTGATTTTAGTACCAAAATTTTTCCTAAATTTGATATAATTTTAAATATTTTAGAACTGCTGTGTTGTTTTTTTTTCTTTTAACAAACATTTATTTTGATGTTTTTAACGAACATTTATTCATTTGGTCTGTTATTTTAATTTAATTAATTTAATCGCTTAATTTTTTGAGCAAAGATTTCATGCCTCGCGCGGCTTTATTTCCTTGTGGTTGTTTATGTGTTTTTTTTTTCTCTGTGTTTATCAATTTTTCATTCGTATTGTGGATCTGCGTATATACCCATGATCTCTGTCCATGATACTCATTCATAGTCCCAAAAATTACCCCGATTGAGACTTTAATGCATGTAAATTTTGAATATTAGACTATAAACCCCATTTATGATGTAATAAATCACCTGAGTGTGTCAAAAGACACAAATTTTATAGTTTTTACCAATTTCTAATCAAATTCAATTACCCATTTTTTTGTAAATAGACTATGAATTATTACTTTATATATATATATATATATATATATATATATATGCTTTTTTGTATACGAAAAGGATGATGAATAAAATTATTATTATATTATTATTGGGTTATAAGTAGAAAATAGGATTACCTGCAAGATTTCCAAACGAACCAGATAATCAGTACGGTTATTTTTGTTCACCGGCAAATATGTGAAAAAGTTAAATTATCGTCATGAAATGACATTTTATATATGCGAATTATGGTTTACGAAAGATTTTCCTGGGAGAATAATAAGATCAGAAAATATTGCTAGGTATACAACCTAACGCCAAGCTGCTTAGTTTAATCACATTGCCCTTCATGTAAAAGGGCTGGAAGATCATTCAGTTCCTGAGGCCTTATATGATTGGAAAGAGTTGATTTACGCCACTTACTAACTGCAATTACAATCGAATTTAATTTTCGAATAATTTTTTAAATTTACATTTATCATTTACTCTTAGCTCTCTCATGAGAACGCTTTCTTTCACCGCAAATTTCGATTACTCGGAGATTCATTATTGCACGACAAACTTACTTTATTCAAAATACACTGGTCATAAGTAGTTTCAGTGATTTCATGCAAATTGAATACCTGCGCAAATAACTTTTTTATTATTCAAGGATTTTAAACTCCATATATTACCAATTGATTTGTTTCGACAATAGTAAATTGAACAAAATGACTTTATGAATAAATAAATGTTGTTTCGCAGACCCCCGAAAAAATTGTCTTTCAAGTATTTTCAATAAACTATAAACTACATATCAGATTAGCCAGATATTACTGTATGGTATCATCTCTACCTGAAGAAGCGATTCTATAGCCGAAACACGTGTCGTGATTTGTAAATTCAGTTTAGTGAAAATCATTTGTGAGCTATCTTCAGTTCACTTCACCTATATTAAAGTTGCACAATAATGCAGTCATCATTATCATAAACATGTAATGTTTCTTGGGACAATAAAGTTATTATTATTATTATACAGTGCTTTTCTTTATAATGTACCCCCCTTTATTTTTTGAATTAAAAAAATTGAAACTTGGGATAATGACATTGATGCATGAATACTATATTTTGGAGTAAAATTGACAGATGAAACTTTCAAGCTGGCGACTGGGAGCCATCTGGGAAAAAAAATTGAAAGGGGGGTCTTGTGACACATCCTTTTGAAGCTCCTGGCGAATTCTTCACAACCCTAGAATATAAAGTCAATATCTTCACCTACTACAA
This sequence comes from Gonioctena quinquepunctata, assembly GCA_018342105.1. Taxonomy (NCBI): domain Eukaryota; kingdom Metazoa; phylum Arthropoda; class Insecta; order Coleoptera; family Chrysomelidae; genus Gonioctena; species Gonioctena quinquepunctata. The sequence goes on along the minus strand of JAFIRS010001918.1, from coordinate 37,529 downwards.
AATGGCGGAACATTTAATAATTACCTGAATACAAATATATTAATATCGATACATCTAGAAATATTTGTTTTCCTCTGCCATATGGCAATCCCAACAACCCGATAAGGTTTGATAGGTTATTTTTTGTTTAAACAAAAATGACAAGAAATGTCAGTACGACAACGAACATCATTGATCAGTTAAAATATTCTCATACAGTTTTCGGTTTTACTAGTAAATAGGTAACACGTGAACTATCTCTAAAATGGTCAATTCTTGGCCATTGGAAGAAAAAAATCGAAGCGGATTTTATTTACGGTGCGACGCGTAACTTTCACGAAACCGAAAGAATTTTTAATGATCGTTTCCCGAATCGTCTTATCTGTAGAAAATATTTAAGGGAACTTGTAACCAAATTTACAACTACCGGTAGTGTACAGAACAAAAAGCCCCCAGGTCATCCGTCCATTCCGGAAGAAAAGCAAGTTCAAGTAATTGGTGAGATGATAGTAAATCCTCAACAGTCTACTTCCTCCGTCGCGAATGTTTGTGAGGTGTGTCCTTCTACTGTGTGGAGACTTTTGAAGAGGAATAAGTATCATCCATACAAAATCAAAATGGTACACCAGTTAACTGAAGATAACCCTGATCGAAGAACAGAATTCTGCGAAATTATGACGGAAACCATTGCAAGGCATCCTACCATCTCCACAATATTTGTTTCAGTGACGAATCTACATTTTATCTCAACGGCAAGGTTCACAGACAAAATTGCCGTTATTGGAGTGACACCAACCCTGACATTTTCCGGGAAACTCATACTCAATATCCAGAAAAAATTAACGTCTGGGCAGGAATATTGGGAAACCATATTGTAGGACCTCTAGTCATTGAACAAAATCTAACAGTGGAACTGTATTTGGATATGCTGGAAAATACTGTACCCTCTAATCACCGAAATCGTCGAAGCGAATCCTAATGAATTCGATATGGATATTGTATTCCAACAAGATGGAGCACCACCACATTACTACGGACAAGTAAGAAACTATTTGGATAATACTTTCCTCGGTCGTTGGATTGGCCGTCGAGGTCCTACAGAATGGCCAGCCCGCTCGCCAGATTTGACACCTGTAGACTTTTTTTTATGGGGCTATTTGAAGCAAAAGGTGTACGAAACTGAACCAGCTTCAATATTGGATATACGGCAGAGAATAATAAATATTTGTAGAAATATCGACGTTACTGTGTTCGAGAATGTTCGGCGTGAAATATTGGATAGGCTGTTCTTATGTCAAGCAATTCGAAGCAACCATTTCGAGCATCTTCTGAACTGAACTCAGCTTCTTTCCTCAAATTATGAAGTTAAACGTCGATGTATTCAGGCAAATATCAAATGTTCCGCCAGTTTGTAGTAGGTGAAGATATTGACTTTATATTCTAGGGTTGTGAAATATTCGTCAGGTGCTTCAAAAGACCCCCCTTTTAATTAATTTTTTTCCCAGGTGGCGCCCAGTCGCCATCTTGAAAGTTTCAACTGTCAATTTTACTCCAAAATATAGTATTCATGCATCAATTTCATTATCCCAAGTTTCAATTTTTTGAGTTGACCCGGGGAAATAAAGAAAAGCACTGCATATTTGAAAATTCAAGTTTGGCTCTAGCATCCATCTGTTGTAGATTGTAGGGGGATCGATATGGCTCTTCAGCCTCTCCGTACCTCGACATATAAGGTCTTTTGTACATTACCCTTCATCTATTCGAAACCCGGGATCCCGAGACTCCTTGCGAAGCGTATCAGTTCCTGATGTCTGAGAGCATTAGTGAAACCCCTTCGAGGAACTTAGGCCTTTTGCAAAACAGCGCTTGGCAGTCGCAAAGCAGGTGTTCTGCAGTTTCAGCGAAGTTCTCGCAGTAAGGGCACCGTTCACTGTCTGATCTATCCATTTTTTGAGGTGATACCTCAGAGACAATGTCCGGTGAGCATCCCGTTACCAGTTTCAAGTCTTCTTGTCCAACTCGAGAGTGTTCACGTTCTTTGGCGATGGGCTCAGAAGCCTTTTCGCTTGTCTTTCCCCTGGAACCTTATTCCAGTGGATTTTAATTTGGTCAGCTCCCCAACGCCGAAACTCTTCGTTGATGATAGCTTTGGAAAGAGCACAGAAGGACTCCGGGCCAGAAAATTGAGTGTTTGCGCCTTCCTTGGCAAGGCTGCCCGCTTCTTCATTGCCTTTGATTCCCTTGTGACCTGGCACCCACATCAGAGTAACCTGATTGTTCGTAGCCACTTGTCTTAGGGAGAGTTGGCAGTCCCAAGTCGGTATTGACTCACAAGTGTGACTTTAGAGGTTTTAGTGGTGTCTGGCTATCTGATAGCATATAGATCTTTGCCCCCTCGAAGCCTCATTCAAGGCATTCTTGGGCGCAAATTTATATAGCATGAATTTTTGCTTGAAAAATGGTTTGAGCTTTGCCTAGGGATTTTGAGGGCCTAAAACTAGGACCCGTTACTCCCACCCCAGCCATTTCGTCCATTTTGGAACCATCAGTATACCATCCTGATGAATTGCTTTTTAGTTGAGGCCCGTTCGTTGTGAATATATGGTGGTTGTTTGTAACCACTTCATGATTCACGTCAAAGTCGTGCCTAACTGGCATAATATCTGATGGCTTGTACCTGGATTCTAGGGGAATATTTTCCAGAATCTTCAGATGCCCAGCCTTCAAGTTTGATTCCTGGTGCAGTCTGAAGGCACCTTTTGCCACTTCTTCTATTACACACAAGTGCAGTGGCGGAAGATTCAGCATTACCTCTAGTGCTGCATTAGGGCACGTGAATATTGCTCCTGTGATTCCCAGACAGGCTAACCAATGTACTTTCTGCAGATTGACTTGTGTCGAGTGCTGTTGGGTTTTTGGCCACATACTAATGAGGCATAGGTGACCATTGGTTTGATAATATAGTCTACTCGACAAGTTGAAAATGGTCTAAAATAGAGATACTTCTCTTAAAATTATGTGTGATAGCTCATTGGATCCGGGATAACGCCTAGAGAAATGTGCCAAAAGCGTGTATTAGCACATAAAAAATTGCAAAAGTTATAAACAATTGAAGATGAAAAAAAAATGGCATTTTGTTTTTTGCCAATATTTCATAAACTATTGATATTTGAGAAATTTGAAAAAAATATTCGGAAAGAAGAGGAAATTTCCAATAAAAACCTTCCAGCTCCCGGAACTCTATCTCCATTATTTATAATTTTAATTTAACGCTGAAAATGGGTCTCCGAGCAACATTTTTAGGTTGCGCGCGCGGCGTCAAAAGCGAGTACGACACATTAATTTATTTATTTAAGGTATTAAATATATTTTTTTTAATTTGAAAAAATTATGGTGTACTTGGAACACTATAAATAATTTATTCCTGTTAGAAATTTTACTTAAAGTTGATTTTTCAACAAGTTAAACGATTGTTAACTAACAAAATTTTCTCGAACTTCTGTCTTAATTGTAAATGAAAAAAAATGTTTAAATAATTGTCGTAAAAATTTTCGCTTCGTAGAGCCTTTCTTATATACATAGTTAACAAGATCACGCCATAAAAGTTGAAAAAATATTCATACTTTGTTTATAATAATTTTTGTACTTGAACAAAAACTAAAAAATCCAAGTAATGTTGTTAAAAAATAATATTCTTTTCTTAATCATCATATTATCGTTTTTTTATTAATACAAGATATAAATTGATTCGTAAAAAAAAAACCGCCATTTGTTGATACATTTTTTACAAACAAATTGATTATTTCAATATTTTTAATTTTTATTAAATATCATAATAAAAAAAATATTTCCTTAATAACAATTTTGATTGTTTATGATCGTTTTTTTATATTTCTATTGTTCAAATAATTAGTTGAGAAATTATTTTTTTTCTAAAAATCATAATTGACAGTCCTCTATGAAGCAACAGAAGAAAAAAATTCATCAACAATTCCATTGTTTATTAACTTACCAATTTGTTATAAACAAATTTTTAACTTTGTTAGATTATTTTTCTGAAACTTCTAAAATTTACAAAAACGATCATATATATCAAAGTATAGAAAAAAATATCCCAATTTTTCCCAATTCCAATTCCCAAAGTAAATAAAAAATTGGAAAAAATATTTTTCTATACTTTGTTATATTTGGTTGTTTTTGTTAATTTCAGAAGTTTCAGAAAAAAAATCTAACAAAGTTGAAAATTTGTTTATAACAAATTGGTAAGTTAATAAACAATGGAATTGTTGATAAAAAATGTTTTTTTCGTTACTTTATAGAGGACTATCAATTATGATTTTTAGAAATAAAATAATTTCTTTACTAATTATTTGAAAATAGAAATATAAAAAAAACAATTCTAAACAATTAAAAATTGTTATTGAGAAAAATTTTTTTTTTCAAAAATTATAATATTTGTAATATAATGAAGTTGTAAAAAAAATTTGTTTATGAAAAATTGATCAACAAATAGCGGGAATTTTTTTTTTTGCAAATCAATTTATATCTTGTATTAACAAAAAAACGATAATATGATGATTAAGGAAAAACATAATTTTAAGAGCAGTATCTCTATGTTAGACCATTTTCAACTTGTCGAGTAGACTAATAGTTTGATATAGCCAGTATATCATTTTTGGCTTCAAACCCCATGCCTTGCCAAAAACTCAGCGGCACGTCCAGGTTGCCGCTGTAGCCTTGGAAAGAATATTTTTAATGAGACTGTTCCATGTTAGTCTCTGGTCGATTATGACGCTCAGGTATTTTAGTTCATTGGAAAAAGTAAGTTGAGGTCCATTCAGGGTTGGGGGCTTTCAGTTCATACTCAAGCCTCTTTGTGAATGGAACAAGCACTGTTTTGCTAGGATTAACATTTGCGCACCAGCTTATGATTATATTTATTTGACTTATTTGACATTTCCAATTCAATTAACTGAATATTATATACAAATGAAGTAGATATCGCAGGCATAGGTAATTTAAGGATTCCATTGAATATTACCCCAAACAAAATATTTTCAAAACTTAAGGATAAAGATCCTCCTTTAGAACAGTAGTATATTGCATCCGCTGCTCACAATGTGATGAAAAATATGTTGGTCGAACTAAAAGAAACCTTAAAGACCGAAGTTGCTTAGATAAAAGTGACATAAGAAATCTCAAAAAAACTTGTACTTTAGCTGAACATACTTTTTCAAAAGATCACTAGCCTGACTATGAAAATGTGACCATATTGGAACATGAATCTAACTTTTAAAAGCGCACATTCTTAGAAATGACTTGTATATTCAATGAATCTGCATTCCAAATCTGATATTGACAGTATAAGTATAATTTACTCTTATCTATTGAGCATTCCTACAAAACATTCTGATAACAGTTTACAAAATTCCTCAGAATTTTGACAATTGACGTTGGTACACCTGTTCCCATTTCTGTCAACTTACAAAACAGTTGGAATCATTGCTATTGTGTCATTCCACTTTGTTCTATTATTTTATGGCATATCCATATCAAATGATTAATTGTACAAAGAAAACTCACGTTTTCCCCTTTTTTAACAATGTATTGTTACTTATGCTGTAATTGAATGTTGTCTACATTATTGTTACATTTCTGTGAAAAGCAATGCTTCCTTTCAACCTCAAATTTCGCAAATAAAAAAATTATTGTTCATTATTAATTGTACTGAAATCTAACAATTGTAGAGTTCCTGAAGAAAAGCCAATAAAGACTCGAAAGGTTGAATAGAAACAAGAGTTCACTTTACTTCAGCCCTATTGACGGCATATAACTATATATACAGTGCATTCCATTTAAAACGAGCCACCCTGAATAACTTTTGGTACAATGATTTTCAGGAAAAATAAAAAAACACGTCAACAATAGTATACAGGGGGATACATTTTGACATATTCACATTTGATGTTACTTCCACTATCGCACCCCCAGAGCATGTCACCATTTTTTTTTAATGGATCACCCTATATTGTTTCGCATTATCAGATGCTCCATGATGAGCAGATTTCAACAAAGTATAAAACATATGGTCTGACGCATATTGTTCGGGAGCTACAAAGTATTTGAGTTGAAAACGAGCCACCCTGAATGAACTTCTGTACAATCTGTCACCTAGGTTTCATAGGTGTTTTTTTGAAGTATACTTCAAAAAAGTCTTATTTTGCCTAGTTAAGTTTGATTCGATATTCTCTTCATTTTGCATTTGTCTCATTCTACAATAACGATTACCTACCAGGTGAAGTTACAATTGGTGTTTCTGTTTTTGTGAATTCTTGAGAAGCAATGGTTTATACGCTTCGAGAACGGATTGAAATAGTGAGTTTGTACTACCAGAATGGAAATAGTGCTAGAGCTGCTGCCCGTATGTTCAATGACAAATACGTTTCGGAATTATTGAACAAATTTATGGAAACTGGATCTGTTAGCAATAAAAAGCATAACCGTTCAGGAGTTGTCAACGATGAAGCTATTTCTATTGCAGTTGTAGGGCACGTTGGACTAATGGAAAATACGCAATCTCTTACTAAGTTATCTCGAGAATCAGTAATCAGTCGTACAAATGTTTTCAGGATCCTTCATAAGTACAAATTTCATCCATATAAGATTAGACTAGTTCATGAATTGAACGAAGATGATTTCGATAGACGTATCGAGTCTCACTGAACGGATCAACTTGCATCATAATTTCTTGAATGAAATTTGTTTTTCGGATGAAAGTACGTTTAGTTTGAATGGAGAGGTGAATCGGCAAAATTGTCGATATTGGAGTGATACGAATCCTCATTTATACCGTCAAGTTCATACCCAACGACCTCAAGAACTGAATGTTTGTGCAGGAATTTTAGGTGACCACATCATAGGACCTTTTTTTATCGATGGTAATTTGACTGGTGAGAAATATTTGGATATGTTGGAGAATCGAATAATACCGTGCATCAATAGGGCAATTGAGGAGGATATGAATTTATTCGAACAAGAAATAGTTTTTCAGCAGGATGGTGCACCTCCTCATTATGCAGCTCCAGTGCGACAATTTTTGGATGATCATTTTCCTGGCCGCTGGATTGGCAGAAGAGGTCCTACAGAATGGCCACCAAGGTCTCCGGATCTCACTCCTGTAGATTTCTTTCTATAGGGTCATTTGAAGTCTAAAGTGTATGAGATAGAATCAACAACATTAGAAGATTTGAGAGAGAAGATCATTAGGCATTGCAGAGAAATAACTCCAGAGATTCTCAACCATGTGAGGGCGGCAATGGAAGCTCGTTTGTACCATTGTATGGAAGTTGGTGGAAACGTTTTTGAACATTTACTATAGAAATTTTTTTTCTTCTCATTGTCAAGTCATCAGATTTTGATTCAAGAATTTAATGAAAAATCACTTTTTCTGATTTATTGCTTCATTTGTCTCTAGAACGAATATTTCAAAATATGGCCTCCTGTATAAATTGTTGACCTGTTTTTTTAATTTTACTGCAAATCATTGTTTTAAAAGTTATTTAGGGTGGCTCGTTTTCAACTAAATAATTTGTAGCTCCCGAACCATATGCGTCAGACCATATGTTTTATACTTTGTTGAAATCTGCTCATCATGGAGGATCTAATAATGCGAAACAATATAGGGTGATCCATTAAAAAAAAATGGTGACATGCTCTGGGGGTGCGATAGTGGAAGTAACATCAAATGTGAATATGTCAAAATGTGTCCCCCTGTATACTATTGTTGACGTGTTTTTTTATTTTTCCTGAAAATCATTGTACCAAAAGTTATTCAGAATGGCTCGTTTTAAATGGAATGCACTGTATAAAGCAGAATCGTGGGACATGCATGAACCTAATATCATTTCAATTCTTATTTTGTCCGGGACAACCGCTTTTGACTTTATCGCTAGTAGAATTTTCAAAAAAATTCAATATATTCAAACCCTGTTTAATATTATTTTTGAAGTAGTTCAGTGTGTCTTGGTTGGGTACGTTAACGCTCGAGGAGGATTCAATGAAATAGTTATCTATTTATTTAGCTATGCTCAGATGCTCAGGCCTCGGAGCCATTTTTCTTCCAAAATGTATGTGTGTATTTCTGATTTAAAATTCCAAATGTGCATTTTCTTCAAGAATAAGTGCATATTTCACCTGATTCCTCGACTCCTTGTCAGTTCACCTATTGAATGCACGGTCACGTACATCATTTGTCTAATGTAATGAGTTATCCATGGTGCTTTAGGCTTGGTAATCTTTACTGTTCTAATTGTTGCATGAACTTGAATTGAATTCAATGAAAGATCATTGAAGATTTCAATCTTTTTATCGACATGATTGGAATCAAGAACTAGAGAGCCCTCAAGATATAGTAAATGCGTTTGCTGAGTTCTTTAGCAGGGTGTATCTTCCTTTCAATCCAACTCCAAGTGATCGTTCAGAATTGGTAAATAACAGAGAAACTATCAATATCACAAACATTTCTGAGGATGAAGTGAGAGAAGCGATAAAAAAACTCAAGAATAAAATGACTGTTGGTTTCGATTCTATACCATCTTTCATAGTGAAAGATTGTAGCTCAATTTTAGCCGCTCCTCTCTGCTTCATCTATAACATATCGTTAGAAACAGCAACGTTTCCTGATGTTTGGAAACTTGCCAAAATCTGCCCAATTTTGAAGAACGGGGATCTTTCGGCCATAACAAACTACAGAGCAATCTCGATAATCTCAAACTTCGCAAAGGCTTTTGAAATTATTCTGTATAAACACATTTACTTGTCAACTCACAATCAAATTAGCGATTCTCAACATGGTTTCATCAAATCAAATCTAGCAGTGTTTTCCCATTATGTGTGCTCAGCATTAGATAAACAGGGACAGGTGGATGTGATATACACGGATTTTTCTAAGGCCTTTGACAAAATTGATCACAGCATTTTACTTTCTAAACTGGATGTCGTTGGCTTTAGTCAAAAACTACTGAGTTTCTTTAAATCGTACCTTCTTAACCGAAACCAAATAGTTCACTACAATGGATTCAAATCAAACACAATAATTTCTACGTCTGGTGTACCCCAAGGGTCGAACTTGGGACCATTGTTGTTTTTAATTTTTATTAATGATTTAGACTCACAAATAAACTCTATGAAGCTTTTTTTTGCTGACGATCTGAAAATAGTAAGTTCTATCCAAAATGTGGATGATTGCATAAAACTTCAGGAAAACATAGATAATGTACAGGCTTGGTGTGAAATTAATAACCTGCATTTGAATATTGATAAATGTAAAGCGATGTCATATACAAGAAAACACACATATACTGAACATCCATACAATATTCAAGGTAGATTGTTGACTCGTTGTAATGAGACTAAAGATCTAGGTGTATTCTTTGACTCTAAAATGGCTTTTGCCAATCATATGAATAAAAAAGCTTCCGAAGCCACTAAAATGTTAGGATTTATCATAAGAAACTGTCAGAACTTTTCAAATGTTAATGCCCTGAAAATATTATACTTCTCATATGTAAGATCCAAACTTGAATACTGTTCAGTCATTTGGAGCCCCTACTATGTTTGTCATGAGTACACAATCGAAAAAGTACAAAGAAAGTTCTTGAAATTCATGTATTTAAAAAATTGTAGTATCTATCCAGCTAGGGGCTCTGACCATAACAATCTTCTTGACCACTTTCAATTCATTTCTTTAGAAAAAAGGAGAAAATGTGCGTCAATAACTTTTCTTCATAAACTGCTGCACGGCCTAATTGATTGCAGTTTGCTTTTATCAGAACTGAACTTTAGAGTACCAAGGGCTCATTCACGGCTGAATCTCACATTTTACCGCTCCACAGCGCGAACAAATTTAATCTTGCATTCTCCAATTGAATATATGTGTGATAATTACAACTCCATATGCAGTTTTTGCGATATCAATACTTGTTCTGTGAAGCATATGAAAAAAGTAGCGATGGAAATATGGAATTGACTATAGTTGATCTGTTTTTGTTGTTTTTTTTTCTCTTTTGTTACCGTAAGAAATTATGTACCATCACTTTTACCGTTTATTACCGTTCATTACCGGTCATAACCGTGCATTACCATTAATTAGTTTATATTAGTTTAGTGATTTTTCGTCCCACTAGTGTAATTTACACGTGGTTTTTTCTTTTTTCTTCTTTTTTTATATATTAATATTGTATCACATGTCACATGTGAACTTATTATGACTTGTTAATTATCTACTACTTAACAGTACTTAATTATGTCCTGTAATTGGGTTTTACCTGTTGGGCAATAAATGATTATTATTATTATTATTAATAGTAAATTCTCTCAAATCCGGCAGAGGTAAGATCTGCTGAAAAAATATCTTCATTAAAATTTGAAAAATCTCTATAAGCGTGACTATACAGTTTGCTTGGGAGTTCATATGTCACACGATATGAGACCGTGATCAGATATTGCAATTTATTCCACTGCGGTGTTCCTTATATGCATTAGTAGATGTCTAATGACAGTACGGCGACAACGGGGGTCTATGTTGGGTTAGCTTGTCACTTGTCATTCAGCAGAAATAAACATAGCTACTTGTCACTTGCTGTCTGCATGCGATTGGTTATCATCCCGTCATGTTTTCCCCTAATAGTGACGGCGTAACCTAGTAATTCCAGATTAACGTAGCTTCACTATTATATTATCCACGGTCAGTGATCACAACAAAGGCTGCTTTTTAGCATTGCATGTATCCATCTGATCAGGAGGTGTTATCGAAAGCACCCTCTTGTTACGCCTTATACATTTCGTATTTCATAGGAGGAATGTGTAACAGTGTGAAGTTTGGAAAGGAGCGTGCGCTGTCATTTTTGGTTGTTTACGAAAACAATGAATTGCTTTAAGTGAATTTCCTCTGAAAATTTGAGATCACCAACTACTATGACCGCCATTCATACCGACATGAAACCCTTCCGGAAAAACATCCAATCCAAAGCATGGCAAGCCGAATGACACTAAGCTATCCGAAGTGAAGAAGAGTATACTCCCCAACAAAATTACTCCAAAAAAGAGAAGACATCAAGTAATGCTGACACGCCTACGGTTGGGACACACTAGGTTAACCCATGAATACCTTGTGACACGCTCCTCACAGCCCACCTGCGAAATTTGTGAAGCTCGATTAACAATCAAGCACATTCTCTGTGATTGCCCACTTCACTACAAAGAGAGAATAAATCACCAAATTCCTGAAACACTGAAGGACATTTTAAGTGAAAAGTGTAACAACAACTCTCTGATATCATTCCTCAATACTATAGGTATTTCTAACCGTATCTAATATTGTATGTTACTGTTGTTTTGTAAGTTTCTATTGTTGATTTCCTAACTTGTAATGTTGCATCGCTAATAAACCCAGTGGTTGATGCGACTCGAAATAAAATGAAAAAATTTTAACAAAAAATTAAACCGACGAAAAAATCAACTGAAAAGCAAAAAATAAAATAAACCTTCTTAGTCTAAATGATAATTGAGCTCCTAAACTAATGTAAGTAACTGATTTTGAGTCGGCGCCAAACAAACAATTATCGAAGATCATTATCTATGAAAGAAGTCATCAAAACGCAGCCGTGCATCTCGCTGCCATCATTTTACGCTTCACCTAATTCAATTTCTAGTTTGTTTGGCGCCGACTCAAAATCAGTTACTTACATTAATTTAGGAGCTCAATTATCATTCAGACTAAGAAGATTTATTTTATTTTTTGCTTTTCAGTTGATTTTTTCGTCGGTTTAATTTTTTGTAAAAAATTTTTGATTTTTTACTTTTCAGTTCCGTATTTCGTCGATTCAATTTTTTGTTAAAAAGTTTTAATTTTTTAATTTTTTGTGGCTAAAATCTACCAATTACTACCTACTTGTTTTTTGATTACTTCCAAAATACTTACTTACCCACCTTAGTTCAACTATTACCAGTTAAATAATATGATTATCTACTTTTACTATTTTTTGTAATATAAATTATTTTTGTTGTTCTGGTTAGTTTATTTCATTACTTTGTATATCATTCCATCCTCTCATAAAATATACTGATTTTGACGGAACAAGAATAATGTCAGTAGCGATCTGTCATTGTCAACTACGTATGTGTGTGCCAATGTTCACTAATGAAAAATCAATTATCCCCTATTTTTCTACCCGTAAGGGTGGCTAATTCCTTTCGAAATCCAAATATAAGGTATACCCTATCCATTAAAAAAAGAATCATCCAAATCGAAGAACCCAGTACAAAGTTATGCCTGATAGAATCGGTTAACGGACCAGAATTCAGAGGGTGAGTGAGAATTATCGGAATCGGACGCCTCAGTAAGAAGTTATGCGTGATCATACATAAAAAAATTATGATGGACAAACATAAAATATACGGGTCGAATAGAGAACCTCCTCCTTTTTGGTTTCGTCGGTTAAAAAAATGTGATGAAAGGGGTTTGAATAAGCAATAATTTCACCTACAGATAACAGTAGAAGAAGATATGACAGGAAAAAATCTATTCATGATATGGAATGTATTAAAACCCCAATATGGTCGCGCAAGAATTGGTACGATAAAGTTGAGTAAGAAGAAACATCCAGCAATAGACTTCTGGAAAATTTACCAAATAAATAATTCCAATTATCACGTCAGACCAAATCAAGCGACATATTTTTCCGTCATGACCAGTACAAACAAACAAAATATAGATTTTTCCATGGCAGAATTTTTTTCAAGTAAAATTGAACCTAATAATTTAATATTCAACACCCGTGGCTTCAAAGCTATTTTCGAGCTTAATAATGAGTCATTTTGCCCCTCTGCTTGGTGATATTTTCCTATAATGATACTTGGATCAGGTGATTAAAAACGAATGATAGATTAACACATAACAAACAATCATGGTAATTGGTCAATAAACAAAAACAATGAGATATCAAATGTCACTATCTTGACGTCGACTCGTTAAAAACGAAAATAGCATCGATTTAGTCAACTCTATTATGTTTTGATGGGGTCATTAAATTCGCTAGAAGTATTACGTTTTATGTGCGTGCGAGCTTGCGGTATTTGAATACAATTGATGGCTATAACATTATCTGTGAATGTCAATATTTCAACTTTTAAACAACCGTAGGAGAAAGTATTGCAATTTGAAAAATAATTGGAGATTTAGATAGGCATCGTATATATGTCATTAACGCTACACCACATGAAACTAGTTCAAAATTGTGTACCCATTTATTACAAATTTGCGTCCCAAACATTTTTTTTACCCTTCCGTGGGTTAGCTTTTCATTCAAGCTGCACCACACACTTTGTATTTTTAATAATATGCAATATATAGTGATAGGAAGGGTGCCAGAATTTCTTACACATTTATTACAGATCATTGGCGTGTAGAAAATTCCAAAATGTTGAACCTCAAGGGGTTAATAACTACCCTTAAATATTGAATAATCCTTTTTAAATATACATCAAAACGTGGATGGTAACAGAATGTTCTACAAAACTTCTTACACATCTATTACAAACAATCGATGTAATGTAAATTGCATAATGATGGTTCCCCAATAATATATCTTCATATTAAATTAGAGAGGATGCCTCCGACTGCGTGAGAACTTAATACTGTGAACAGTATTAAGTTTAATAGTTAACCTCTTAAGGTAGTTCCGCCACGAGACAGTTGAATTAGGAAATTATTTTCGACGGAATCAAAAAATTTCAAGGGACTTTTCGATTTGAAACGCGAAAAAAAAAATGTTTTGAAGGGAGGCACTTGCCCCCCAATCGACTCTAGAAAATTTCTTCGTTATAGAAAGTCGGCGACTCAAAAAATTGAAAAGCGCAGTAAAAAAAATGTTCAGACTCGGGACCCCCCCTCACTAGAAATCATACGTCTCGTCATACGTCATGGGAAAAAATTATCGTTTTTCGATAAAACTTCAATGGACTTTTTTGTAGTACTCTTTTTGAACTTTTTTTTTGGGGGGAAGGGGGAGGGTATCGTTAAAATCGATTTGGTCAACTATGAGAAGGAGTTTTTTTTTCGCGTTCAGACCCTCAAATGGTCCCCTGTCCTTCTTTAAAAAGTCTCCTGGCACAATCCGCATTTCTCTACGACCCCCTCTTTAGGCTGTGCGCTTCCCCGTGGACTATTTTGAATAACGAGAGTAGTTTTGATTATATCTGTCAAACTAGATGGTCAATCACTTTGTTTTTTTTTCACAATATCTGTGATATCCTGCTCTAGCCCCTCCTCGTTTTTCATAAACTTCTTAATTTTAGTACTAAGTCCATATGTTACGTGTTAATTGAGTCAACTTCAATTATTATATATACCTCGGGTTCGGGATGGTGAAACTTGTTGAAATTTTATAGAGGTGTTGTTCACATGTTAAACAATACGTATTTTAATAATTTCCTAATTCAACTGTCTCGTGGCGGAACTACCTTAAGTAGCTACGAATGAGTTGAAGTGAGATTCTTCTGAAACCTATATTTTCCATTGTTTCGAGTAACTGGGAATGACTTACTGTGTCGAATGCTTTTGCCAACTCGATAAAGATGCAAAGAGTTGGAGTTTTTTGTTCATTGAATTGACAGTTTGAATTGGGCACCTCACGTAGAAGCACTGAGTCAGAAACTCTCAAAATATATTTTCTTACTCAGGCAATTGAGAAACTTTGTAAGCTTGGAAACGCTTCTCTCGGCGTACTATGCATTTTTTCATTCCCATGCTAGCTATGGAACTCTGCTCTGGGGCAACTCCTCCAATGCTACAAAAGTTTTCACGCTCCAAAAACGCGCAATTAGAACAATTTCGAATGCAGGTTACCGAGATTCATGTAGGCCCCTCTTCATAAATTTGGGCATCATGCCATTACCATCTATTTTCATATACCATAGTCTCTTGGAAATACATAAACATAAAGACGGTTTTCCGACCAACTCCCATTTTCACGAGTATAACACCCGTGGGGCTAACCTATTAGACCTTACCGGTTTAACTTACAGAAATCCTCAAAGAACTCACTCGATGTCAACCTTTACAATGTCTTACCGTCCACTACCAGGAATTTACCCTTGCCAATGTTCAAAAAATAAATCATGGAATATCTTTTAAAAAAATGTTTTTATAGTACAGAGGAATATGTTGCCTTAACCTCAGTGCTTGAATTTCTATAACATTTCTAATATGTACCTATTATTAAGTCTGTATGTATGTACGTTTGTGTGTTTATATATCAGATCTATTTTACTCAATGTTGTACATTAACTGTTTATATATATATATATATATATATTTCTTTTTTATTTCTAATGTTCTAAAGGATCTTTGCGCAGATCTGCTGTTTTTATTATCACTCTGTACTACTGACTTGCTACTAATGTATCCTTATATACCGTAGTTAATAAACATCTATCTATCTATCTATCTATAACTTTGATGTAAGTATAATGACTAATACGCCAGCATTTAACAATAGACTGGATATGCAAGTTGAAATTAGTCATTTTATCTAGTTTGCTAAAAAATTTATGAAAATTGAACTAAAAATAAAAAATTATGAGACCTCAAATATTATCAAATATCAACTTGTTGCGTTTTTAATAATTTCCTTATTCAACTGTCTCGTGGCGGAACTACCTTAAAACATAATTTTCTGACAATATTTTCTGGTCATCTTGTTTGCATCTTTTTTAAAGTATACTTTTTACGCAGCCGAATTTTTTGATTTTTTTAATTTACTTTTTTAATTTTACACATTTTAGTTGGTATTATAAGACAGTAATAAACAAAAGTCATTATTTAAATTTACTTTATTTTGTATTTTACACTTTTTAGTTGGGATTATAAGACTGTACATTTTTTGTGGGTGATTGGCTATTATAACTAAGACGAATTTGATCTCTAACGTGTTTCAATCGTTTCTGTCGCGATGCCGGAGACTGAGTTTCACGACGTGCACTTTCTTGTCGGGCTTTTTGTGGTTTTACGAGAAAGATTTGAACACGACCGACAGGTAATACAACAAATAGATACAAACTCTCACAATGTGTACTGAATCATACAGTAGCAAAGTACATGAACGATTTCACTATTAACAAATAATATACTACAACAACAAAGTAGATGGATAATTTCAGTCACTAACAAGATACAGTCAAACTCGGTTATTAGTTCTATGAGGAGCGAAATGGCGCAGTGGTTTAGTGTTCGATCAGGAGCGAAAGGTCCTGGGTTCGAATCTCAGCCAGGGCAGATATTTTCAATTCAATAGTTGCAATTAAATTATAAATTTCGTAGCTGGGCTGAGGATGTCCTTCGACGATTCGCTGTTGCGTACAAATTAACAGTGCTGCTCCTAGATGGCGCATGGAGTTAATAACAAAGCCTACCCTGAAAGAACACTGTGTGAATGATACATTCTATGTTTGTGATTGTCCCGCCGTCTTAGACGTGCATTTGTAATAATCGGGGATTGCAGTATTGCTTAGAGCAAGACACGCAGCATCCGCACCACAACATCCTCCTTGTCTACGCCGGTTAGAGGCCGGATGGGATGGGATTTCCCAAAAGGAGAAATGTCCTGAATGCGCCGAGGGGAAGCAATATAGGACAATAATAATATATAAAATATATATATATATATATATATATATATATATAATATACAGGGTGTCCCTGGACTACCTCTTTTCCTCTCGGGAATGTATAGATGGGGTCAAAATATCACCAGAACTTCATATAACTTTTGTTCCTAAAAGCCTTCATTTCCAAGTTACGGGCCCTCAAAGTTACAAAATGAAAAATGATTTTCTTTGATAACTTTCAAAGTGAATATTCAAAATCATCTAAATTTTGGTGATTGACTAAACAAATGAATTCCTTCGATGAGCTTTCATGCAGGAGTCAGTTGTTTTGCTACAAAGTAAGGAACGGACTATCCCCGATGGTCCACACCCCAAAACTTTGAAATGACAGATAATTTTTCAATAGTTTTCAACAAAATGAGGTTACGTAGGCAATTTTCTGAATAAAAGTACTCGTGCGGAAAGTCGATCGGAGCAACGATTCTTAATAAAAATGCAGTTTTACTCGACGACATCAACCCGATCGTCCATCATTATTTGAAATAAAAAAATTTCACAGTAGAAATACTAATGCTAACGTTAATTCAACAACATTTATAACAGGGATAATACAAAATATGCTAAAATAAAGTCGTAAACAAAAAGTACACTACCTACCTAGTTGAAAGTTTCATCCACAATGTAGATATTTTTTCAAATGAAATATCAAGTTATGTAGATTCGTGGTGTTTTTGAACTAACAAGCTACTCCACTATGAAATATCGAATTCAGTCCATATTTTGTATGTACGCGTGGAATAAGCACGTTTCGTTGTGTTATCTGAATCTCAACATTTGGATGTTGCAAATTCGTATTCACAGCTTAAATGTTGAGGAGTTTCACTGATAAGTATAATTTCATGGGAGAAAATATTTAACCCGAAGATAAATTTAGCTGAAAAAACGCACATCGGAAGACATAACTAAGCAAACGAATAAACTACAAAAATAGGTGAAAAATATCCGGTGAATAAATTTATGTTCCATTTCTTCCACAGATGTTGACAAAAACACCTTGTAGAAAGAAATAGAATTAGTGTGGATAAAAAATGACAACTGGAAACGACCCTGGCATGCTATTTCAAGTGCAGAGAGGGTGTTTGCGCCGATTAAGAAAATGTATTGAGAGAGACGAGGGTCATATCGAGCAGTTTTTGTAGCGGATTTTGAAATTCTGTTTGCTCTTGAGGCTTGCGATTGATTATTTACACCATGAGTTTTGTAATATATATATATATATATATATATATATATATATATATATATATTACAAGAGAGAGATATATGTGTGTGTATTGTTGCCCGGTGTTGAACTTAAGAAGTATCTGCCTAATCTAGAACATTGAACACTGTACGTTCAATGAATGTGCTTTTAAGTTCAGAATCTTGATTTGTTTTTTTGTTTTCAAAGTGCATCCAAAAAACATTTCAGTTGCAAATATATTTAGCTTTTTTTCATTATCTTGTATCCATAACCTCATTTCAGCCGGTGAACATTCCAAACAAGTAATTAATGAAGTTAGTGTTAAGTATACCTCTAGTCGAATATTATTGGGTAAGACATGGAGTAATTATGTGCGCGTTAAGGATATAATAAGCACGATAAGTAAAAGAAAGAAAATTGGTGTTTTTAGCGTGTTGCAGAAATACGGGTAGATGTATAGGTGTCGTGCCAGAGTAGCCAACCTTTCAGTTTTTTGGAATTCTTCCCAGTTTTTAGTTTGGGCCTCCAAATATACAGTTTTTTATTTAAGATGCTAGCACCATCTATTTTATCTGCTGTGTAGTCCGTACACTTACCCAGCTCCTGCAAAACCATTATACAATGGCAAAATCTACCACCATTGTCTAAAGATACACTACCACTACCGGACCGAACTACGTAATTGTCAATCTTTCACAGCCCCCATCTTGTGTTGGAAGATGTTCTTGTCAACTATTGTGGTTTTCCCTTTTTTTGTAGCTCTACCTATTGCTGAGGATGAACCTTTAAAGGTTTGAAACATTTTCAATATATATTATTTGGATTAGCCTTCTGGGCTCCATTAAACGTGTGGAGATGACTTCTTATTTTTCTTTTGGATGTTCTCACCCACTCCACTTCGAGAGTTCGGACGTTCACAGAAATTACATTGATTAATTGTGTGACAATATAAGAATTACCTATATGATTCACTGATTTACGCTCATTTAACGGGCTGAAAAAGGACCAGTGTGAAAACAGAAACGGTCGTCGCGCCAGAAACGAAATATTAGTATATGCGCAAGGGTGTCATATGTTATTCCTTCAAAATCTTCTGAAATGAAATAGCAATTGGAATTTTCTACAGTATTTTGATGGTGATTATGATGAATGAAAGTTTACACACAATTGTGATGAAAATATGATAATGGTGTTTCTAATAAATCATAAGATCATATTTATCAGTGGCTGTGACAATAACATACAGATGGGATAAAAAGGGCGTATCTAGAAATTTCTTTTTCACAGTATATTGAGAACGAGCTGAGAAAGCATGCCTACCCCATTTCGGATTTTGTATCTCAATACTCACCCTGGAAATTACCCCTGTATTCAAAAAATCTCCAGAACAGAGTTAATTCATCGTTTCTGGAAATTTCCTTTTTACTCTATATTCAAAACGAGCTGATAAAGCATGCCAACCCCATTTCAGATTTTGTATCTCAATACTCACCCTGGAAACTACCCCCGTATTCAAACAAATCACCAGAATAGTGTTAATTCATCGTTTCTGGATTTTTTTTTCCACTATATATCCAAAACGAGCTGAGAAAGCATGCCTACCCCATTTCATAATTTGTATCTCGATACTCATCCTAGAAACTACCCCCGTATTAAAAAAATATCCAGAACAGAGTTAATTCATCGTTTCTGGAAATTTCTTTTTCACTCTATATTCAAAACGAGCTGAGAAAACATACCTACCTTGCAAACGTCTCCCAGCAGACGTCATGTCGAGATCTTTTTAAGAAACTTGGAATTCTACCACTCCCTGGTCTTTTTATCTTAGAAGTCATAACATATATTCACGCGAATAAAAAAACGTTTCCCACAAACAACCAATATCACAATTATAATACGAGGAAAAAAAACGACTTCCATTTACCACCCTCACATCTCACCATTTCTCAAAAATCACTGAACGTGATAGGACTGAGATTATACAATGTACTTCCAAATGAGCTGAAAGTAATAGAACAGACGCATATTTTCAGAAAAAAATCAAAGCATTTTTATTGGGCATTACTCCATACAACCTTGATGAATATTTTGATATTTTTAATGTTTTTTTTTTTATTTCATTGGTATAACAAACATTTTACCTGAAACATGTTCACATTTATAATTGTTCAGATATTTATAATATTTTTATCGATTTTGTGAGTTGATATCGTTGATGTGTGTCTCATTTTATTTATATTCAACTATGTATTGTATTTTATGAATAACTTTATTTATACATGTACTTTGTTTTGACTTGTCCTATAGCTTTATGAGCTCGCATTTGGATCAATAAACTATCTATCTATCTATCTATCTACCCCATTTCGGATTTGTATCTCAATACTCACCCTGGAAACTAACCCCGTATTGAAAAAAATCTCCAAAATAGAGTTAATTAATCGTTTCTGGAAATTTAGTTTTCACTATATATCCAAAACGAGTTGAGAAAGCATGCCTACCCCATTCATATTTTGTATCTCGATACTCACCCCCGTATTCAAGAAATATCCAGAACAGAGTTAATTCATCGTTTCTGGACATTTCTTCTTCACTCTATATTCAAAACGAGCTGAGAAAGCATACCTACCCCATTTCGGATTTTGTATCTCAATATTAAGCCTGGAAACTACCCCCGTATTCAAAAAAATCTCCAGAACAGAGTAAATCCACCAATTTTCGAAATTTCTTTTCCAGTGTCTTTTCAAAACATATGTATGTTGTGGATGAAAATAAAACTCCTTTCTTGAACACATTTTATATATATTTTGAATTGAAATAAAATAATGGAAATGAAAACTCAACAAAAAATTATGCTCGGCCTAAAATCTCAATAGTAAGCAAAAAGTAACAACATTCTTAGAATATACAATTCGGATAAAATAATGTCTATAATACAAGAAATGAAATAAGACTATAATGAAATAAAACATCGATAGTGATTGATATAAGAAAATAATAGCAGCCACAGCAGCATTCGTTTGAAATAATTTACATAAATCCAAAATGGGGTAGGTATGTTTTCTCAGCTCGTTTTGAATATAGAGTAAAAAAGAAATTTCCAGAAATGATGAATTAACTCTGTTCTGGATATTTTTTGAATACGTGGGTAGTTTCCAGGGTTACTATTGAGATACAAAATCCGAAATGGGGTAGGTATGCTTTCTCAGCTCGTTTTGAATATAGAGTGAGAAAGAAATTACCAGAAACGATGAATTAACTCTGTTCTGGAGATTTTTTTGAATACGGGGGTAGTTTCCAGGGAGAGTATTTAGATACAAAATCTGAAATGGGATAGGCATGCTTTCTCAGCTCGTTTTGAATATACAGTGAAAAAGAAATTTCCAGAAATGATGAATTAACTCTGTTTTGGAGATTTTTTTGAATACGGGGGTAGTTTCTAGGGTCAGTATCGAGATACAAAATATGAAATGGGGTAGGTATGCTTTCTCAGCTCGTTTTGAATATAGAGTGAAAAGAAATTTCCAGAAACGATGAATTAACTCTGTTTTGGAGATTTTTTTAATACGGGGGTAGTTTCCAGGGTGAGTATTGAGATACAAAAATGAAATGGGGTAGGTATGCTTTCTCAGCTCGTTTTGAATATAGAGTGAGAAGAAATTTCCAGAAACGATTAATTAACTCTGTTTTGAAGATTTTTTTGAATACGGAGATAGTTTCCAGGGTGAGTATTTAGATACAAAATCTGAAATGGGGTAGGCATGCTTTCTCAGCTCGTTTTGAATATAGAGTGAGAAAGAAATTTCCAGAAACGATGAATTAACTCTGTTTTGGAAATTTTCTCGAATACGGGGGTAGTTTCTAGTGTGAGTATTGAGATATAAAATCCGAAATGGGGTAGGTATGCTTTCTCAGCTCGTTTTGAATATAGAGTGAGGAAGAAATTTCCAGAAACGATTAATTAACTCTGTTTTGGAGATTTTTTTGAATACGGGTAGTTTCCAGGGTGAGTATTAGATACAAAATCTGAAATGGGGTAGGATGCTTTCTCAGCTCGTTTTGAATATAGAGTGAGAAAGAAATTTCCAGAAACGATGAATTAACTCTGTTTTGGAAATTTTCTCGAATACGGGGGTAATTTCCAGGGTGAGTATTGAGATACAAAATCCGAAATGGGGTAGGTATGCTTTCTCAGCTCGTTCCTGAATATACTGTAGAAAAGAAATTTTCAGATGCGCCCTTTTTATCCCATCTTGTATGTTATTGTCATAGCCACTGATAAATATGATCTTATGATTTATTAGAAACACCATTATCATATTTTTATCATAATTGTGTGTAAACTTTCATTCATCATCATCACCATCAAAATACTGTAGAAAATTCCAATTGCTATTTCATTTCGGAAGATTTTGAAGGAATAACATATGACACCCTTGCGCATATACTAATATTTCGTTTCTGACGCGACTACCGTTTCTGTTTTCACACTGGTCTTCAACCCATACATCCTAACCTCTAACATCTGACTCAGATTGAGGTTAGGTTAGGTTGTTGTTGAAGATGCGAGGAGAGGTTAGAATATATGTGTTGAAGAAGGCTTTTTTCGATAGAACTGGCTATAATTTTTGCCAAATTGTGCCGAAAATGAGTGATTTATTATTCGTAGTTTATGCTGTTCGAAAGGAAGCGAGATTTTGAGTGAGTTCTGTGCGAGCAAACGGTGCTTAAAACCTCACCTATTGAAGAAGGAAAAATTGTGATAACTTGGAAACGGTATGAGACCGCCGCGTTTTTCCGGATTCGTGTTTAGGAGGCGAAAACGCGTAAGAAAAGTCTTTCAGCTATTTTAAGGGAGCATGAATGGACTAACTAAACATTTACCCTATTGTGTGGCATTTATCTACGCCACTGGTATTCTTGTTATTATTTAAATAAACTAGCAAGATTTCTAATGACTTCAGCAACAAGAACAGACACATAAAAAGGATGGCACTGAATATACACCCACAGCACAGCTGTGCCCACCGTATTTAGAAATTTAATTCTATTTGAAAACAAGCATCGGCTAAGAGCAATCATTCGCTTTAACAAGCACGTATCCACATTACAAATGATTTGTTTAGCAGATAGTGTTTTGCTGATTATGCAATCAACCATAACACACAAAACACGTTTAGCCGATTGTAAATATTCGCTGATTGAAGGTATTTTCTCATGAACATCATCGTAAATTGCAATTGGGTTATGATCAACTGGAAGATGGCAATAAATGCACTTACCGTATAGTAGGAGAGCAGACCGGAATTATCGTCTAAGACGAACCAACGATATTGCCAACCCTTCATAACGTTTGTCCATTTACTCAGTGAACCTTCCATAGCTCGATTTTTTCCAAATAGCACAAATTCACACTACGTGCACTGACATTACGACGATTGTTTGGTGACTAATTTGACATTTTGTGTCCCAGACGTTGACACTTGCGCGATAGTTGTCTTCTAGGTATGCAATCCACAATACGCGCAACTGATTTATGAATTGCCTCCAGAATTGATTCCAGTTGAGAGTCTTCCTTATTTCAACTATGTAACATGTGTTGCCTACATATGATAAAGATAGACTACAGAATAGTGAGCAATCAGAATGTATACTCGGCCAAGCCGCTTTTGATCTTTGTGATTTTCAAGAACCTTGCTACATTATTTCGAGTAATGCTGAGGGACGGCTTTGCCTAATGTGTTCAATCAAGTACAGGCCCGTCCTTTATTTTTTCATATAAGTAGTTGACATGTCAGTCACACCATCAATTGCTCGTCTGGAGCATTAAACATACTTTTTACTCAAAGTCCATGGTTAATTCGCTTAATTATGATAAGCAAAAAATTAAATGAATTTGGGAGGCGCTCATATTATAGTCATGGATATGAGTGGATGAAATACTACTACTACTGATATTCCATCCCTGAAGACGTGAAAAGGGGATGAGAAAGCTTGTAAGGAAGTTACGTTAGTTTTGAAGTTAGAGTCATGAAAATTGTTATTTGGGCTTTTTTCAATTAAAGAACACGTATTTTAGGGTTTTTGAAAATTCAACTCTAAGGAGGTAGGTAAAATGGGGGTTGAAAAGTATTCGCTGTGTGCACGACAGTGGCGCCGCCTAGCAACCGCAACATTTCGGGACACGTGAATTATTCCACAGTTAGTTTGGCGAGCCATGTTTTGATAATTTATATTGAAATCAAGTGAAAGTATTGAAAAAATGGGTAACATTTTCGATATTAGAATGCAATTTCTAATATTTATAAGTTAAACAAATAGATATTATAATAAGAACAAGATTTGAAAGCATAAAACATTATATATCTTTCCCAAACTGTGATATAAGGAAATTAATTAGTTTTAGCACAACATGTGAGAAATGTTAAAGAACTCAGAATTAACGGGCAAAGTTATTCAATACGAGCCCATATTATTAGGCAAACTTCAGTGTCATTAACACCCTACAAAACATCTTTGAATGCAAGTAATCTAAATTGAGCCTTATTTATTTATTTCCTCCGCGATCGTGTAATTGCACTCATTCAGCATTATTTTTTTTATAAGAAATATACCAAGTTCCTCTAATCACTCGAGAATTATTCACTAAACCTCAGATTTTTCAGATGTCAAATACAAATGAATACTGAAAACCACAACCATTAATCAATAATAGTACCATTATTAAGCTCGAAGCTAATTTCCCCAATCGCAAAATGCCCAAAGAAATTCCATATTTTTTGCGTCAAATGTCAAAAACACCATATACCAAACCATGCACTAATTTGCTTGCTAAGGAGCAACGTTCTAATATGGATGATCGGGGTTTCCAAAGTTCTATTCTCGTTGTGATACCTTTTTTCTATGTGCAATTTGAATTCCGAGCTGCGCTAGCAGTTATTATTACTTATAATATCGTAAAAATAAAATTGAACCAGTGAAATCGTAATCACTTACTTAGGGTAAGTACAGTTGGGGTCATAAAAATTAAAATTGGTATTTAAGGTCTTTATTACGAATAAATACGTGTCTCGATGTTTTTGGAAATTCAACCCTTAAAGCGGTGAAATAGGGGGTTGAAGGGGGATTGGAAGGTTAATGGGGGTTTTATTAGTTTTAAAGTTAGGGTCATGAAAATTGGTATTTGAGGTTACAAATGGAGAAGTACGTGTTTTCATGTTTTTATAAGTTCAACCCCTAGAGAGGGATGAAGTGGGTGGGTGAGATGGAAGTTTGTATGATGTTTCGTTGGTTTTAAAGTTGGAGTCATGGCAATTCGTATTTGGGCTATTCCCCTCAAATAAAGAAATACGTATTTCAGGGTTTTTCCAAATTCAATCCTGAAGGGGGTATACTCTGCATGGGGCGATCGTATAGGACTACCGTATTTTTTTGAGTTAGGTTCACGAAAAATGTTATTAGCGATGGAACATTACAAGTTAGGAAATCAACAATAGAAACTCACAAAACAACAGTAACATACAATATTAGATACGCTTAGAAATACCTATAGTATTGAGGAATGATATCAGAGAGTTGATGTTACACTTTTCACTTAAAATTTCCTTCAGTGTTTCAGGAATTTGGAGATTTATTCTCTCTTGGTAGTGAAGTGGACAATCACAGAGAATGTGCTTGATTGTTAATCAAGCTTCACAAATTTCGCAGGTGGGTTGTGAGGAGCGCGCCACAAGGTATTCATAATGTTAACCTAGTGTGTCCCAACCGTAGGCGTGTCAGCATCACTTGGTGTCTTCTGTTTTTTCGAGTAATTTTGTGGGGGAGTATACTCTTATTCACTTCGGATAGCTTAGTGTCATTCGGCTTGCCATGCTTTGGATTGGATGTTTTTCAGGAAGATTTTCATGTCGGTATGAATGACTGTCGTAATTAAGATGTCTAAAAACATGGTGTATTCACTTATACCTGTAAAATATTGGGACAAACTGGGGGACAACAGCTCACTTGATAAAGGGAGTTATCTAGAGTTTCAGATGGCGCCGACGTCGTTTCTTGTCATAATTCAGTAAACTGCAATTCCATACCACACAGGGTGTTTTTGTGATTTGTGTCTCCTGATCCGTTCTGTGATTGTGCTTTTGTCGCCTTCAAGGTTATGTCAAATCGTTGTGAAATATTTTGAGGTTGATCGATCGATGTAACATATTTTAGAACAAACTATTCCATGTACTTATGTCAGTGTTATCAGGGTTATTATATATTGTCAGTATTATATATATAATAACCCCGAGTGTTATATATAATTTTCGAGAGGGTTTCGAAATAATTCTAATTATGAACCGTACCAATTTATTTTGTATGGTTAATTTTCTATTGATACAGCTCCACCGAGTTGGTACTTATGTATTTCTGTCCCTGTTTGCTCGTGATAAAAATCTTATGATGGAGCGGATAATGATTTTATAAAGTGCTGTAAATTACATACAATTACTTAGTTGAACTTTGAAACCAATAAATGTACGGGAGATGCAATCTCTTTCGCTTTCTGAAAAATCTATATTCTAGTCTGAAGGAAGTGTTTTGCGACATATCTAAAGCTTTTGACTGTTACGTAAGCTTCATCTCTACAGCTTCAGAGGACGAAGCTTCAATTGGTTCAAAAGCTATCTGAGTGAAAGAACCTCTCAGCCTTTTAACAAATTAAGAGTTGTTCACTATTTTGGCAGACAACACGACTATCATATAGCGGAGTAAAAATAGCTTAAAATCATGCATTATTTTGGAATCCTGGAGGACTCCATGGATTTTCCTAAAACCTTCTGATATTACTTAGAAATTGCTTGCAGAAAAAAGTTATAAACTTATATTCGTGCCCTGCTTGTTTATTAATTCTTTAAACAATGAAAAACAATTTTGTTAGGAAAATTTTACCCAAATTGATGCTATAGGGGTTTTTGAGGTCGCTGAACCAGAATATGACATTGAAAAAACGATGGCGTGGCCAGTCGTCAAGGTAGATTTCATTAATGATGATTTACAGCTACCTATTTGTTATTTATGTGTATATCTAAGAGAAAAAAAAATCGGGTAAAATTTGTGAGATAGTGAAGCTCTATCAAACGACTTATAGTTTGCCGATATTGGGTATGGAAATGAAATATTGCGAAGTTTCTCAACAGCTGCCATTTTGAGACTATTGGACCATTTTCGCTCGTGGCGACGTGTTCCTCCAGCGCTGCACTTCAGAGTCGCCGCCTCACATTTTTTTCGCACGTTAGCGAAAAAATTCTGCAGCTTACAGTTTTTATTTTAAAGAAAACTTTTATCTACCTTTTTTATGTCAATTTCTCCATTTTTGCGAGTGGCACCATTATTTAATAATTTTTTTTTAATAATCAATATACAATGTAATTTGGCAACTTATTTCTTAAATAATTAATTAAGCACATACTCTATGGTTGGTAACTTTTTAAATGTTGTTCCTCACATCAAAACTAATGTACAGTAAGAAGTTACCGCAGTACCCTAACTTTCTGAAGCTAAAATCTAATATTATTCCACTACTAGTAAAATGACTCGTATATGTATGAATTAATTTGAATCCTGAACCTTTGCCCATTGGAATAATTTTTTTCAACTTGTGATTGTAATGTATCTAGTAACTAGCAAGTCAAATAATTTTATTATTACTTTTATATTTATTTTTTATATTATATATATTTTGT
Source organism: Gonioctena quinquepunctata (assembly GCA_018342105.1). Lineage (NCBI taxonomy): Eukaryota > Metazoa > Arthropoda > Insecta > Coleoptera > Chrysomelidae > Gonioctena > Gonioctena quinquepunctata. The sequence goes on along the minus strand of JAFIRS010001918.1, from coordinate 9,917 downwards.
ATAAAATTTTTCCCATGAGTTGACAGTCTTCTGACTAAAAGTATTGGAAAAGTATAAATATAGTGGATATTTTTTTCCAAAGAGCTATGGGACCCTCTGTGACGGTTCGGAATTCACTAGCCAAAATCAATATATCTTCATAGAATGAAAAGTCCACGCTTACTTTTGAAATTCATGTGTTTATTAAAAAGTGATAATCATCCTAATCTTAGCCTTATCGATCTTGGGAGTGGGCCTTGTTCTTCCGAACAACTGCTGGGTTAAGATCGCCCTCCTTCTCCGATTATCTCATGCGGGGTGTTACTGAAAAATAAAAGAAAAGCATTTAGATTATTTTTTTTTTCCCTCATCTTTGTTAGTAGGGCTCACCTTTTCCGGCGAAGTCATTCTAAGATAGCTGGAAGCAGCCTAGACTGTCGCACACCAGGATTCATCGATTTCTCAACTTCATCAACAGATTTTATGATATCTACAATGAACTCTCTGATTTTGTTCATGTCAGAAGGTTGTTAGAGAGGTAATAGTCCGGCAGAGATGGGCAGTGAATGGCTTGGTAATAGTTTGTATCGGAAAGTTTAATGGAACAATGTCATCGGGGACATTTTCCAATCCCCTCAATTTTCAAGTTAATTCATCATCTAGAGACATCAGTCCACTCTCCTACCTTTTCTCATTCCTTCGTGGAAGTTTCCATGATCCGAAAAAGGCCATTTGAGAAGAAATAACTTTGGAAAAATCATTGTAGTAAGCTTCGAGGATTTCATCTCATTTACGCGCCAACTGTTCTGAGCGCGATCTTGTTCGTAGCACTATAATCTTTGTAAACGATCAATTCACAATTTTTTGCATGAAGTAATGTTGACAGAAAAAGAAAATTTCATAGGTTTGAAGTTTGACACTTTGCGTGACACAAACAACAAACATTCCTTAACCGCGCCATCTACTAATGAAGTTCTAAGCAGAATTTAACGTTTTCATTTGTTGTCCCCAAAATTCTAAACAAAATCGAATCAGTGAATACACCAGGGTTTTAGGCATCTTAGTCGTAATAGTTGGTGCGTCGCCATAGGTAGCTGCTCTAGCCAGACAATCAGCTCACTCATTCCCTCTGATCCCCGTGTGGGGTACCCACATCAGTTTCAGGGTGATTCCATTTTCGTAGACTTTCCAGAGTTCCTGTATTATTGAAATGAGTATTGGGTGGGTGGGATACATTTCCGCCAATGCATTAAAGGGAGTCGATGATGATGATGCATAGTTTATTTTCCTGGTGTTAGAGTACTCCATAGCTTTCCATACTTCATATAGTTCCCCTGTATAAACTGTGGTGATATGTGGTAGTTTGAATGCTGCATTGTGGTCTTTGAGGTAAATGCTGATTTCGTTTTGGAAGCATCCGTAAGAAAAATGGTGTTTTGAATAGATAACCACCATCATAGCGAATATATGTTTTATGCTGCATTCTATTGATTTGATGTGGACTAGAGTCATCCCGTCTTTTGTATGGTGTTTATAGAATTAACTATTTTTCTTTTCTGTTTCTGTGTTGTTGTGTGTATATAATAATGTTTGTAAGGAAAATGGAAGTAAATGTTAATATGCCGTTTTGGAATGGGGTTTCACAGAAGTCTTATGAATTTTTTGTGAAATTAATATCTTAGAGCTCTGTGGCCCTGCCCATACGATAATATTGTTACTTATCGTGGTATACAGGGTGATCAAAAGTGCTTTGACAAACTTCAGGAGGTGATTCCTCACAATATTCTAATATGAATTGACCAGATAAATATATGTCCGGAAACGCTTCGTTTCCAAGATACAAAAGGTGTTGAAGTTTTATTTTTATATTGGTTTTTTTTTAAATAATTTTCGAAATACTAACTTCAATGAAACAAAAATTGGTATTGAGAGGTTTTTTGAGGTGTCGAATTCGAACTTGATGTTGCTATTGCTCTTACTCGTAGCGGTCGCCACCTACACGTTTTTTTTTGAAGATTCATAACTTTTTTTTAAGCGTACTTCTAGCACATTTTTCTTTAAAAAATATCAATTCCCCCTATCATATCTATGTGAAAAAGCAACCGTTTTCTAGATATTTGGGCTTGAAAATTTCAAGTCGATTATTTGATAATCGATGCGTGTTGAAGTTATTACCATTATTTTGCATTTTCCACAAGAATGCTTAGGAAATGAATTTGACGTTTGAGTAAGTAGTTTTGGTAATTACATATTATGTGACAGTTAAACGTTTTGTTGTTTTGTTGAAGTTTCTGTAAGTTTTAAAACACTAATTTTGAATAAATGAATTATTTAACAATAATACTCTTTTTAGCCGATATGCATTTCGTGTATGGCCCTGCGGAGGGCAATGCGCGCGAAGCAAGAACGATTTACCAGGAGCGTTTTCCCTAATCGAGTACTGCCTTCAGCTCAACATTTACCAGTCTCCACCGTCGATTGGCAGGAACAAGTAGCTTTAAGAGGGCTGCTGATATTATTGGAAGACCACGAGCAGTCGAACCCCAGAATTGGAAAAAGCTGTTTTGAACGCTCTCGAGGAGAATCCAGGAACAAATACAAGAATAATTGCTGAAGCTCTCAATTCTACTCAGTCCACAGTTTGGAGAATTATCCAAGATCAACAATTTTATTCGTACCATAATCAAAGGGTACAAGCTTTTTTGCCACGAGATTTTCCCCAACGCATTACTATGTGTCAGTGGTTTTTGAGAAGATTGGCTGGAAATCCTCAATTTTTTAGATATGTACTCTTCACGGACGGGGCAAATGTCTCCCGAAATGCTATCACAAACTTTCATAACAACCATTTTGGGCTCTGGAAAATCCGCACGCAGTTAGTGAAAGACATTATTAGTATCAATTGTCTGTAAATGTATGGGCGGTAATAATTGATAATTACTTGATAGGTCCTTTCTTTCTTCCGTTCCGACTGAATGGCGCAACTTACAGAGACTTTTTAGAAAATGAATTGCCGGGACTACTTCAGAATGTACTATTAGAAATTCGTATCCGCATGTGGTTTATGCATGATGGGGCTCCGGCCCATTGTAGCGTTGTAGCCAGGGAATTCCTTAACACTGTCTATCCAAATCGATGGATTGGTAGGGGTGTAGAAGAACCTAACCAGGCGTGAGCACCAAGGTCCCCAGATCTAAACCCGCTAGTTTTCTATTTTTGGGGGCATTTGATGTCACTAGTTTATAAAACTCCAGTAGCGAACGAGGAAGGTCTAAGAAACCGAATAGTAGACGCCTGTGAAAAACACCAATAATTTTTGAGCGGGTACGAGATTCAATGACTAGAAGACTGAATGCCTGTATCTTCGCTGAAGTTGGACACTTTGAACAATTTATTTGAATACAATTTAGTTTCCTTTATTTTATTTTATTCTACATATTCAAATTTTTTTGAAATAAAATGTTGATATTTCTTGCAAATTTTATTAAAACAAATACAGATTTTGCACCTTGATACAAAAATAACTATTCCAAACAAGTAAAAATAAATAGAATAGGTGGCGCCCCCTACACAAAACCAAAACTACTTACTTAAACGTCAAATTTATTTCCTAACATTCTTGTGAAAAATGCAAAATAATGGTAATAACTTCAACATGCATCGATTATCAAATAATATACTTGAAATTTTCAAGTCCAAATATCTAGAAAACGGTTGCTTATAGCGACTTGTAACAGGGGTAGGTTTTTTACGTAGATATGATATAGGAATTGCTTTTTTCACTGAAAAATATGCTAGAAGTACGCCCAAAAAAAGTTATGAATCTTCAAAAAAGAGAAAGACGTGTAGGTGGCGCCCCCTACGAGTAAGAGCAACAATAATATCAGGTTCGAATTCGACACCTCAAAAAACCTCTCAATACCAATTTTCGTTTAATTAAGGTCAGTATTTCAAAAGTTATTTCAAAAAAACGAAAACGAAGCGTTTCCGGACATATATTTATTTGGACAATTCATATTAGAATATTGTGAGGAATCACCTCCTGAAGTTTGTCAAAGTACTTTCGAATCACCCTTTATACCAGTGCATAGTACAGATGGTCTTCGATGAACGCATAGTATGTTTGTTCAGTTTTTTACAGATGATCTGGACTTGACTGTTGAAAGTGAGTTTATAGTCTAGTTCTAGACCTAGAAATTTTACTCGTATGTTCGTGTTGCAGATCTCAAATTGCGGGTTTCCTGTTTGTCTGGTTGGGTGAATTCAATTAGCACTTTTTTGTTGACGTTATTAATAAGGTGATTCCTTGCACCCCTAAAATTTGATTTTCTATTTGGTTCAGTAATAGCATCAGTTGTAGTGCAATCTGATTATATAAAATCCCCCGTGATCAATTTTATTGGGCAGGTCTTGATATAATAATTATGATAACGTTTACTCATGAATGAATGAGAAACATATGTTTATGGAGGGAAAAAAGATAAAATGAAAACTTATTATCAAATAACAGTCAAAGATTTATAGCAGTTAAATCAGTATCGAGCGCTGAATATAAAAGTATTTTACATTTGAGAGTGAAAAGCGGGCCCCCAGAACTCCATCCTGGGGTGTCCAATCAATGTCATATTCTTCGAACCTGCACCTGGTTTGCATAGACATACGGATTCAATCAAAGTCTTTTATAGGGCCACGTATGGCCAATGCCTAAATTTCTAAAAACCCTGGTGAAATGAACTGTTTCGATATTGTTTAGATTTTCGAGGGACACCACCTGCTTCAACAGGCTTCTCTCTGTGGTAGTCTGCGGTAGATGGCGCCTTAAAAAAATTTTTGTTTATATTCTCGCTTAATGTCAGAACTCAATTCCTGACATCTGCAGCATCTTATATGAAATTATTTTCAGTGTTTGGTCGGTATTTATGCGTTTTCCTTATCTCTGATTTGAAATCTTGCTTAGCTGAGTTTGTTCTTTAAAAATCACTCGTTCATTAGTTCATTTGGTGCGTGAGGAATTGTTTATTTTCAGGTAGTGTAGTGTGTAAGGATACTTTTTTTGTAGAATGGGCCACATTTGTATTTTGTGTGGACAGTAAAAGCCGCAGATTCGAATATTCACCTGTATTCAGTACCAAAAGCAAAACAAATCTTGACGAATTGACTAAAAAATGATATTTCCATAATTCATCATAGGGTTTTTGCATTGAATTTTATATTTTCTGCAATTTAATGACAATTTCATTTCAAATTCTCCGTCTGTCGAAATGCAGTTAACATCAAATTCAAAAACGAAAAACAACACGACGTTGCTTTCTTTTGCAATGTTCGGGGGCTTCTAATCTAACTTTGCTATTGGTGAAGTTTGACAGATTATCTTTTCAACCAATGGCAAAGCTAGAATTAGAACACGCGAACAGTTCTCAAAAAAGGGGCTGAGGAAATAAATATCCCTGTTACTGAATTGAAACTTAAGAAATTAGCGCCATCTGACACTCTAATAATCTGTATTATAAAAATAGGCCAAGTGTCGCCAAGTCGATCCCCAAAATTCCCCGGTATAAGGGCAAAACACCAGGGTTTTAGACATCCTAATTTTTTCCCCTAATTTTACTTTTAGGTCTTCGGGTTGATCATGTCGACTGCCCGACTGAGATCAAGGAATATTCCCCAACAAACTTATTGAGGTTGATGTTGTCGTAGATATATTGGATGAGGTCAGTAGAAGCAGTTTCAATTCAATGCTTTGGCCTAAAACTATGGTGAATGGAACATTATTTAGAATGATCTAGAATTTAATTAGCTGATTATATACAGCAGTTTCTATCATTTTGAGAAGCAGTTCAGAAGGCAGATCATCCTGTAGTTTTCCCACAGTGCGGATCGCCCTTTTTTTAAAACTGGAATAGTTTTTTTGAATTTCAAGTTGTCCGGGAATTGGCAGAGTGGTTGATGATATTCTACATAATGCTTGTTATATCCTCCACATTCTTAGGATTACTGCTGGAACCTCGTCGATACCAGTTGAGTATTTTTCTTTTTTAGGTTTAGGATTATGTGTTTGATGTCATTTGCAGTCACATGTGGGAAACTATTCATACTATTCAATATTATGCATGACAACCGAGTCGACTTTTTCATCACTAATGAATTGAATCTGGGTTTTTAACGTCCCACCTCGAGGGTTCATTTGTTTTTTGGTGGAAAATGTTAAAATACTGATGATAGCGAAATACAATATTTATTATAAAATATACAAAATATCTTACACTGTACAACTAATTATTTCCCGATCCCCAAAGTCATAAATGAAACAATTTTACAGAAACAATAATATTCTTTATAATATTACAGCAAAACAAAATCGTATGTCGGAACAGATGATTTTGTTTTTGCCATTTAATGATCTGAAAAAAACTGATTTTTGAGATATGATTTCCCTTGATAATAAATTCAGTACTTTTCAGGGGAAAGAAAAAAGTAGCCTATGTAGAAATTCGAAACCATTCTATAGAATGAAAAAGTAACCCCCATACTTTTTTTCCTCACAATTTCTGCCCCATATTTTTTTGAACCGACCAATTACTACCTATTCCAAATTATTCCCAGAAAAATCTAGTTTCCATTACCAGTGCAAAATTCTCCATGGCACGTGCCCCTCAAAATGTACCTCAGTCCCGGATTTCATGAAGCTACTTTTTCCATTAATCTGAATATTTTCATTATCTAATCTTCCACATCAAATGGCAGTGATATTTCCTTATGAATGACCAGTCTTAGAGTAAGTAAATTTATTTCGAAATGATTCTCCAGTAAATTTGAATTGGAAACTGCAAAATCTTCAATAGGACGCCCAGAGATATCTACGAACCTTTCCCAGGTTTCTGAAGCTTCCGTGTCCATGTCTTCATCTTGTAGTGGATCGATTATAGGAATCTGCAACACAAATGAAAATGTTCAGTGCCCTATCGAATCTGAGGACCGTATGATATCATTTGCCAAAAGGTACACCAAAATGTTCATCAAATCAATCCTTTATTAATTCTATGGAATCAACAGAAAGTTATATGATAAGTCATTCTTAGCATTTATATAATAATAATAATAATAATAGTTGTTTATTGTTCACTTACATAGAGGTACAATAAACAGTTTAAAATAAAAAGTCGAGACTTTGCGGAGCATGAACAAGGTAGGAATTAGCAACATATAAAATAGTAGACTATTTGGACATATGATGAATATTAATTTAGTTTAGATCGTGGAATATATAAATAAAATCAAATAAAATAAGATAAAATGGACTAAACTTGAAAAAAAAATAATTGTAAAGTTATTATGATGGTACGTTATATATACAATCTTAATTTTACTTAACTAGAGATGAGTGTGTGGATAGTGTATATAGTGTATAGATAAAAGGAAAATAGTTGATAAAATTAGACATTGGGAACATATAAAATATTAGAGATAGGTGATATAATCATGTAGTAAGAAATAGTGTAAGGTAAGTCTTTAAGTGTGTGATTACGGTATACAATTGATTAAGGTTAGGTTAGGTTAGGTTAGGTTAGGTTAGGTTGGTTGTGATGGGGGGAGGGGACTATAGGATACCCAACATTTTTTTACCGCGTTTCCAATATGTTGTGGATGGATTCACGTGTTTGGACATGATGAATTTTTTTAGTTCTTTTTTGAATTTTAAGGGGGATTTGATATTATTGATCATTTCGCGTAAATTATTGTAGAATTTTGGGCTGAGGTATTTGATGCTTTTTTGTCCTATGTCTTTGAACATGAAAGGGAAAGGGTAATTTTGTTGTCGGTTTCGGATTGTAATTCTTTTTTGTCCTATGTCTTTGAACATGAAAGGGAAAGGGTAATTTTTTTTTTTTGTTTTTAATCCTTGGATCCAGGAGCCCGATTTCAACTAAAGTTCGTCTGACGGGTAATCATTGTTCTTCCTGAAAAAAATTTTTTTTAAAATTGGTGGTTTCCAATTTTTTAGGTATAGTTTTTCCCAACTGCGCCCCAAGACATTATTCCATATGCAATGGGATTCCACCTAAGCGAGTAGTATAATATCTTCAATTGGAACACATTCAATATATCTCTGAGGGTTTTGAACTTGAACATAAGGTGCTGGTTTTTTTTTAATTATGGAAGCTATGTGTGTTTCCCATCTGAGATTGGAATCTGTAATTACACGTAGGTATTTCATTTGCTTACATGATTTTATATTAATGTTTTGATATATATACAGATTGTGGAAGTTTGGAGAAGATGCTTTATTGGTGTAAAATGGTAGATGAAAGGTCTTATCGAAGTTGATTATTAGGAGCTTATTATCAAGCCATTGTTTGATTTTCTTGAAATCAGTTGCAACTATGTCTCTCAGAGATGTCCAATTTTCGCAGCTATAGAAAACTGCTGTATCATCAGCATATGTTGTTATTTTTCCGCAGCTCTGGACAGAGAATAGCCCGTTCAGGTATATATTGAAAAGTATTGGTCCTAAAATAGTGCCTTGTGGTACGCCATACTCTATCACTCGGATTTCACTCAATGTATTGTTTATTTTCACGCTCTGGTGTCGGTTCGATAGGTATGATTTAAATAAGTTGAGTTGATGTCCCCTGATTCCCATATATTCCATTGATTCCAGTAGTAGAGTATGGCTTACAGTATCGAAGGCTTTCGATAAATCATTAAAAACACATAATGATGGTCAACTCCTGTCCAAGCTGGAGTAAATTTCTGAGAGATGCCTTCTCGGAATCCGAATTGTTTTTCAGAGAGTAGTTTATACTTTGTGAGGTACTCTGAGAGCCGTAGTTGAAAGATTTTTTCAAAAACATTAGCAAAGTTAGTTATCACCGATGGGTCTGTAGTTGGTAACGTTTTTGTGGTATGATATAAACACAAAATTATAATGAAACTGACATAACTGACATTAGGCAATGTAGGCAACTGCCTATGAGCCCAGCGCCGCCTGGGGCCCCGCTGTCCGTGAAAAATATAAGTCAAAGTAGTTTTTCGTTTTCATTTTAAAACGGTTTCAGGTTTATTTCTTCATGGGACAAACGATTTTACATTAATTATTTCTTATAAGCATACAACATACCTATTTCTCAGTTGTAATATCACAAGTGAGTGAGAATAAACTGAAAATAATTCGACAGATTTTCGAAAACTTGTTGCCAGGCAATAGACACGAGAACGAGAGCCCAATGGGCTCGAGTGGCTATTGCCAAATGCCAACAAGTTTGAGAAAGAAACCTGGAGAATTATTTTCCTTTATCGAACTCTCGTGTGGTATTCTATAGATTATTTTTTTATGTTACGATCCCTAAAACATTTCCCAAATTACAGTCTAAACCCTTTTTTTCATTTTCATTTTATGCGAATTGATACAGACGTCAAATTAGAAATATTGTCGACAATAAAAAAAAATACCCAAAATTTTTCCCGCGGCAATTTTCTGGTAGAATATTCCATATAAGTTTTTATCGGCCAAAGTACATGAATGATTTGAATTGAAAGTACTTCGAATTTCGCTCTGGGAAATGTTAATTTTAATTTTTGACTCTTGTAAATCAGGGGGAAAAACCCCCATCCACCCCCCTACATTAAGTCCGACGAAAAACCTTCTAGTGGAAACGAAAAACCCTGGGGAAGGTAGTCTGGATCCGAAGGAATCAGTGTCCCGGGGACCTCCAAAACCGATTCCGGAGGGGTTTGGGCTTTTAACTCACTCGGCGGATCTGGTGAAAACCCCGGATTCGCAACCAATATCCACTAAAAAGCAAAATTGGAACTATACAAAAACCAGCTTCAAGAAGCACAAAAAAAATGTTTCCCCGCTCTACCACCACCCAAAAGGGGTTAAAAAATTCTTCAAGCTTCCTTGGCCTCAGAAGCTCTGAATAGTTTAGAATAATAAT